>JABFEA020000098.1:9866811-9887677 GCA_019775915.2 Cyphomyrus plagiostoma
TCTTGTTAGCAGTGCGGTTCAGGAAATCTGACTGTTTATAGTGCCCGCCCCCCCCCCCCCCCCCCCACACACACACACACACACACACACACACACTTTTTATACAGCAGATGAGCCGCAGGCAAGATCTGCGACACTCTGCCCAGCTTTGCTTATGGGGCAGAGTGTCTTTGTTTAAGACCTTTCGAGGTTCTTGGGAAAGCACTGAGGCAGCCGGATGCAGAGGATCCCTCTGCCTGTTGTAGTTTAACTGTTATCTACCTTGTTTTCCATGCATGTCTGCGAATGATGACTCCCAGAGAACGGACTGTAGGGAGGGAAGTATGATGGCAATGCATTGCAACAGCTGGCCACTCGAGGTTTTCAGTGTCTTCTTGCTGTGTTTGTAGTCGCAAAGTTTGAGTTTTAGTTCCAGATGAAGAAACAACCTCCTTGCCATTGGGTCTTGGAGGTGGAGATTTCAGATCCAGAAAGTAAAAATCCAGACCAAGATTTGGCTTCAACTAACCACTTGAATACTCTGTGACTGTGACTCTGTATACTCCACTGCTTGGGTGAAACAAAATCTTGGACTGGATTTGTACTTTCTGAACCTGAACTTTCCACCTCAGATGTTTAAAATGGGCTGCATGCCTTGTTAATCTAGTTGGATTACCTGTGTCTTTAGATTGCGGTGTTGCCTTGAAATCCAGCATTTTCTCCTGGGTCCCGTTACGAGCATCCTCTTTAATTAGCATTTCAGGGGCCAGATCTGCCGCAGATTCCAAAAATAACAAGCTGGATCACGGACGAGCCACATCCCTGAAATCAGGCTTGTCAGCCTACAGTGATGGGTTCCTCTACAAGAAGATGGATGACGGATCCCATTTTTATCAGCTCTCCGCTTGCCTGTCAGCCAGCAAGTTCAAGCAATCAGGGCACCTCTGAAGGCAGCAAAGGGAGCCCCTCCAGTACACGGGGGTGAACTTTTACAGGTCACTTTAGGGGTGATAGCCTGTCAGCCATGTTCTCACTCTGATAAAGAGAAATAAGTAAGTTATTAACATAAGATTTATGAGTAACAGTAGCCATTACTGATGAAGTGACTGCACCATACTGTTGTCATTCGCTAATGAATGGTCAACAGGAGGGACTTTCCTGTGTGACTTTCCTGTGTTGTCATTAAATTATCTGTTCCATTTAATTTGTACTTTTGTGGCAGTTATCTCTCATTCAGCTGATTTGGATATTATTTTATTAACAGTGTTCTTGATAATGCAATGGGCAACAAGAAAAAAATTTTGCATTATTAATTGCATTTGGATAGCAGGTTTTCCTTTTCCTGCTGTATCAGCGATTTGGGTGACATATGGCAGATTAGAGCAGGTAACCTGAGACTAGGCCCCACAGCCCTGGGTCTGGCCCTCCGCCATTTATTAGGGAGAGCTTAGTGCGTTCTCTGTGTTGGGCCCGTGGCCCACCGATGAAGCTGGAGCTATGTTTAGTCCCGTGCTGTTTTCCCATGCTGCGGGTGCCACCTGCGGCGCGAGAAGTCTGCCTGTCACGCCGGAACGCCAGCTGCAAATTGCTGAATCTGTGGCGAGGGGGGACTGTGGGTCGTGCTCAGGCTTGGGGGGTGGTACATGTGTGTGATACCGACAGAAAAGGCTGTACTGCATTTAAAACTGGGGCAACAGAGGGCTGAACGATGTTTATGTCATGTGACAGGTCTCAGTAACTGTTATTTGAGTTAAGTCAGCCTTAAGATGGAGGTTACTTATGTGCTACGCTGATGATTTTAAGAAAGGGCCACTGTGGGTCTCTGCCTGCCTGCCTGCCTGCCTGACTACCTGCATGCATACTCTGACCTCAGATTCAGTCCCCCATGCACTATTAATAAATAATTAATAGCCAGTGGCCACTGATGGCAATGAGGCTCGATGGCGGTGGCCGCGCCGTGCCCTCCATCGCAGGCGCCCTCCACTGCAGGTGCCCTCCACCTTCCCATTACCTGCAGAGGGCCTCGTGTGTCCTGCACAGACACACTGGGTGTGTCGAGCACCCGGAAGCATGGCACCTTGGAGAGATGCTAAAATGATGCTTCGCCGTAACCTCACATGGGATTCTTACTCACTAGGCAACTGATCAGATGCTATCTTCCTCTAATAAATAGACAAGCGAAAGTGTCTTATACCCCTTATATATGGGTATTCATACATACATAATGTGCAGTGGATGTGGGGAGGGAGGGTCTATCTCAGGCAGCATAGGCCTCAAGGTGGAGGAACACCCTGGGTGAATCTCATGTGCATACTTGACCATACTTATGTTCTTGTGTACTTGTTTTATGTCATCTCCCATTGCCAAAAAAACAGTTCCAATACTAGGAACATAAGTACAGAGGATGGTAAAAATAAAACCCAGATGTCGTTCTTGCCTCACCCCATACGTCAAGAATACATCGGCTGCATCCTTGCCAAATGAGACCAATCTCATGATTCATTGCACCCCAAGTTTCTTCTTTGAAGGCAAGTTAGCAAGACTTGTCTTGCCAAGACCATGAGTACGATCTTTGCATTCTTGGTATTGAGACTCCCTGACGGTGATGCCAATCCATCACAGGTCACACAAACTCACAGTCAGACATGGGACATTTTTTAAAATCTGGATCAAACAGCTTCTGTTTTATGCTTCCTGTCACTGATGCATTTCCCATAATTGCAGTGGTGGCACAGGCTAGCTTTTTACTGAACGGCAAACGAATGAGGGATTGTGCTGAGAGACCTGCTCCGTCCTGAGGGAAATTAGTGACTGGATGCCACAGTTGGTCTTCATTGGCTACCAGCGCGTTAATGTGATTGGTGGGTCTGGCTTCTCTGTACTTCACAGGCTCTTTAATTGGCTTAAGGTCACTGGCCGGTCATGAGCACCGCCCTTTATCACGCATCCTCCAGGCATCCTCCTGGGCTTTGATAGGCTGCTGTTTTTCAGCCTGCTGGCCAGGCAGCCATCTCTACCCTGCCTCATGCTGCCTCCTTCCTGACTTCCAGGGGGGATTATGGGGTCACTCAATGGATAATTGATAACTTTGCATTCAGGATTACTTGATAATTATGGAGGATTTGTTGAAAGTCTGGAGCTCTCGGCGGTTACCAGTAGAGCCCCTTTATTGAGTCTGCTGGCATTGTTCTGGTTAACTCCCCATTTGATGAGTAGTTCACCCTCTTACTAGAACGGGGAAACAGGGATGATATGCTTCATCTGAAAAACAAGCCATGCAGTAGCAGGATGGAGCCCCGCACTCGTGGTGCCGGGGGGTGGCTGTCATCTACAGCTGCGCATTCTGCCCACCAGCCTCCAAATTTATGGGAGTCTCTCTGGGGGACACTTTTTGCAGCGTCACGTAATAACCGTCAATGAAAGGCCATCAGGTATAGATGTGATCTTGGTTTCCTAGGCAAAGAAATATTACTACTGTAATTTCACTACTATAATGCCGAGACGATACTGTCTTAATTATCCATCTGGCCATCTTCCATTACTGTATCCAGTATGGGATCATGGTAAGTCCTTGTAGGGCATTCCATAATGATCCAATGCAAAATAATACAAAATCAACAATTATAGTAATACTTTTTAAAAATGTGTTGTGTTGTTTTATAATTTTTCTTTGCAACACTACACAGAAGAAATAGTATGTTATTATCATTATCCATCCATCCATTTTCTGTAGCCCCGGGGGGGGGGGGGTTCTGAGCCTATGCCAGAGGCTACAGACACAGGGCAGGAAACAGTCACCCACATGGGCACACCTACGGATAGTTTGGTGTTAACCGTGGGGGGGGAAACCAGAGCACCCAGAGGAAACCCCACGATGATATGGGGAGAACATCCAAACTCCACACATATTGAGCCATGGCGGAGAGTCGAACCCAGGTCCCAGATTATCCTAATAATAATAATTATTATTATTATTATTATTTTTATTATTATTATTATTATCATTGTTATTATTATGACCGCGCTGCACCGGCCGGGGTTGTATCCTGAAACACTGCGTCTTATAGAAGGTCGGCAGGTGATACAGTGATTCAGTGAGGGATCATGAAATTGACCTGATCCCTGTTTGCACGTTGTCTCCTCAGTCCAGTGATCGTCGTGGGTTCGGCTCGGTCTGGGCATAATCTTAATGCTCTCCTGCCATACTGTTGTGCTGTGCGCCACTACGATTCACAAGCCTTTATTGATTTCAGCACTGCTCCTTTTGGTAATTTCCTCCTTCTGCATGAAAAATGCAACGCTGGTGTTTCCATCTCTGTAATGTGCTTCGCAGTCTGTGTCTGTGTGACCTTTGACCTGCTCATCCCAAACGGAATCAAATCTTGTGTCAGGTTCGCATTAAAATATGAATATGAATGAAAAAAAATATGAATGGAGGTTAAAAAAAAACAAGGCCCCTGGTTCGTCTGGTCTTTTTGATCTAATTGGTCTACAGAAAGATAAGCAAGAGTTTGTAGCTACTGGGGCTGAGATTATAATACCTGTGTAACTAAAACAAATTAAATCCTACTGCTCTGTGGATTTTTCCACTTTATGCAGTTATTTGCCTGGTGGTATTGGACTAATTATGAGTAACCAGAGGGGAGTGAAGATAAGGGATGTTATTAGCTCAGTAATAAGCCAGGCAGGTCCGCATCGCTCATATGGTTTGTATTGCTGTACTTAGCCAATACGTAGCTTTACTCCGCGGTTATTTTGTGCTACCAAAATGAATCTGCGTCCGTCAAAGTGAGCAGATATGCATGTGGCTTTTTCCATTGGAACCTTGGCCAAGCCTGAGTGAACATCGTAGCCGTATATCTGCCGGTGTTAGGCGCAGTGGTGTCCGTCAGAGAGAAGAATGAGGCTGGAGATGCGGGTCCATGAGCCCGTCCAGCGGTGTCACTGCCAGATCTCATTAGCATGTTTTGCCTCTGGCTGCCCCATGCCCTTATAATGCCTGTCTGATTCCTGGAATGCAGTGGAGGGCCAACCAATCTTCTGGATCCATTAAAAAAAGGAATGACCTGAGCCCTATGCTCTGAGCTACACACATGTACCAGCATGCCTGGCCTGGGGGGGAGGGGGGTCCTTTAATACTGTCTGTGCATTGGCCGAAATAGCCGCTATTTGGTGCTGAAGTCACTGTGGCCTTAACATGGCCTTAATTCACATTTTTATGATGAAGCTATTCCGTGTCTTTCGTTGTTTTACAGGATTAGGTTTATTGCTGAATTTTATTTAGGAAATCCTCATGCAATAATGAAATGAAGGAGGTTTTTCATAACGGTAATGTGAGCTGGAACAAGTGCGCGGGGCACATCTGGTACTGTAATTCACAGAATATAGAATTGCGGAAAAACCCAGAACCGGTGGAGATTTTATGGAAAACAGTATATTTCTGAAGAGGCTGCCAGTTTTCCAGATATGCAAGTCCAGTCTGTAGTCATTCCATACTTCTGTAGGAACATCACATCCAACCTCAATTAACTGAACTCAGTCTTAGTGTTGGGACTTTCCTTGAGTGTTATTGGGAGATTTCATGCGCTGCTCCCATCATATTTGCTGCCACCAGATTGTCTTGCTTGTTTATGGAAATATTTTGTTTGTGCTCACAGGAGGTGCAGAGCTTGACAACACAGGCTCTGGGTTGCTGAAGATGGGAGGATTGGAATTACAACTAATCAGTCAGATCGAGGATGTTCCTCTCCGGGTATCAGGCAGTACGAGGCAGTTTGATTATTTTGATGACGAGTGTAGCCACGTCATATTTTAATCCCTTCATCTTCCTGATTTTGAGATTATGTAATTGGACTTTCATGTTCCTGCCTTACAAACCAAGGTCTTGCTTTTTAGCTGCCGAAAGCCTCAAAGCGCGATGTGGAAGAAAGACAAGAAGGTGATCCATATTCACAAAACCATCAGTGAGAAGCCCATAAATATTCATTAGGTGCTGTACTGTGGACAATTCTGATTTCATCGGTGGCAGTAAGGAATAACATTAGAAGCACAGATGGGAAGTATGTCTTCCTGAACCTGTATAAACAGACATGTACCTGCAGAACTGAGTGTCCTGTTGGTCAGGGGGATTCTTCTTGTCACATGACCACCCCTTAGATAGAGCAGAAACAGGGCAGAGACACTGGTGTTAAAGCCTGGGACTGTTACTCCATTTGCACGGCCCAACCTACCTCACACAGCCTGCTTTTGTAGAATTTCCCATTAGTCAGTGGAATGCCCCGACTTAACGATCTTTGTCTCCAAGGCTCATAATAAATTTAATCTGTAGCCTATCTGCTTTTTACACCTCTGCTTTTTACACCTTTAAATAATGAATCTTCAGACTTCATTATTTAGATTTATAACAACTAGCATTTTTGTTAATGTCGTTTTCAAAACAATCCACCTGTGAAACAAAACTCTGGTGAAGCATATTTCCTCTGAGCTGAATGAGGTAACTGGCCGATTTTCACTACAACAAGCTGCTTTATCAATTACTCTTGAACCCCTGAGTCGACAAGCTGATCTTTCAGAATCATCCGCATGCAGGTTACTTTACTAACCACGCCGAGATCCCCTGCTCACTGGAGAAGTCTGATGCACATTGCATGCTTCCTGCTAATTAAGGGGTCTTCTGCATGACATTCAGGGGGAGACGCCATTAAAACGGAAACACATTCTTAATTTAGCACCAGCCCTAGAAGAAAGAATGGGGGTGATTTGACGGCGGACTCGAGGCCGTCTCCTCCCAGATATACAGTAACATGAGGCCTACATCCTATCTGGTGTTACAGTTGTGTTGCTTCAAACTGCAAAGAAGAATTATATTTGACATTTCCTATTGTCACACCACTGCTGGCCGAATGCCAACGCTTTGCTCGGGTAGCAGAAAACTGTGTGACAGACTCAGCTCGGAGACGCCCTTCATTGCGGTCCAGAATTCCCACATTCTTGGCGATGCGTTTAGCTGGTGCGAAATGCAGAAGTTCTCTTCGCAAGGATCCCTGAGATGGCCTTTCGTGTCGCATAGCAATGAAGCAGATATCACTTGGGAGGGTACCATGCTGCTACCTTAGCCATGGAAGCCAAGTTTCAGTTTCCTGGGTCATTGCAACCCTATTAGCATTAAGACCATAGGTGCTCGTTTTTCAGCTCTGTATGTTCTGTCGGCTTAATACGTGAAGTCTTGATTTTTCATACTGGGGTTTCAGCTCAGTTCCTCTGGCTGTAGTCGCTGTTGACAAGATTGGGTAATGTTTTGAAGTGATGGAATTACAGTTTTGTAATAGACAGCATGCAGGAAACAACTGACTAAAGAGATGATGAGTCCCTTAGTTCCCACTGACGACATTCATCTATTGCCCCCTGTCTTTCACAGGTGGAAGTGAAAAGAAGATCGTTTATGTGCTGTTTTTTATTATTTTGTATTTTTTAAAATTGCATAGAATTTAAAATTCTAAGGTGGAGATGGGGTACTTCACCTTCAGTGTAGATAAGCTCAGGTCTCTCCCGAGGACCTGGTGAGATTTGAAACGTTATGTTTTATGATCCTTTAATGACGTCCAGTGCAATCATTAAACACTGACTCTCCCGACTCCAGATGATTAAAAGAATAAGAATAATCCACTGAGCTGCTGATTAATGCCCATATCGCAAAGCTCTGGTGACTGATTCTGCGAATACTTTGCACAGTGTGTCATAAATTTGAACACTTTTGCACATTAGCCTGTGTAGAAGTAATTTGCCTGGCTGGAATTGTAATGAGTAATGTTGAATCCCGAAATGGGTAGCATATTGGAAATATGATTTATTTTCAATATAGGTGTATTTCAATCTGGTAACCATTTAAATAGTCTTGTTTTCCATGTGTTTGGAAACATATTTACTCTAATTGACTGGTTTGTTTTGAATGGAAGTGTGTTATTGTCTCCCTTTTCTTTGTTCATGATGGACTCTACATTATATGTAATAATCTTTGTGCAGCATAATCCTTTTAAGATTAGAGGGGGGATCTGCCAATGACTTACATCTTTTAAAGGGTGTAGTATTGATATTAGTGGAGTAGTATAATCACTAGTGGGCATAAAAGAATGTTTGCTTATAAGATGTGACTGCCTTACAAAATGAAATAAGCAAATAATAATTGGTACTTTATTGATCCCTGGGGGGAAACTCTTTTTACACCTCCCTCAACTTGCTCTCTTTGTGGAGTAAGTTGTCCACGAAAGGCAGCCACCTGTAGCGGCCCCAGGGAGGTGGGGGTTAAGGCCCTTACTCAAGGGCCCACAGACATTCGGAGGCTGGGTTTGAACCTGTGACCTCATGATTACAAGAACATAGGCTTAGCCCACTGAGCCACACACTGCCCCACAATAAATAAACAGTGTCATGAGAGATAGAATAGTTTATTTAGTCTATTTACTGGTTTTCCAGACTTGACAAACAACAACACCTGTTAAAAGTTGAAATAGCTGCATAGTGCCACTACATAATGCATAATGTTGCATAGTGCTCACTTTGTAGTGTACACTGCATAATGAACACTGCATGGTGTACACCTTGCAGTGTACACCGCATAATGAATACTGCATAGTGTGCACCTCGTAGTGTATACTGCATTATGAATGCTGCATAGTGTATAGCTTGTAGTATACACTGCCCAATGAACGCAGCATAGAGCACACTTCGTAGTGTACACTGCATTATGAATGCTGCATAGTGTATACCTTGTAGTATACACTGCATAATGAACGCTGCATAGTGTACACCTTGTAGTGTACACTGCATAATGAATACTACATAATGCACACTTCATAGTGTACTCTGCATAAAGAAAGCTGCATAGTGTACACCATGTAGTGTACACTGCATTATGAATGCTGCCTAGTGTATACCTTGTAGTATACACTGCATAATGAACGCTGCATAGTGTACACCTTGTATTGTAAGCTGCATAATGAGCGCTACATAGTGCACACTTGTTAGCACAGGCTTTGTACACAATTCATACTGCACACTGAATTGTGTATGCTGCATGGTGTATGCTTTTTTCATCAGTCACCTCAGGCTGAACTCCCAAAATGAGCCAGCAGGGTGCCAGCCACAAGCATGAGCCAAACGAGGGTCTCAATTTTCACTGTTTTCTCAGAGGAGGACAGAGAGGTTAATGGAAGGAGGAAGAGAGAGAATAAGAGTGAGAGCTTAATGTACAGGGAGAGCAAGATCACACCAGCTTGTTTGGAGGATTCTGCCCATGGAAGCTAAGCTAAGATGCATATAATGTCACCTCAGCAAGGATAGCACTGTTCTGCAGTGTAATGGTTTGTGTGATGCCATGTGAAGTTTGTAGCATGTGTTTTATCTGTATGACTGGGTGCTTTTCTTTGTCATACTACTGGCTTCAGTAACAGGTGGGCACCTCCAGAATTGTTAACCTTTGAATTTTTTTAACTACACAGACAACCCTCTTGTCTCTGTATCAGCCTGAAAGTGCATCCTGAGTGAAGACGCCGCTGCGCATGGTGGCGCCTTGGCGCGTGCGTCCATGGCCCCCTGGCTCCCCGCATGCTGAACCTCGGGGTGTCAGGTGGCTGAGCCAGGATTCCTGCTGGCTTGCCGTCTGTCTCTGCCTGTTTGGCCCCTTCTGATGCTGACCCTGCTTGCAGGGTCATCAGCACTGCTAGGCCCTGATACTGTTATATCTGGGCAATAGTGCTTTGTCTCCAACCAGCTAGGGATTGTGGGTAGAAAATCAAAAGCATTTAAAAATGTCACCACCCCGGTTAAACAGTATCACTACATTCTTTGATAAGTGGTTATATGCTATGAATGATCACTATATAGCATAAAAATCATAACTGCTGAATATCACACGAGACCTGCATAATCTGCATTGTCTTTAATTGTAATTAACCTTCTCTTTTATCTTCACTGTTGGTCACATCCACAGTAATGTACCTGCTTTGCCTGCAAGATAGTGATGGGTCAACTACAAGTACCCATTAAAAGTTAATGCTTGTTTTATATGTATAATTTACTTAACTCATTAAACATTTACGGTGCCCAGACCATAAGAAAGAGCCCTGTGCTTCAGCAGGATAATGAAATGTGAAAGCTGTGGACAGGTCTGCATTTTGTACTGTAGGTCAATTACAGGTATTACTGCACAGTGTACTGCTGCAGGCTATGATCTTAGTGTCGCAAGTATATTTTGCAATGCAAGTATAAAAATGTTTTGTTTTTTTTTTTCTCTCCCGCTCGCCGGTACAATTTCTCCGTTTCTCATGCAACAAACCATGACATCAGAAAGACTCGTTTTAAAACACGCCACTCTCACTGCCAGTGTTACCTCCTCTTCAATTCAGGACATTTTTAAGAGTTTTGCAGTAATAAGAAGCACCTTGATACTGCCCGTGCACAAACCTTAGGACCTTAGGTGATCGGGTTGCACGCCTGTGGGAAAAATATTAAACTGGATTGATGGAGGAAACACACTAGCAATTAAGCCCCAAGTATCTGTTGAATATTTTAGTATGTCTATGATATAGAAATGCTATTACAGCTGTATTTCTCAGTTATGCTGATATATTCTCTGTGTGCCTGTGTGTTTTCAGGATATAACGGGGGGTACCTTTTTACCTTTATTAATCTTGTTAAACAATAGGCATTTTTGACTGTTGATGTTGCTAGGACAAGCATTCTGTGTTTTTAATATGCTCTCATGCCCAGGGACAGGGGCGCAGGAAGAAATCCTGAGGCCCCTGACTAAATACCACCTTGGGCCGTTCCCTGGTACATTCTGCCAACCCCGGGGGTACCTCTTGATAAATTTCCTTGCAATTACACAACAGAAGTAAAGATCAGTGCACTATTTTTCCATCATAAATGTAGACATATGTGCTGTATAATTCAGTCCAGGCCCCATCATCCTCCCTCCAGTCCCTCCCCTTGTGATGGGGCTGCTTAGGGCAATAATGTTGGTTCCAGCGCATAGCTGATGTCTGTAACAGTAGTTTGTTACAAAAGAATGTGAAGGAACCAGAAGCCACAGGACCCCACACCGCCCACAGACCAGGACCAGCCGTGACACAGGTGCGGGAGGCTGAATGTGGGGGTCGAGTCTCGTCAATTTACAGAGACAGCGATATCTGAGGAGGCTGGACATTGAGTCTGGGGTTCTGTTTGGAATGGCTGACTGTGACCGAAAACATGCAGGCAGGAGTGTGCTTTTCACTCTCAGGAGAAGAAAAGTCTGCTGTTCTGCCTTGCTTCACAAACTGTGACTGGACCGATGGTAAAGCCCCATGATAATGCCAAATGAAATACAGGACACAACTGGTCTGCCGCAGAAGAAAACAGCATCCCATTAGCATTTGTAAGTCGGTCACAGGCGGGCACAATGTCGCTTAAAGAGCAGACCTGTCCATAAAGGGAAATGGTGATTATGTGCTTGGCTTTCCTGTGCCGGGTCCTATTACGGATTAAACCTCGGATCATCTACAGACTCTAATTGTAGATAAAGTCCATATCTCTGCAGCCCCAGCCGGAAACCATTTTTCTTGTTTATGAAATGACCTAACTTTCCTTGGGTATAACAAGACCCCCTTATACCATTCTTTCTGTTGGTTCATCTTCCCCTTCTTCGTTCCTGTCGCCCCAGTCATTCAGCTGTCCTGCTAGATTCCCTTTGGTCCAGGTGGCCATGGAGCATCGGCTGCCAAACTGAGTGTCAGGATCTCGGATCCTCCTCAACCTGGCGTGTTTCACATGGGGAGCAACGTCCAATCAATTCTCTGTACTTGTCAACAAGCTGAGATGCAATCAAGCTTGAATATGTCAAATGTCTTCACTAGCCATAGACATCGAAAAAGAGGGAACATATAGAGAAAAGTAACTTGACTCTTAAATATTGATAAAGAATGGATGTGGTAACATGAGCAGGTTGGATTTCAAGCATTCAGATCTGGTGCCTGCAGCCAACTCCTGATCCACATACAGAGGCTTTTATTGGTTGGGTGTCAAAAGTAACCAAACACTATTGCAACGATTGACGATGAAAGTAAAACCTGGAGTACATAGAACTTTTGAATGAATAGGCACTTGATTAAGTGGTCCCTAGAATCAGTGATTGAACAGGACAGGCTTTGAAACTCTGCTATGCATATAATTGGTGCTAACTGCGTGTGCTTTCTGACCCAGGAGAGCCGGATCTGGTGGCCTTAGCAGCAGAAGGGTTTTTTTTAAGGTGATGAAGCAGATCAACCCGGCCACTGGACAGGTGCTTTGAGGGAAAGTGTGGCAGAAGCCCCCCCCCTCCTTATTCAGTGACACTGCTAAGCTTCCAAGATTAGTCACGGGATAAATCTCGAGTAGATAATAGCCAGTCAAAAGCGTGATTATGGAGCATGGGCAGCAATAACGTGTTGGTAAAAATAGCATTTGCAGAGGGCTGATTTCTCATTTGCAATCATCCGCATACATTTTTAGCCCGGGCGACTATTAGTAAAGCTTCCAGCTCCTCAAACTACCGAGATAAAGTCTTGTGGAGGATGGCAGAGACCCCAGTCGCCATCGTCTCAGAGGGACCCGCCTCCCTCTGCACATTTAAATCCAATTACTGCAGCTGTCTTGCTTGTGAGCGTGACTCATTCCGTGAGGTTGCCGAGGATGAATTTCGGAAAACACTGCTGAGGAATCTGGCCAGGCTACTTGGCCAGCTGGTCCACCTGCCGACTTCGTCTCGAGTGATCATGTACTGCAACTTGTCTTCAGTGTGCTCCGCTCATTATCTCTGTGGAGCAAGAGGCCTTTTTAAAATATAACTTGCTAATAAATCACCTTGCGATGTCACATTGAAGCATGCGACTATGTAAGAACGATGGACTGCAGATAAATCGCTTTGTTTTATATCTGCATATATGCTTATGCTTTTGGATATCTCTTCCATGCAGGACCCAAGAAGCAAGCACAAGTTTAAGATCCACACATATGGAAGCCCAACTTTCTGTGACCACTGTGGCTCGCTCCTGTACGGCCTCATCCACCAGGGGATGAAGTGTGACAGTAAGTGTGCGCTGACCCAGGGAGATTCTTCAGGAAAAGCCTGAAGAACTTCAGTCTGCAAACTACAACATGAATCCTTAAATAAAACGGCAGACATTCCACACTAAACAAAAGTATTATTTTTAAAAGAGACCAGGCAGTTCATGTTTCATATATAAAATAGAGATATTTCTTGCATACCTCATCGTGCTCTCCATAAGAAGCACAGACAGGTTACAGCAAGCTTGGGGGTCACAGTGCCCGGCGCCAGCGACCCTCCGATGACAGGCACAGAGGCTTAGCCCACTGAGCTACACACTGTCCCAGGCCCAACCCCCCACCCTTTTACTATCAGCAGCCACCAATTTAAAGCTTTACTGCAACTAATAAACTCTAAAAAAATAATTGACATCATTTTCTTAGTATTAATTCAAAAGAGTTAGGGAAAGAGTGGTGTTATGACCCCTTTTCAACAAGTAGTCTAGAGGGAAAAGGGGACAGACATAAAAGATAAGGGAACTCAAAGTCCTGTCCAGGAAGAAGACCAATACAGAGCAGAGGGCAATCACCAGCCAATAGCAGAGGCCAGTCACTGGCCAGTAGCAGTGGGCATTTGTTTGGTGACCATATGGTTTGGAACTTTGTGTCCCCTAGGTCTGGTTTAGTTTTTTTTTAATCTAAGTTGTTTACTGAGCCAAGCAGAACCATACTCTCCTATTTAACATGTCCCTCTTCAAAAAAGCACATGTGGCTCCATTTTCAGACTAAGCAGCAAGCGATGATGCTCATCATGTGACCTTAACGTTAAACCGTTTGGTCATTTGCTTATTCAGTTTACAAGTGAAGATTCAGTATTAGTACTCAGTACTTTTACAGTATCTTTAAGAATTATAGACATTATACCAAATGGTATGGCAAAGTACTGACATCATTTCCTGCAATACATACTTAAAATAATTCAAAATAAGGGCACAGATAAATTTGTTTATATTTGAAGTATACACATTCAAATGATTTGATAGCAATTTCTGATTCCTAATCTTGATGACTGATAAAAAAACAAATTACATTAATTAACTTGTTAAAACAGCTTTGACTCTTCACCAGAGCAGCCATTAAAAACTAATTATGGCCGGCGGGCCCATTTTTAAAAAAATTACGTTGTGTACGTCAAATCACCATGGCAGAGGATGCAACTACATTCACATGTTTTGTTGTTTTTTTTTCCTTCTTTTTTCAGCATGTTGGTTATATAGAGCAGTAAACAAATTAAAATGACAGTCAGATATTCATCAGTCAGACAGTCAGCTCTTTGGCAGATGGGCTCCCATCAAATAAGACACTGCTTAATTTTAGACTTAACCCTAATTTTCTGGTACATTTTCTGTGTGCAAGTGCTTCTAGACACGTCTACCACTTTCCCAGCTTCTCTTTTCCATCTATTTCTTCTTTTCCTGCTGGTCTTGTGACTATGAGCATGTCTGTGTATTTGGGCTGTTCTCTCTGTAAATTATTGGAGAATAAGGATGTATTTGAGGTTCTTTAAGGAGATCAGAGGAAGGCAGAATCCACCCACCCCCGCATAAGATCAGCCTTGTCAACACTCACATGCACGAGTGATCAAACTGACCAATGAATCTTAACTAGGGTCGTTGGCTCTCCCCCCCACCGCCACCAATCTGCTAACACCTGCTGGTGATGTTCCCCTCTACAGCGTGCGACATGAACGTGCACAAGCAGTGCGTGATGAACGTGCCGAGTCTGTGTGGCACCGACCACACAGAGCGCCGTGGCCGGCTCTTCCTCAAGATCGAGGTCAGCGGGGACAGGCTGCACGTAACAGGTGGGCAGCGGGGGGGGGGGGTTTGGGGGCGGACCGCCTATCCCAAGCGGGTCATGCTTCTGGACTGATGCATCTGTAAGCACTGCGCTTGGGGGTCATTCTGGGTTCACAGAAGAAGCCGCAAACACCAATCAGGGGAAATCACATTGATTACACAACATGAAACTGAAAGGGTTTCTGAAATACATTCTGACCGGATTTATCTGGATTTAGCCCCCAGTTCTGACTAAAGGGCAGTGCCGGAAATTTCTAGTCTCTACCCTGAACACCTGAATAGGCATGTTCTGGAGGACTGGTTCACAGCCTCTGTTCTCAGCAGTACTACGCTCTCTGCTTTATGTTCCTCTGCCAGGCATTGACTGAAATAACTTTGAGTATAAATGCTGCTCATTTTCCACCCCCTCCCCATATCAGACAAGCATAAAGAGCCCCAGTTGGGATCTGAGTTAGAGGTCTGACACCCTCCTTTCACATCCTGCATGTCGACACGTCCCTCTCTCGACATGCGGCCTCCTCCCCCAGTGCCGGAATCCATGAGGGGAGAGGAGATTCTCTCTTGCAGTGTTGTTACAAAGGAGGTCGCTTCATTATCGGTGACGTCACCTGCGCTCTTCAGGGTGACGGAGAAGGAGCAGCACCGCCGTGGTCTGGAGGAAGGCCGTCTGCATGGTCACATGCAGTCACCAACAAGAAATGCGCCCCATAACTTACATGGCAGTCACTCTAAAGAGCGTGACTCCCACATAAATAAATGCGATTCACCAAAACAAGCACCGTGACTGGAGTGGCCCCTACATAGTTTATTACCTTTGAGTTATTGATTTTGTGGCAGAGGTTTCTCACTTTCTTGCATCACATTTCCCCATTTCGCATTTATTACTAATGGAAGTGTCAAGCTGTTCTGATCTAGCATAGACCCAGCCAACTGTGTTGAAATCATTATGCGCTGTGAAATGTAAACAGAATAGAAGTTATAAATGACATATGCAGCCCAGGACCTTGCTGTACTAGGTATTTGGGCTGTAGTATATTCTCTGCATCATAGCACCCTTTCTCTTACAGTGGTCCCATTAAGAGCCCAAAGGTCTTTACTATGTTTTTTAATGATTATGTGTCATTTTGAGGCCTGATAGTTCTCGCGCTTGCCTGAATGGGCGGGGGCTGAAGAAGCAGGGAACACAGTGTCTTCATTAACACGTTCGAGAGTCATCAGAGTGATAGATGGATCTGGAGAGGCTTGCGGGGCCCTTCCCACGGTGATGAGAGTGAGTCACGCGAGGACTGTCCTGTCACCAAGACAGCAAGAAGCCTGAAGCATTCTGTGGGCCTGCCTTAAAGGGATGTGTGGCAGCCTTAAAGGGATGGGTTTGTCAGCTTATTGGCCAATGGTAACAGAAGGACCATCGCCAGATCACCACTGTGTTTTCACCGTCCTCCTCCAATCTTCATCTTCATCCTTCCTCCCTCCCTCCCTTCACTTGCTTTTTGGTCTCTGGTGGGTCTGTGGAAACATCTGCCCAGTCTGTCACAGTCAGGACTCAGGTGGCCCCCACACTGCCTGCTTAAGCTTTGCGGTTCGTCGCTTCTCTTAATTGGTCCAGTTTGATCTGAGTTGGGTTCAAAAGCTTTGGAAACTAAAGGAGAAGAACTGTTTAGTGGTTTTTAACAAAACATCTGCGTAACATCTGGGGCTTCGCATCCTGAGCCAAGATCAGATGGAGGCCTTGTCCTCTTCATGTCAGATAATAAAGTTGACAAATTTCTACTGCAGTCTATGCCAACTCATGAATCGACTCCAGAATGTTTTTTCGGCCCTTATTGTCATTGCTTATCTCGCAATATCTTAATGCACGGCAGCGGCGAACTTTTGACTGGTGCCAGAAACTTTCACCTGTCGGCTTGAGCAGTAAGAAGGACAGCAGTGCCCTCAACTGTGTTCATTATCACTCTGCCATGCACCTCCTTCATATTGGGGGCAAGTCTCACTACCTTTTGTAGAGCACCTGTTCTATCAGTCCCCCGAAGAATCTCCAGTGAAAGGTCAAGTCTCTGGGTTCTGAAGCAGCCAAGCCCCACAAACTGTCTGAAATGCAGAATTCTGGGAGTTGGAGACTGGAGGCTGTAGCCCAGAGGGCGAGAGAGACGCACAACAAATTGTCAACAGCATGTTTTTATTGAGACGAGGGAGAAGCTTCTTGAACAACGGCCCTTGTTCTGGAGGCGTGGAGAACAGATACAGGCCTTGTGCACGTCTGCCACGAGGCAGCAGTCTCCCCGACCGCTCCCAATTTCTGCATTGTTCCCCGCGTTCTTCGACTTTTTGTCTGTTTGTAGAAACCGCTGTCACCGCAGTTTTGGGGCGTAGGGAGCACGGACACAAAAGCATAACTGTAGAGCTCCCCCAGCAAGGGAGCCAAGCTAAAGCGGGTCATCTCCAAACGATCGCCAATTATATGCCAGCGCTCTGTGGCTGTAGATGCAGTGTGGGCGACCAGATGTGTTCCTTAGCCTGACATTTTTTGCTAGTGTTTTTGTCAGCCAGCACTTTTCCATGCACTCTCATCTCAGTACGACCCAAGGAAGTGAGATTTAAAAGCCTCTTGCATAATTTATAAATTAATGACACTGATTGCAGCGGCCCCTTCCCCGCATGCTCGCCCTTTTCCCGCCCTCCCACGCCGCTCCCGCTGAGCCGTTCAGGGTTTTACAAGATACGGTAGCCAAAACGTTCGGCCTGGTCAGCATGCTGCTCCTTAGATTTGCTGGGAGCATCACTGCTAAGCACTCCTTCCCCTGATTTTCTCGAGCGTCCCTCATAAGTCTTGCACTCTTTATGGCTAATTGGCCGTGTGGTTTATTATGGATAATGTACAGTATACAGTCGTATACAGTCCTAAAGTAACATTTGTTTTCATGGGGGATGTGGGGGCAGCTGGGTTGGTCCTCTTTGGCCTGTCCTCAGCTACGGCAGGTTGGTCTCTCCACCTCCCAGGGGCTTCAGGGCATGGAGAAGTCGGTGTCACCTGCACCGGGACCTTAACGGCACACTGCAGCTGCAGAATTACTGGGCTTCTGTCACTCTGGATCATCAGCTACATTCATTTTTAGTTTCTTCACAACATGCATCCCAGTATCCTGTGCTGCTGGGAATAATCTCCATGCCCCCTCATGACCCTGACCAGGAGAAGCAGTTGGAGAGTCGGGTCTATTATTCCAGTTTCTGAGAGACATTTATATCGTCTTATTTCTTGCCTGAGAACCGGAGAGGCCCGCTGACACAGACACTTCTAATTGCTGCTTGTTTGTCCGGTGAGGGACACCAGGAGAGGCAGCTGTATAATTAAACACGAAGTTCTTTTTTTCCCCCGTGGCCCCTCGTTTTCACTGCTTTCGGTAAAAGTCAATCAGCCGGCCTCCTTTTTACGCCCCAGTTTCACGCCCCGCCCCTGCTGTCCTCCAGGGGGTCCGGGGGTGTGCTTACATTGCTTTTGAAGACCAGGTAGTGTTTTTGGATGGTAGCGAGTAAGCTGGCGATCTGAGACTGGATGTAATCATCTGCCCCGGATAAAGGACGGGGTGTTTGACGTCCCCGCAAGTCAAACGCCGCTGGTGCGGGTCACAATAGGGGGTCTGTTTTTGTGCCCATGCAGAGGTACTTAGCCTGAATCCCTCCAGCCCTATTAATGAGTACTGAGATTTGCTTTGGACACAGCATAATAATAATAATAAGAAGAAGAATAATACTACAGTGATCGCGGAATTCCAGACCCATTAGCGAAGCTGAAAACGCACACACGTCTCTCTCTCTGTATACGTAATGGAATATATAAAAATGAAAGCATATATATTCTTTTCATCTTTCTCGATGTTTCGCACCGTCGTTTAATTCAAGCCATAATGGCGAGCGACGTCCGCGTAATGCTTTCCTTCCCGTGGCATATCCAGGAGTTTTACCTTCTGGCTGAACCGCGATATAGTGGGGGATCACTGTAATAGTAATGATAAATAATAAGAAGAAGAAAACGAAGAAAAAGAAGAAGAAGAAGAAGAAGAAGAACAAAAACAACAAGAATAATGGAGATGGCTGCCTGGCCAGCAGGCTGAAAAACAGCAGCCTATCAAAGCCCAGGAGGATGCCTGGAGGATGCGTGATAAAGGGCGGTGCTCATGACCGGCCAGTGACCTTAAGCCAATTAAAGAGCCTGTGAAGTACAGAGAAGCCAGACCCACCAATCACATTAACGCGCTGGCAGCCAATGAAGACTAACTGTGGCATCCAGTCACCAATTTCCCTCAGGACGGAGCAGGTCTCTCAGCACAATCCCTCAGTCGTTTGCCGTTCGGTAAAAAGCTAGCCTGTGCCACCACTGCAATTATGGGAAATGCATCAGTGACAGGAAGCATGAAACAGAAGCTGTTTGATCCAGACTTTATTTATCAATGTCCTGGTGATTTTTCTAGAGGGACTCATTCTGTACTGTCTTATTGCTTATAAGCTTTATGAACCACATGAAAAACATCATGCTGGGATTCAGAGCCCTCTAAGATACCATCTCGGATAGATGGATTTGTTATGACATCGTGGAGCATGTGAAATTCATTTGAGCAGACTTTTCTGTTCAGCACATGTAAGCACATTCTTTCTTGCTTATAAGGAGTTTTGTGTGGTGAGGTGGTGCTGTGTCTCTTGAACTTGTAAGGATGGGCAGTCCTTTTATGGATGGGCAGTCTTTGTAAGGATGGGCAGTCTTTATAAGGATAAAACCTGCATCTGAATGCCTTAGAAATATGTGGACTGAAACGGGGGAGATATATCTGCCTTTTCACAATCATCTGAATGAAGTGTGCCTTCATGTCAAGGACACCAGCAAGCTGCAAAAGAGTGGCGATTTAGAGAAATGCAGATTTTATAATGTCTACGTCATAAACACCCGCAATGTTATTGTTTGCAAAGAGCTGCATGTTTTGGGGCGAACGACCCTGCCAGCATATTTTAGTCAACCTTTCATCAACAAGTAATATTTCAAAGCAAACCAACTGGTTTAAATAGGCAGATGATGTATGCCCATCATCTATGAGGCGTTAGCCATGTGATTGGTGGCTGCAATGCTCTGCTCTCCCAGCCAGCCAATCCGCCGATGTGCTAGAATGGCAGCGGATTTACGGGCCCAATATCTGCCTCAACTTGGTCCCTCCCCATCAGTAAGCGGCTCAGACGGGGCTGTCAGAGGGGGAATTAATATCCCCTTGTCATCGAATGCTTTCCATGATAAAGACACCCACACAGAATTAAGGAGCTGGAGCAGACAGGTGCTGGCGGGTGGGGGGTGGTGGGGGGTGGCAAGGAGCCACACACAAGTTACAGTCCGCAGGTGATGCCCAGGCCCCCGGGCACAGTCATGCCCCGTGCTCTTTATGACTGTCTCCGACAGCATCTCTCTCAAGATTGAGTAAGAGTTTATCGAGGGGAGGAGAGTGAAATTTAAGAGCGATAAAGTCACAGATTTATATATATATGCGACTTCTCTGCCAGCTCTTGAACTGCGGCATGGGCCTCTGAAGTAGAGTCTTCTGCGTCAAAGGTGTGACATCTCCTGGATGGAGGATAGAAGCTCTCCATGAGGCCAGACTCTACAAAAAGGATAGGTCCTTCACACCAGCGCATATCAGTAAATGATCTCCCCTCCCCAAAGCCCTCCAAGCTGATGCATTACTGAAGTAAACAACACCTGGAGTAATAGAGTACTCCCACAAGTGGCCAATTTGCTTCACTGCCAGACTGCTGGGATGTCATTTAAGTTTTTTTTTTTTTTTTTTTTTAGTAAACATGAATGAACATGAATCTCATCCTGTGCGCTGTGCTTACTGGGTCAGCCTGGTGGGGGGGGGGGGGGGGGCATGTGCAAGTTTTTTGAAACCATACGAGAACGCCCCCGTAACGTTGGGTAGGGGGGCGTTTGGAGG
>JABFEA020000098.1:9887777-9909773 GCA_019775915.2 Cyphomyrus plagiostoma
TCCTTCCCGTCGCGGGGTGGGGTGGTGCGGGGGGGCGCGGGGGGGGGGGGGGGCGCCCCCCCCTGTGGCCTTTTTGTGGAAGCCTTCCCTGACTCACCCCTTCACGTTGTGTAGGCGGGCGATTGCAGGGTGCCATTAAGGCATCTGTTCCCTGGTGACGTCTCACTCCCGCATATCCAGCTGCGGATGCGGGGGACCCTCCAGGTGGGGCCTGCGTCGAAGGCCTGTGGGTTTCCAATGTTTTCGGATGGGGTTTGAAGCATAATGAGGGGAGAAAAGCAGTATCCCGTCGTAATGAAAATCACCCCTCCAGTTCTTATCACTGCGTATTCTGTACACTCACAAAGTCTAACAAATTGTGCCTTTGATCCCATTTTTGCAACGTGAGTCAGAAGGTGTTTTGGTTGTGCGGTATGGATTTTTTGGTCTTTTTCAGAGGAACTGAAAAACAGAAAATGACGAAATGAGAATTAAATGAAAATTCCTCAACCTCTTAAAGGAATGTAATTGAATGATACCCCCCATACCTCTAAAGTGCATGGGGCTCTGTGAGTTAGGGCTCTGAACCTGATCAGAAGGTTGCCAGTTCGAATCCCGCGATCAGCAGTGGTTTCACTCCTGGGCTCTTAGTGAGGTCCATAACCCCAGTTGCTCTAGGGATTGGCTAACTCCGCTTTCTCAATTGTATGTCGCTTTGGATAAAAGCTTGTGCCGTATAAATAAATGTAAATGCAGCTCTTTTGAAAAGCAATCTTTTTGATCAGCAATAACTGGCATGGAATGTGACGAGCTAACGGCTGAACCGGGAAAAACTGGATAAAGAGCATCTGGTGTTTGCTTTATTTGTGAACGCGGTTTGCTTTTGAAAAGAGGCGGATAAGGGCCAGAATGTTGGGAGGTGGGGTGGGGGCGGAGGCCAGGCTGCGGAAAAAGGCCTGCATTAATATTGTAATATCAGAAGCAGCTTGGTCTCCCTTTTAATCCAAGGCAGGGAAATGAGACTCAGGCACTCCTGGATATCGTATCCAAGCAACAGCAGTAGAGTAAACCCTGCTGTTTGTTTCCTGCTCTGTCACTGGACAGTGGGGACAGGCAGTTTGCATGAGTTTACCTTAATAAAGCCAGACAGTAACAGACGAGGGCTGCTGCCAGCCGCAGCGGAGCATATGGCACCAGCCGTCGTCGGGGGCATGGCGTGGCATATTGGGCTGCCTTTGGCCAGAATTCTGACACTGAAGAGATGTTGATAATCTTCCCCAATTCTGAGCTGCATTTTAAACGGTCCGTCCCAGAATAAACAGGAGGCCCACACTTGTGTTGAGAAGGCGGCGTGTAACAAGCCGGCCGGCCATGCGGATGATATACAGTAATCTTTTTGCTGCAGACACCAATCACCCTAGGCTGAGTTCCTCAGCTGCTTGCAGTAAGAGATTTGAAGCTCTCTGTCCCCCCCTGTTGGTCAAAAGTGCAGTTGCAACAGCTATGAGGAATTAATCACCTGTTGCTATTTTAGTTTGACAAAAAAAACGGAAATATCAACTGTATTTATTTCAGTTATGATTTTCAGCAATCCTACTAATGCGTTTCAATATTTTCTGCTTTTGACATTTTCAGCATATCATGCAATAATTATCATGAGCACAGGTTTGTGTAAATGTCCTGTAACCACCTCCAAGCCATTTTTGGGCTTTTTCATTTTTTTGGGATTTTTCTGCTTTCATGCCTCTTTCCAAACCTGTTCACTGGTGGCAACCTTCACACACCCAGCATCATTTTGCAAGTGGCTAGCGATCAGCTTTCTGTTAGTGGGACCTTCACATGCGACTGCAGGCATTCACACCGCAGGCCTCAGTCAGCTCACTGCAGAGGCCGCCTATTACAGCCTATCCGTCTTTCATGTCGTGCTTTTTTACCCATCATTCACAGCAGCCTCACACTACAGTGATGAATTGAGCCAAGGTCTTCTTTCTCTTCATTGTTTGAGAGGCAGCCTTGCATTCCTTTCAACATGCGCTCGTTCTCTGGAGACTGAACCTGTACAGCTCCCGCTCAGCGTCGATGCGTAGTGTCAGGGTCACATGATGAAGTCGCAGAAAATGTTGTAAGGTTCCAGTGCTCCTGCTACTCAGTCCTCTGCTGCAGTCCTTCTTAACCTCGTCCGTGGGGTCCCGCAAGTTCCATGTTTTTGCTCCCTCCCAGCTCCCCAGCAAAAAACGTGGACTATTTGGGAGGGAGCGAAAACGTGGACCGTCTGAGAATGCCCAAGGACCGGATTGAGAACCACCGCTCTTCTGTGGCTGCACTGCCCCCCCTAACCGCACACCTTGCATCCTCGGAAACGGCCACTTTGCTTTGTGTGTGACCCCTGGTTTCTATCTCAGTTCTGTGTTTGGATGCCAGGTTCCAGATCGCATTTTAATTCGATTTGCGACCCGTAAGCTTCGCCGTGTGACACCGGCTTCCCTCTATCTTTTTAACGTCGCCGGAGTCTAGCGTTAATTACTGTCTGAAAGGCTAAGGCCAACGACCATCGACGTTGGCGCTAATTAGTGTTTAAAAGGCCGCAGTCCATGATGCACGCGGGTAGTGTTAAGGCAGATGTGCCACTCCGGGGGTGTGTACCGGCGTGTGTCATTGTGCACCGGTGACATGGGGACCGGCCATCTGGCCCGGAGCGGTTCCTCCCTGTTCCGGCATCGGTCAGGCTGACTCCGTGCCTCGCCACGGCAACAGGGTGCGAGCGGCAGGTGTGACTCCCCAGAGGTCCTCGTGCTCAGGCAGGGGGGAGTTGAAACGAGGAGAGTGGCTGCTCCTCCAGGCTGTTAATGGGCTGTTAAAGCCCCTGCCATCCGTGCTGCCCCGGCGGCCTCTGCAGCTGTCACACGGCGCACACACACACACACACACACACACACACGCACACACACGCGCGCGCACACACACACACACATTTGTATTCGTATCTTTGGCCATTCATTTCTACAGGTTAACCCTATTGCCATGACAAGCTAAACCCCCACCCAGCCCTAACCTTAATCATAAGTAACCAAACTAAATATAAGACTTAAGGCATTTTTTAGTTTCTTTATTGCAGTGACAGATTTTTGTAAAATTGAGTTTCCCCTTGTGGGGACTGAATAAATGCACATGCTTCAGTCGTGCTTTGCTGTTTTACAGACTGCTAAACTGTGAGCTGTCAGATCCCACATTTGTTATGTGCAGCGGTGACCATAATAATGTGAAAACTTATACTGGGCTCTAGGACTTAACAAGCGTTTCTCTTTTATCATTATAGTGCCGCGGTTTCAGGCTGCACAGGATGGACACCTCACTCCTCGCGAAGCACCCGTGGCAGTGTTTACAGTATTTGTCACGTGCGAGTAAAATCTCAGCCACGTGTTCTCCGTGTACATGACTGTGTTGTTAGTTGAAAGCCTTTGAACCTGGGAGGCTTTTCCGTTCAGCCTTGTAAGGTCGGCTGCAGGACAATCCTTTGATGCCTCCTGATCTCTGATATTATTTTAATCCAGCCTTTGCCCCGTAAACACAGCGTTGATTTCCATAACCGTTGGATCTGTTTCATCAAAGCCGTAAAGGCACACTTCCACCAGCCGCATTGGTCTCGCTGCACATTGTTGATGGTTAGCTCTGGAAAAGCTTCATTTGAGAGGCGAGGTGTTTTCCCCCTTATTACAAGGAGGTATAATCAATTCACACCCCCGCAGTGAGCTCTGCTGTGGGAGAAGCAGGCTCGCAATGTGCAGAAAGGAAATACCTGCACTGGAGAAGCTGTAAACCTTTTGTTAAGTTCACTGATGTTTAAGTAGGTAATTCACCCATGACTGACATCCTCGAAGAAGCAAAGCACTAAAAACACTTTTGATTGCATGCCAGTCATTAACCGGTGTAACGTTTTCTCTAAAATGGGCTTTCTGCCTGCCTGTGTGTTTGTTTTCTGCAGTCGGGGAGGGAAAAAATCTGATCCCAATGGACCCCAACGGACTGTCGGACCCCTACGTCAAACTGAAGCTCATCCCCGACCCAAAGAATGAGACCAAGCAGAAGACCAAGACCATCCGCTCCTCTCTGAACCCCATCTGGAACGAGTCCTTCGCCTTGTGAGTCTGCGCGCCGCCCGTAGCCGCCGCCGGCCCGTGGTTCTGTGTCATCGCGTGCTTCACTCGCTCCCCGTGTGTCTCACAGCAAGCTGAAGCCCTCGGACAAGGACCGGCGGCTCTCCGTGGAGGTTTGGGACTGGGACCGTACCACCCGCAACGACTTCATGGGCTCCCTGTCTTTCGGCGTGTCAGAGCTGATGAAGTCTCCAGTTTGCGGCTGGTGAGGATAAACTTCCCCCGGAAGCGCTGTAAAGTGCCTTTGTCTTTGCCCTTTCGAAAACATACAGATGCGCACCGTGAGCAGCCTGCGGTGTCCCTAACAGCATCTGTGCCGTTTACATCGCTGTGCTTACTCAGATATCCGTGTTTTTCAAAAGAGAGCCGAGTTTGCACGACATGAGCTTTCAGCGTGGGGAGTCCGTTTGCTCATTTCTAATCTTCTCCTTCCACTTTTTAAATCAAAACCCAACACACTTTTTTTTTGTTCATTAAAATTTTCCCTAATCCTATAGGTGGATTTGCTTGGCCTTATCGCTCCTTATTGGACAGTCATTTACATCACTAGGGGCCCTGAAGGCGGAGGCACACAAAAGTTTTTGTATCGATTTGCATAAATTAGGCCTGAGAAGTTATTAACGCCCCATCTCAGATTTCAAATTCAAATTTCAAATTTTATTTGTCACATACACAGTCATACACAGTACGATATGCAGTGAAATGCTTAGACAACTGCTCGTGACCTAGAAATAGAAGACTATGAATAGTAATAAGAAGTAAATATAATATATATAAAAAAATATAAAATAAAGGGTAAATTTAACTAGGAAAGAATAAAATGGTAGAATAAATGGTAATGAAAGACCATTGTTTGTGCAATCCACATCTACCTATATTTCTCATCCTCTAATCAGTTATATAGAAAAACCATCCATCGTGCTTATTTGCAGTTATGACTTCATCTGTACTCTCAGAATGAATGTCTGCCTTGCAGTACTATATCAATAAGTCTGATGTCAGTGCATATAAATCGGGTGCGTATGGAGTATCCCTGCCCTGCTCCCTCGTATCGTTGCAGCTGGGAGCTGGAGTCATGAAAGGTGATGTACTTCACTGCTGCTAGAGACTGAATGACCAGAGTGGGCATCTGGCCTTGAGCCATTAATAATCTAGGCGGGCGGGGGGAGCCGTCCTCCCACGCTGGCTGAGACCTGTGGCCTTCTTCCATGATCTGCTCTGCATGAAGTCATTCGCTTTGGTGGTGTGTGTGTGCGGGTTGCATGTTCCTACCATGTTTCTTGTGGTAGGCTTACTGTGTGTCCCACGACTGAATAAGGCTTATCGTGAAGCTTCCGGCTTATAATTGAGACTCGATCGCCGACACCTGGCAACACAATCACCAGGGGCCTCCCATCGGCTCCCATGTCAGCCCACAGCTGTGCGCGAGGGACACAGTGACAGTGTGGCCACACCAGCCCACTTTCATTCCACACTCCCAGGTTCATCTGGGGACAGAATTGCTTTGAAATCAGTATAATCATAAATATTCTTTTTTTTGTTTCATATCTTAATCGCACCTGCGGGCAATGTAATTTTACCATTAACTCCTGTATGCTGCAGCATAATGAGCTGTGCACCCTCTCCCACATACTGCACCCCCCACCCCCAGCAACTGCAGTGATGAGCCTAAAAACCTCCAAGGACTTTAATTATGAAGATGGTCTTTCCAGACCCCATCCTGATCCCTACCTCGTTTCTGTCACCTAGGTACAAGATGCTGAACCAGGAAGAGGGAGAGTACTACAACGTGCCCATTCCTGACGAGACTGACGGCAACCTGGAGCTCCGGCAGAAGTTCGAGGTGAGGCTGGGGGCTCACACCTGGTGTCAGCTGATGCTCAGAGTCAGGACCCTACTAATGCGTCTGGATTTTGGACCCTTTGTCTTGATTTTGGAATCTCCTACAGCTGCTTTGTTAAGCCGTTTACAAATATTTGCTCTTTTCAGAGTAATATGGCCCATGTATCTCCCTCTGGGTTCATGTTATGGCTCACTTACTGTCTAGAATCCTGCATATGCATTGACAGATAATGTGAGCAACAAGTCAGTCTCCTTCATATTGTGCTAAATTCTGCAGATATTCACAATAACTCAGTAAGCTCCCTCACAGACTTTATTATCTATTTGCTAAATTAATTGCTGGCCAGGGGCAATCGAAGACCTCCTTGCTGGAGTCATTTGCATTTGTACAGTAGATTGTTTGCCCTGAATTTAAATGGATGGCCTACTTGACATTGGAGCACCCAGCCATACCAGTTTAATTTTCTCATCGATGTGCCTTGGCCACCCAATTTCAGTGACTTTTAGGACAGTGGTTCTCAACCTTTTTGCACTGCGACCCAATTTTTACTATGTCAACACAGTCGCGACCCTGTATCAAGTATAGGTCTACAATAACTCTATAATGAAGCACACAGTGCACTCTGCAATTTTAGGAGAACCTGGAGTCCAGCTTTGTGATTTGAATAGGTTACTGAATAGGTTAAGGGGTTCAGGTGGGCAGCCCCCAGGTAAAAGATGGCTCATCCTATTGTCCAGCCTGAACCTTCAAGAAGAAACTTACAAACCAGCTGACATTTGTACCCCAGCAGTCTATCTGCCTGCAATAAAGGTGGAATTCAAACCCCAGAAACCTGACGTGCCGACTTTGCTGCACAGTCAACTCATGGACACTTTGCTGGACGATGATGTCATTAGGACTCTTTGCTGGAGACTCAATGCGTGAAAAACACATAACATTTCAGTGATTTGGGGTGAGTTTTATCCTGCTGTTCCCCTCTGTGCTGAAATTTGAAAATTAATTTCTCTAATCTGAAAATTAATAGGTTCACAATTCAAGTATGTCTGGGAGGAGATGACTCAAAGCAAAGTCTGATTATTGTAGTGTAAAAACAATGAGGAAAGAATAATCAGCGTCTACGTTATTAGAATGTAGCCGGATTAGAGAGTGATAGGGAAGAACATTTCCATTGTTTGCAAAGCCCCTAAGTCTACAGGGCAGGGAAATGGAAGGGGTGGCGGAAGTCTGCTCCACAGGAGTCTAGGATAAAGAAACCCTGTCCTTATAGCACATGCATCATTATTCTCACCCTTCTCAGGGTTAGTCCCACTATTCATAATCTATTGTAGCCTTGGAGATCACCAGTCACCCAATGTAATGTGTCTGCATACTTTAGCCCAGTGTTTCCCAACCTAGTCCTCGGGGAAGCCTGGACAGTCCACGTTTTTGCCCCCTCCCAGTTACCAGCCAATCAGTGACACCGAATACCCGGTACAGGTGCAATGGGAGCTGAGAGGAAGCAAAAACGTGGACTGTCTGGGGTCCCCCGAGAACTGGGTTGGGAAACGCTCCTCTAGCCTGCCCCTTAGTAAACATAAAAACTGCATTGATAGATGCAGCATTTGTGCCTTTATGCATTAATTACCATCATCATTACAGCCCTGGTCCAAACACCAGCCGCTGCCTTGAGGCAGTTAGTATTTGCTTAATAACTCAAGGATTCCTGCCACAACAACAAGAGGGCAGGTGTGGAGAGGGGTTGCCACTACATTCAGGCCCATAGAGAGGATGGATTTCTATGGTCCAGAACATAAATATTAAAAATGAACATGGAACATGTCTTTGTGCTTCTCGCTGCTTGTGCTAAGCTGGTCCTCAGGAGTCTGGCCAGATAGATCCATTTTAGAGGCATCATGTACGCACCACGTAGACACGGAACGCAGCTTTGGCTGGTTGTAATTCAGCGCTGGAGCTTCTTGCTTTTGATTCACCTGTCGGCAGTTTACAGTATCAACAACATCCGTCGATTTCGCAGTCGCGTTTTCATACCCGCCGTGCAACCACAGGCCTCGGATGAGGCTGAAACACAGACCCCCTGCAGGATAAAAATGGGATTATTTAGATATCCCCTGTTCCTGCCTCCTCTATAGCGCTATCATTTTTGTACGAGCATTAATGTCCTGTCATTTCTAATGCTGCGCATTGTGCATGACTGGCCGTAACGGGCAAGATTGAATGTGACTGCGTCTAGCTGAGTTTCACGCCAAGCCGGGTGAGGCATCGCATTTTAATGGTTTGGGCTGGATGCGAGCAGAGGTCCCCGGTGAGAGGTGCTTCTCAGCCTTCCTCTGGCCCGTCTCACCGATCCTCCGGCAGGCTGCGGCGCCTCCTGCCAGCCCGTTAACATCACGGGGGGGGACACCTCCTGGGGACCTGGCCGTGGCCACCTGAGCCGTTGCCATGGCAACCGCCAGTCTCACTGACCCGTGCTGACGCAGCGGCTCGATGGCAAGAACCGCCCCCACCGCCACCCAGCACCCTCCCGGCCAGCATTAGTCCCACCCCCCTCCCTGCGCATCACTGGGCCACAGCAGTGCCATTTTGTCATTCCCCTCAAACATTCCTGGTGCTGTGTAGGACAGACACAGAGAAAGGGGGCTTAGACTGACGCTACACTGGCACAGAGTAGGGAAGCAGTGTGTGAGTTTTACAGCACTGTAATTAGTGATTAAAGCCTGACCATATTCAGGGTAGTGAGAAGGTGAGCTGCTAATTCGCTAATAGGCTAACGCACTGGTGTGCCTCTGGGGTGTACGGCCGGAATGCATGGAGAGGAGTGGCTAATTATGTATTAGGTTAGTCATAATTATGATAATGACTAACCTAAACCAACCCATCACAGTTGCCATACTCCCCTCCCTTTTGGATTTTACCTTTAGGGAGGAAATGAGGGTGTATATCATCGTGTCCCCTTACGCAACGCTCCTGCCCTCCCCCCATTTAAAATGGAAATGTAGTGTGGTGGCCCTCAGGGCACTGCATCATCCATAAAGGAATCTTCTGATTGACAGGTCCTAAGTGTCGGACTGCTCCCTCTCCCCTGGAGCACTGGGCCTTGCATTTCATTCCCGTTCCTGCTGCATATGGAGTCAGGCTTTACTGTGTCCTTTGTGGCCCTCAGATAGACAGTTATTAAAGTAGCTTTGACACCTTTTCTTCAAGAAAATCTTCAACCCCAGCTGAAAAGAATGACCAAGACCAGGTTTACTGTAGTCACACTGCAGGGTGAGCGAATGTGTCATTAAGGTGTTTATTATTATTATTATTATTATTATTATTATTATTATTATTATTATTATAGCATAGTATAGATAATATTATATTACTAACATGATGGATTTTTACTGCCATCTTCAGTGTTTTTGAATTATCCTTGCATCATTGGGGCCGGTTTCAGTTACCATGGAAACAGGGCCCACAAACTAAGCAGTGTGAAGTCATCAACAACACCTTTCCAGGAATTTCGCACTAGTCAGTGGACTTAGAAAAAGAAAGACTCGGACTGACTTTTATCTGTAAAGTTGCTCAGCAAAGCTGCAAGAGCCAGTATAAGACTTTTTACACCTGTAGACCTCAATGCAAGGATTACATTGGGTTTGGTGTAAAATTCTGGTTCTTCTTCCCAGCACTGAGAAAACGCTGGCTTAATATAGGTTCGAGAAGTGCAAGTTACAAAGTCAGCAGAGCGCAGAGCAATTCTGTCACGTCCCGTGTCTGCGTGTTTCCCCGTCTCCTGTCTGCTCCGGAACCTGCATAGGCTGACCTCAGCAGCCCCGATTCCTTCTCCTCTGTAAACCTTACTAATGTTTCAGTCTCTCTTCTGTCTCTTCCAGGACTGCCAAATTCATTTCCTCTTCCTCCAGGTATCTCCTCTCCTCCCCTGCTCGTTCTCCCTTCCTCTCTCCCTGATCGCAGCTTCCTCCACACATTCCCTTGATTACCCTCTGCCTTGGTGTCCTGTGTCCCGTTCCCCACTCTTTAACACTGTGTTCGTTTGTAAGTAGCCCTCAGCTACTGCAAATACATCCAATTTACTAACAACGAATGGAAAAGCTGGGTTGCAAGACGGGTCATACCAAAGCTAGCAGGCGCTGTGGCTAAGAGGAGAGAGACTTATACAGATAAACCTCACAGTGAACCCTCACTCGTCACAGCTTTAGCTTCTGATGTGGGTCACGGGATAATGTGTGAGGCTCCATCTCCAGCTCCTTTTAACATTACCACTGTCTTAAGATGTTGACATGCCATCTAAATCCTGAAGGGAAAATGTAGAGAAGAGAGAAGAGTGGTGCTCATGATCTAAACAAGCTGCCAGCAAAGCCTGAGGAACAGACAGCAGATAAGGAGAAGCTCTGCAAGGTGTCTGCGAAGATGGGACCCCTTTCTGAGATGTGAATGTGGCCCTTTTGGCTTCATGGTTCTGGAGATCAGTGCTCGTTACGATTGACTTCCCACACATATAATGGATCTCTGTGTTATATTAACACTCAGGTCCGGTTACTAGTGGAGTGGCAAAACTGTTCCCAGGTCAGATCCCCAGGGCGAACAGGCACTAGCACACCGGCCTTGCCCCTCTCCCAGGGGTGTTTCTGATATTGTTAGTAAGTCTCTGGCACTTTACCTTATCCCCGGGCACTCTCCATCCACACCCTGCGTCATGTATGTCTTCATAACATCTTTCTTGGAGTGCCTAGCACCCTCACCGAAAAAGATCCCCCTCCCCAGGGCAGGCCGCCGAGAGCCTTGCCCGCTGTGGCGTGTGTATCTATCTGGCGCCCTGGCTTTTATCAATCCGCCGCAGACTCAGAGAGAAGGCCAGCCCTCAGAATGCAGGCATGCTGTCAGTGCAGGCACGGGGTTCCATGCCATCTGTGTTGTGTCTCCCATGTCTGTGCCGGCTCACCTGGATGCTGCTCCTATCATTAACTCCTCATCTGATGATGCACAGGGATAGTTGTGAGCCTCGCACATGCCGCTGTCCTCCTACACCTGTAAAACGGGCTGGTGATCACTCACGCCCAACCTACACACTGTCACCGTCACTCTGCGGGGCGAATCTCGTGGCCGCTGAGCATTTCGACCTGCTTTTCATTCCTGGGTTTGCTACCCACACTTCACAAGCCCCTGCATGTTTTAGAACAAACCCAGGTGCAATAGTTCGTGGGAGTTGAGTTTGTGCCAATATTAGCCACAGGTTCAGAAACAAATGGCTGTACATTTGATTGAAAGTCAAGAAATGCAGTATTAATACCAATGACTTTTAAGAATTAATACCCAAATTTATCGTCAATTTGTCCTAATGTCTGTGATTATTCCTATGCTGTAAAGTGACACATATGGCTGTATGTAGGCTCCAGGTTGATACTGTGCAGCATTCAGTGTCCTGCTTCAGGCGCCGCTTACTGCAGCACACATTAGTTTCAGTGTATTTGCAAGTATACTGATTGTTCAGAGCGTCATAGACACCTCCCAGATATAGCATCGCACTCTGTTTGCTTCAAAAGAGCCTCCGTTCACCAGAGCATAAACTGAAAAAGTGTGGCCGGTCCCCCCCGGAGATGTGGGTGCCAGCCATCATACGCAGTCACATGGCACGCGGTCACATGGCACGCGGCTGAGCTGCAGACCCTCAACAGTGTTGCAAATCTTCAAATAAGAGAAGTCCATGGATTCAACAAGAGAAGTCCATGCTCCTTGCTTTCACCTGGATTTTTCTGGTCAGTCTGTTTCAAGGAAAGAGCAAGCATTTCCATTATTTATTTTGTCTGTAGCACAGCTTGCTGTCATTGACTGAATGACTTGCCAATCATTTACGGTAGTTTGGTATTTTTTGGCTTTATGTGTATAGAGAGTTTTTCCCTCCACATATACAGATTTTTCCTGTTAGATTTCCATGCTTCTTGTAGAAAGTTTCCTGAAGTGCCCACAAGGTGGCGGCGAAGCACTGCTAATTTTCCAAGCCTTGCCGTTCAGGAGCAGGATGCTGCCGATGTGATTTCCGTGGCTTTAATGTCTGGTTCTGCCGTTAGATATGACACGTGCTTGCATCCTGGAGTTTGTGAGTCAATGTCAAATAAAGAAACTCCTGCTGAGTGGCCGCGGCTGAAACGCCAGTGTTTTTGTGCTGGGTCGGAATCACTAAATCCTGCGTATCCTGTTGCCAACACCTGACCACTGTCAGCTGTGATCGGCAGAAGTTGTATGTTATAAATACCTGACCTTTATTAACTCCGTTATTTTGTACTTTTAACGTTTACCCTTGATATACGTTGTCTTAAAATGCACCATGGCAGAGTATGTTTGATTGCTATGCAGATGAGTAGTCTGTAGTCGTAGTGACATTTCGAGGGGCTGCAGTGAGGTTTCAGGGCTGCAGGATATCTTTACAGGCATCACTCAGTGCATCCTTGTCTTCTCCTTACCTTCTAGGCACTACTGCTTAAATTTACAGATGGAATGAAACTCAAGCTCAGTGTCCCGCCCCCCCCCCCCCCACCTTTTCTTGGGGCTTCTGTTCTAGCCCAGTGGTGGAATCGCATATCGGGTGGGGGGGACGGTTATCGATCTGTCGTATAAACAACTGATGTGATGTAGTGGCTCTCATGTGAACGTGTAATGGAAGCCACTTCCCCCACCACCAGAGAGCCAAGGTGCATTCGGGAGACGCCCCCCCGTTAGCCGCGCGCAGTGCTCTAAGACACAATAACCTGCCTGGTCCCCTCCCTGTGCTCCCGCTCCTGAAATAAAAAGAAGATCATTGCTAAGAATCGCTCTTCCGGGAAATGATTTGCAGCATCTCCCGGCATCCTGTCTGCCTCCCCGTTACCATGTCACCACCTGTTACCATGGGATCCTCTTCTGGCGGACGCCACAGTCGGCTACCTGCTCCGTGATGTTGCTAAGGAACGTGCTTGTCTTGTTTTAAAATACAGGCCAGAGCTAATTGGCTGTGTTGCGGGGGGGACGGCAGCCTGTCATTATCCCCGCTGGACGGGGTGGGACCCCCACGGATGGTGGGGTAGATGGCAGATTGTTACGCCACATGCTAAGATGGACCTACCCTGGACTGCTGGGACGCCTCAGGCAGGCAAAATGGCCTTTATGAAGTGACCTCCCATGGCCTTAACCTGTGTAAGACTGTTGTTTGGAGTATGCTTGCTGTTTTTATAGTGTTTAATTCTGGAAGTAACCGCAGCGCTGTTTAACAGCCCGTCGCGGATGCTAATTCCCCCACTCTCCCAGAAACTGGAGCCATTTGGCCCGTGTCTCGTTTATACACCTCTAGGGTGTGAATCCTAGGAACACGGTAGGGGATCGGGATGCCGTTGTGCTGGAGTGTGTTTGACGGCAGCGATCGTATGAAATGCTGACCAGCTGACGTGTGATTTCAGGTTGACAGTGTGGCAGCCATCGATAAGGTGGGTCTTGGTTGAAATACGGCTGGTTTTCTGCTTTCTCTTTGCTTGGGGTTTGGTTTGGTTTGGTTTGATCTGGTCTGGTGCGTGAATCTGGTCTGTGCTCTCCATGTGTGTGGCTGCTAAATTAACCCAGCCGACACGTTTAGACATAACGTTCCCTCCGCAGCTCCCTGGAGGTAAGAGGGGAAACGGACCTCCCTGCGTCGACAGTGCCGGCGCGCCTCTCAGGCCGACAGCTCCACGATGGCCTCACGTGTGCCGTGTGTGTCCGTGCGATGTGCTCCGGCAAAAGCAGGCACAGTGAGGTGCCTAGGCAGCTTGCCACGGAGTCCCATGTGTTGCTGGCATGCGACCCGTGTGCTGTGCCCTGATGTGTGCTCTGTGCTTGTGCTTTTCCTGAATATACCTACTGATATTAAAGAAAAATACTGTTTTCTCTTCCTGACTCATATTCTGCGCAGAGCTGCTTTGTTCTTCTTTTTGTCAGTTAGTATCAAGTGATTGTGATGAACTAACATTCTCTGACACTGTCAATCCCAAGAGGGTGCATGCAGTATATGCTTGGGGGGGTAGAAGATCTTTAAATCTTCAGGTGAAGACCGAGGGGCAATTTTCCAGCAGATGGCTGCAGTGTATTTGGTGGAGGGTGTGCTGATGCCCCGCCCTGACACTGAACGCTGAGGATGCAATAGGAGGCAAATAGAATGCAGATAAATGCAGCCTCACTGCCATACCCATATATACAAAATACCCCTGTAGAGATTTTATTCTCACGCCTGACAGCTATTCATCAGACATAATGTAATAGTCATTTTTCGTTAGATGCCATTTAGATATTTTAATATTCTTGCATTCTATGCATTTTTTTCCCAGTTACAATGTCCACATCATGGTACAAATTGTGAATTTAGTGTCTTTTCTGTTTTAAGAACAAGCTTTGAAACATTGCACACATGCAGGACACCCAGTCTGCCCTCTAATGCAAGGTCTGACGTTAAAACCAATGGCAGCGACCATTTTTTCGTACCCTCCTTGCAAAATGGCAAACCGCCAGCATCAGAGCATGTGAAGAAAAAAAAAACAAAGTTAGGATGGAGGTAGTAGTGGGAGAGACCCCTTTTCTGCAGCAGTAATTCCTCGTGCAGGCCAGTCATTGTTATCAAGGTTTCTGGTAGGACCTACACCCACCGGAGGCAACATGTTAACCATATTCAACCCCCGACGGCACCCCATGAACCCCTCTCCCACCTCCCCTTCCAGCACCCTCACCAACATCTCACACGCTGTGGAAATGCTGATACGGTGCAGGACCTAGAACATATCCTGTACCTCATAAAATGTGCTTAACGCCCGTTTTCCCTGTTCTTTTTTTTTAACCATCGAATGGTTGCAGTTTTGCTTGCGGATTGCACATTGCAGATATTTGCAGCGCGCGGCAATGTCCTTATCTTGCCCTGTAGCCAGCTGACCCTGTCATTTCTGCAGAAAGCCAAACTGGGCCCGGGCAAGAAGGTGATCGAGCCTTCGGAAGACAACAGGACCAGGCTGCCATCCAGCAACCTGGACAGAGTCAAGCTCACGGACTTCAACTTCCTAGCCGTGCTGGGAAAAGGCAGTTTTGGGAAGGTAGGGCTAACAGGAGTAGGGATGCTGAACATAACTTTGATTATAATCATGGCTCTTGAGTCAATGATCCATGTTAAAATCTAGGTGTCCAGTGGCTACGATTACACATATCTTGATCTGTGTCTTTCTCCAAGGAGAATTGCAACAACCTTCCCCCATATTTTCTACAACTTCCATCTCAACACATGGTCTCACCCTGCCGTCCCATTGTCCCTGCCTAGGTGATGCTGGCTGAGATGAGGTCCTCTGATGAGCTGTATGCTATCAAGATCCTAAAGAAAGACGTCGTGATCCAGGACGATGACGTCGAGTGCACTATGGTGGAGAAGAGGGTGCTGGCACAGCAGAGCAAGCCGCACTTCCTCACACAACTGCACTCCTGCTTCCAGACAGAGGTATAAGACCTACTGGTGCACATGGATTTCAGGCACCAAGCTAAAGATCATGATTATTGATTCTCTTGGGTTTGGTGAGTTTCTCGTAGAACTGTTCCAAATATGGTTAAAGTGGCTTGAAACAGTTTTGGCTCAAAACATCTGACTTTTTTGCTGTTACACCTAAGAATTTTGCTGGAATGATACAAGAGGTCACAGGTTAGCCTGGAGAGTCTGATAACCCCGCTATGGATTAAGGCCACTGGTGTCCCTCCCTGTACAGTCGCCAGGATGATAAGGTTTGGCATGTTGGCATCTGTGCCTCCGCAGCGCTTCTCGCTGAAAGAATCGTTAAAGGGCAACTGCATTAAGGATCCCTACCATGAGCCCCGCAAAAGTCACTAGTTGTTGATCACAGCGCGTCAAAGCGGGGACTCGCTTGCATCACCCTGCCCAGCCTCATTTAGATGTGTCGTGAAGGTCGGCCAGTCTACTGTGGTCGTGGTGCTCTTCTGTCAGCCACCAGTATTGGTCTCTCGGGGGATTACAGACATCCCTAGATGGCAGGTTAAGGGTATCTTGGCAGCCGAACTAGGTTTTTGGATGAGCAGATGCTTAACACTGCACAAGTGGGTTAAGAGGCTCGATAGACGATGAGAGGTCTGAGAGCTGGTCCTGGGGACACGTTCTTCAGTGTCACTGTGACCCGTGTATGGATGTTATGACAATAAAGCCCACTTGATTTGAGATGAGAGGCTTGGTATCCATGCGCATAATGAACAAACCTCTTTTGTTTCGGTTTATACATATCTGTGTAAATGTATGGCTTTAGGAGAGTAATCAGCTGTTCTGAAATAGCACCCGGTAATGTCTGCCTCCGAGTTGGAGGAGCCTCTGTGATCGGCCTGCAAACCCGAACTCCCACTTGCCTGAAATGCTCATTCATCTTCCCACGGTTGCTGCCCGGCCCATGGGGGGGGCAGGTGGACGGGGAGGCGGCCAGTCACCATCAGCAATAAACAGCCGCGAGCGCTTAGTGTAGCACGTAGCTCTGTCCAGTTTTCCCATTGAACACCGGGAGGGGGGTGGCGGGCAGACGAATGCACTGCCTCCCCCGTTACTGAGCTTATACGGCAGTGCGTTAGACAACAGACACGGAAAAGAACGCTCTGTTATCACACGCTGCCTGGGCCTACTCTGAGAATATTGTGTTAGTTTTACGGTGCGGGGCTCTCGGCTGAAATTAAAGCCATAATTCAGGCATCCTGGCTTTTCCCTTCGTCTTTGGGAACCTCGGTTGCTCAAACCTCCATCAGGTCTACTACAAGCCTCATTGGGTGTATTTAATTTAGCTTTTTCCTGCCGTTCACTTCTAAGTACAATATAAGCACATAAGGATGCTTTTATAACACACACAGTGGAAAGCAGCTGTGTTATGATGCTGAAATTGAAAGCCAGCTGTGGTCTGTTTACTTATTATACAGTGATTATTAATGGTTGGGCCTCTGAAGGTATCTAGGGTCACTCCTGCTGTAAATCACAGTGCATGGTGATCATGTGGATGACATGGCTTTACTCTTCCTCCATTCCCGTACCAGGACCGGCTGTACTTTGTCATGGAGTATGTGAACGGAGGAGATCTCATGTATCACATCCAACAAGTGGGAAAGTTCAAGGAGCCGCAGGCAGTGTAAGAATCTTTTTTTCTTCTAGGTAACCATGCAGTCTGAGCCCGACTGACACTTGCTTGTCACTACCTGGTCACCTGACTTGACACTGTAGGTCTGAAGAGCAGTTGCACTAACATTGGTCTCCATAAGAAGACTGTGACACATCCATCAACTGGGCGTCGGCTTGTGTCACATGCATCTCTTCAGAATCAAAACCATTTCACAGCGAACGCACCCCGAAATAGGCGACAGGGACATGCAAAACATTCGGATGCAAATCTGATGAATCAAAAATGTTCACCCCAAACACAATGAGAAATTCGTGCAACTCACTGAGAAAAGTTTGCATACCAAACTGTCCAAACGATGACAAGCATTAGCGGCAGTGAGAACAAGTTTTTTTTTTGTTTGTTTCTTTTGAGCAAGCAAGTGAAAAGAAAAAAGGCAACTATACTGTTTTAAAAGAACATCAAGAGCTTGGATTTCAGACGGTACGCAGGAAAATCAAAAATGATATTGAAAATATGGCAGCATCATCTATTACCAGTTAACTACAAGAATACAGAAAACAGCATATTGTAATTGAATTATTATTGAATATTAATTGTATAAGTCTATAAATCACCCAAAAATAAAAATATGAATAGGCACAGCTTAATATAATTTAATTAACATTTAGGCATATTACAAAACATGAAGAAAAAACCTGAAGAAAAATCCAGCATAAACACAAGCAATCAGAACAGCTGCAAACACCTTAAGATGATCCTTGTCTTTAAATATGACTATAGGCTATAAACACGTGGAGATCAATACCGAAATATTAATTCCTGCTGGAGGTTAAATCAGGGATAAAGTAATAGAAAAATGATTTGCCTGAAAGGCAACACACAAGAGCTGTCCACAAAAAATAAAAATGGAGTTTTGAAAAGTTTTTAGCTGGGAACATGGATGCCTATTAAGGCCCTGCAGAAAGTGAGAGCGCCAGGTTAAGTGAATCTGGTGCTGGAGGGCACACCTTGCTGTGACTGACAGCCATCATGGCCAATCCTCTGCCTGTCCCTGGATGTGGTATTGGAGGGCACACCTTGTTGTGACTGACAGCCATCGTGGCCAGTCCTCTGCCTGTCCCTGGATGTGGTATTGGAGGGCACACCTTGCTGTGACTGACAGCCATCGTGGCCAATCCTCTGCCTGTCCCTGGATGTGGTTTTGGAGGGCACACCTTGCTGTGACTGACAGCCATCGTGGCCAATCCTCTGCCTGTCCCTGGATGTGGTTTTGGAGGGCACACCTTGCTGTGACTGACAGCCATCGTGGCTAATCCTCTGCCTGTCATTGCAGGTTCTATGCTGCAGAGATCGCTGTTGGGCTGTTCTTTCTGCACAGTAAGGGGATCATTTACCGGTGGGTGTAATCTGTGGCGTGCTGTTATATATTACAACAAAAGTCGCTCTGTTCACAGTTTTATGTAATGAGGAATCTCTATGTAGTATATTGTTCAAAATGAAATGTATGATTTTTTTTATATATATGTGTGTGTGTGTGTATATATATATATAATAATAATATATATATAAGGAAAATTTAGATGCATTAAGGACTGCATAAATTATTATTGCAAATTTATCAAATCTTATAATTAATCAGTTATGCAAAACTCTGCTATTGACACCACTATTAACTCCCTTGGGTTAACTGAGCATTTTTTTGCTGCTTCTTTTTCATTGTGTCATTACTCTCCATAGTGGAATAGTTCATTGATTGCATTCAAGCAAACCACACACTCCCTCTTCACATACTCTGTTTCCTTTATTTTTTCATTCACCTTAATTACCAGCCTGAACTACTGAGATATGTTTGTTGCGTGTCCGTTTGGACGTGTGGCTGCTTTTCTTATGCAGAAACAGGGCAAAAAGGAGTGCAATCTGAGAAGCCCGAAGTTTCAGATTATTTTTAAAGGTGAAAGTGAAAACTCTGTCAGATCCTCTCTTTGTGGCTGTCACACTTTGCCAGTAGCGGTTCAGCCCAGTTATTCATCCTGGTTGATAAGAGGCATGTATCAGTTGCGCAGAGTTCCATGCATCCTGCCAAGTTTAAGCAAAGGTGCGCTTGCACTGTGAAAAATTTTGCCTCTAAAGGCTGTGGTCAGGTTATTAATATCCCACACCAAAATAAACCCAGATCGTCCAGCACCAGCAAAAACTAAGACCCACATTCCTTGTTTTTGCGAGATCGTTCAGTATGACCTTGCTAACACAAATGGAATCACGCATTGGGTGGTAAAAACATAACAACTGTTCCTTACTCCTCCTCCTCAATGGCCAGCCTTGCCTGAGATTTCTTTACAGGTACGAGTCACTGTGTCCTGTGGGCGTCTGTTCTAGGGACCTGAAGTTGGACAACGTCATGCTGGACTCGGAGGGACACATTAAGATTGCAGACTTCGGCATGTGCAAAGAGAACATGGTGGAGGGGGTGGCGACCCGCACCTTCTGTGGTACCCCGGATTACATCGCCCCTGAGGTGAGGAGAGGCGTGGCCTAATATGGGGAGGTGGGAGAGGACCCAAGCTGGCTACTTCACTTCACAGCAGCATCTTTTTTTGAGCACTGCTGATATTCTGGACAGAGAATAGCAATACCTGCACTCACGCCAGCACAAGGAAAATGGCCTATCAGTGAGGCTCACTGCCGTTACCCTTGGCAACAGAACTGCGTACCCGCTACAGGTTTATAACCACTCAGTGCATTTTATGTGTGGCATGGTCATTTTTTCAGGCCTTTAACCCTCACTTTTAAAGACAAAAGACAGGTCAGATACCACTGTCTGTGTCCTAAATTTCCTTCAGGATCAAAAAAGTATCTGTCTCTCTCTCTTTATATGTTCTGATTATATTGCCCATAGGAAGGACAGTCAGAGAATTGAAAGGAAAAGATGATATTTTGGGTTAACAGCAGACAGACTGAACAAACTGTGCACTGTGCTTCCTGTGATGTAATCATCATCCCACTGTATTCAGGGTGTATCGATTTCGTTGAAAATGAGCTTTGAGGTTGATTGGTGTTGGTGTGAGAGGGACCACACTCTCCAGGACCAGAACTTTGAATGCCATTTCCCTCTTTCTTACGGGTCTAGTCGGTCCTCCCTCAAGCTGTGCGAGGTGTCTGATTGGGCACCTTCCTGTCACCCCCCTCCAGGGGGCAGAAACCCTCGGCCCTTTTCTTTTGCATGGGCAGTTCTCTTGGGAACGGACCACAGCAAGTCAGCCCATCTGGGCCAGGCAGCTCAGCACCGGGCCAAGACACTCAGCTTTTTTTTTTTGCTCTTTTTTCTTAATTTGACCCATATAGCAGTTCGAGGAGGGGGGGGGTGTATCTGGGAGGAACATGCTGCAGTTTCTCTGCCTGCAGATTTCCAGCAGGCGTCTGGGGCACGAGTAACCAGCCGAAAACACAGCCATTAGTTTCCGCTCCATGAATGAAATAGGGGACCCCTAACCCCCCCCCCGACCCCCGTCTGCCCGTTTTATCTTCATTTCTACTCAGTACAGCCAGCTGCATATTTGGGTTAATGCCTTTATCTGGTCTCCCCCTTTCTTTATAATTTCTTAAAGCACTTAAAAGCAGCTTTGAAATCAAGTCCAGCTGAAGGATTTTTCTAATCCGGTGGCTGTGGCTCTGCGGTCCGCATGCTCCGAAGGGGGCAGCACACATCCTGGGTTTATCTCCTTTCTGTCCCGTCTGGGCTCTTATAATTAGCTTTGGTGAACGTGTGAAGTAAATCACAACAACCCAGGCATTCATCTCTTCGCGTCGTTATATATAAAACTTTCATCTGAATAAGGTATGAACTTGAAAGCAAACGTTGAACCACTGTTAGTTTTGCATTCCCCATGATGAATGCATTTAAAAAACATATTTAACGTTTTTAATTTATATATCCCATAACCCAGGAATGACATATTTTTTTTCCCCCACAGTGATTCAGAGAATGTGGGTTGAGCTCTAATCATTTAGAAGCCTTGGTGTCACCTGGTGTCCCCCGGAAGCATGTATGGGAGGCCTGTACCCCCAGTGGTCATGAGGAAAACATTGAGTGTCTGCCAGCATGATCCTGATCTGTCATGCCACATTCCCTAACGGCACTTTGGAATACGGGGAAGATGCCGGACCAGAAGGAAGATAGTCACACGGTGTCCGCCTCGATCGCTGTCACCGTGGTGACGAACGGATGGGGCGGCCCGCCTCACACCTCCGGCTCCACGGTTCTTTAAACTGTCAGCTTGAAGCCCGCGCTTCTGCTGATGAAGCAGCGAATATCCTTGAGGGGAATGTTGTGTCACCTGTTTCCCGCGTCCGGCCTGCGGTCCTCCTTGGGGGTCCCTCTCCTTCCTCCCGCGTCGTCATTAACAGGATGCGCGAGCGTGACACATGTCGGCGGGAGCCTCTGAAATCCCGCTGCCGTGCAGTTGCTATGCAGTTGCCGCGGCCTGCCGTTGGCGTGAGGCATCCAGGTGAGATGAGGCCGCGTTATGCCTGGAAGGACAGCCTTTATGTGCTTTAAGTTTTGTCTCTGCCCCCAACGGAATGATGGACAGGACGGCACCGAAAGAAAGAGAATTCCCATAAATGATTTTCTACATACATGCTGGGGCAGCTGACTTCGGCTTGGATGTTTATCAACCCCGAACAGCAGGAGATACTTCTTCAGCATCGTGGGCACAAGTTTAGTTTGTTCTTTGCATCTCTCTGATTTGACTTTCGCCTTTTCTGCTTTTGGCTCATTTCTCAATGGGCAGACAGCGACACACCAAGATTATTTTTGATTGTTTTCAGGGGGGGGGGGGGGGGGGGGCCGACCCCGGTACCAAGAACAGTGGGGGGTTTAGCA
>JABFEA020000098.1:9909873-9920267 GCA_019775915.2 Cyphomyrus plagiostoma
CCCCCCCCCCCCCCCCCCCCCCCCCCCCCCCCCCCCCCCCCCCCCCCCCCCCCCCCCCCCCCCCCCCCGCCCGGCCCGCCCCCCCCCCCCCCCCCCCCCCCCCCCCCCCCCCGCAGAGCCTGTTCCCATGACCTGTGAGGGTTTCTCCTTATCTTGTGATTTGTTCTCTCTTTGTTACAACCATCTGCTCCCTCTGCCCACACAGTCATTCTCTCCATCTGCATGTCATTATGCAACATCTCCACTAGGTTTCTTGGATACACTGTGCAGCTCTGTGGCTGATGCTGCTGCATGAATTTCAGTGATTCTGGACTTGCCTGGGGGGCTGGGTTAGTGTACCGGCTGTACTGTGGTGTGCGCCTCAGTCTGCCCCCACCCGTTCTGCTTCATCACCACACATCCCCACGTATTTTCTGAAGCCCGTGAGTTCCCTGCTGTGTGAAGGTTTGGGCTGTCAAGCAAAGAGTTTTCCTTTTATTTAGGTGGTGTTTTATTTATTTCAGGGAAGACCTACAAAAGCACCAGGGAAGCATATGCCCTCATCTCCACCCCCTCTTTGGGGGCTATATTTCTCTGATGGGTTTGGCTTGGGAGCGTGGGCTACATGCACACACACTGCGGGCTACATGCACACACACTGCGGGCTACATGCACACACACCACGGGCTACATGCACACACATATGCAGATGTAGGCACATTTTATGTAAGTGAAGAATGACTTTGCTTTGCCCTCGTCTATGTAGCCTGCGCAGTTGTGGACACTCCCTGCAGGGTCCCATGAAGGATGTCTCCTGCCAAGTATCTAGTTGAACAAAGCCACTTAAACTCCATTTTTCCACTCACTGCTCTTCCATTTCATCATTACGCATATATAATTGATGACTTTCAGAGCTTCAGATGGGCCACGTAAATGAGTTGGAGGATAACGTGTCTCATGGTTTTGACGGACACTAACTTGATGTAACTCACTCGAGGGTCTTTTGCTGATGCCCGAAAGTGGCCCCATTCTGCACACTCCTCTCTGCTGTCCTCCACACACAGGAAATGGACGCACATAACTGCTTGGTGGATTTTTTTCTTCTTCTTTTATTGTGTGTGTTTGAGGCTGTTCAAGTTTACAGTAGATTAGTCATGTGCATTGGTTTCACAAGGCATATAGGCCATAAATAATACAACAGTACTAAGGAAATGAATAAGAAAAAGAACCAGTATTTGGCAGAGATCGTCAGTATAATTCCACAGAGGTGAATAAATGGGGAAATGGCAAGTAGTGACTGTGAGTTTGTGCACGCATTCCGCCTGCTCTAAGGCGCTGTGCAACTTAAAAATAGATTCTGTGTAAATGGTAAAATCCTTCTTTATTAAGTTTTGTCAGTTCAACTTCTTTCTGTACCATTACTTACCCTGTTTCCTTGGCCTATCTTGGCCGTTGACTCGTAAAAGGAGGTCTCTTCTTCAGAGTAAGAGCTAATTTAGCCCTGATAGGAAAATCGTTCTTACTACAGATACTTAATTACACACGTGCAGCCGAAAGCTGGTCCTTTCTTACAGCAGATGGTAAAAATAGTGTAGAGGAAGCTGTACTTTTCCCTATAATTGATGAGGGGTTGTAGACAGAAGAGGATGCTAATTGCTATCTGGGAGAGATTGACTGACTCTTTTAGCACAGAGGGCATGTGTAGCAATGCAGTGTTTTCGCTCGCTCTCCGCTTTATGACAACCTAAGTTCCTTCACAGAGGTGCAGCATTTAATGAATGCTTGTGTGTTTTGAGAATGCCGTGCTGAAGGTGTGCAGAGCATCGCTCACGATGCTGTGTTCGCTCCCCTCTGCAGATTATCGCGTATCAGCCCTACAGCCGCTCAGTGGACTGGTGGGCGTACGGAGTCCTGCTCTACGAGATGTTGGCCGGCCAGGTTCGTCTCATACAGCCGTCATAATCTCCACATCCTTTCATCCACCGTCCATATGTTCAAGTCCATTGTTCAGTGGAGGGTGGCTGTTCATTTGTTTATTGATCTTCTTAAATAATAACCTTGTTTTGTTATTTCTGCATATGCATTCATGCACGCTGGCATGCAGTAGCTGTTGTACATATACAGTATACGACATGCTGTATGGGTTTTTTGAACAGCACTGGCTTTCAGAAGATATATTTTTAAATCCAATAGTTGCCAGCTTGGTAAACATGACTTTATGATACCACAATAGACCCTGCAGTTGACTAACAGCCCATCCAGGGAGCCGTCCACCTTGTTCCCTGTGCTTGCTGGAGGTGGATTCTGGGCTCACCATGACATGGTCCTGGATAACTAGATGTTTGCTGGGATGTTTGCTGAATCAGATGTTCTTTATGAAGAGGAATGTGTTCCTCTTGAGTGTTAATTTGGAGTTGCCATAATGAAATAAAATCCCTCCAATGGACTGACATCACATCCAGATTTGGTGAAGCGCTTTGTTGATCTATATTCTAATGGAAAAGTCTGGGCTCTGGGTGGTAAGGGAGTCGCCCTGTTGGCTGCCCCCCCCCACAGTGACTCTCGCTCCATGCCTCTGCCGGACTGAATGTGCTTCCACTGCCCCTGCATCTCCTGCTCCATCCTCCCTACTGCTCTTGAGCCCATAAACCCTGGTGGTTCACATAGTGCCTGGTGTGTTTTTCCCCTGTGCCTGTATGTCACAGCACCAAAGGGCCTGCGCTAATGGACTCTATAGTCAGAAGTGCACTCTGCACTCACCCAACGCCACACACGCACTCAGGGAGCGGAGAGGGCATTACGAGGGGGAAGATTCGCAACCCAGCCCCCTCCGCCTGCGGACTAGCCATTTTTCTGACCATTATTGCTGCTCTCCACCCCTCCAATCAGCTTTCTACGTCTTCATTAGGTCGCTGTAGCAAGCACCACTCACCACCGGCGTCAACGTCCAGCTTTAAGTAGGCCGCGCAGTATCATGAAGTAGAAATGTCATTTTGTATTTCCCCGCACTGCTACGGGGAGTGACCCACCTACTCAGCCCTCCCCTGCGGTTAACCCTTTCCCTGATTTGGGGCGGGGGGGGAGTCAGTCAGCAGCAGAGGGTGAGGACATGTGAGCTGAGGCTCAGGTTAGCACCCGTCCGCCCTCGCTGTGAGCTTTGGGAGCTGTGAAGGTATGGAGTGGCAGCTGTTTCACACGGCCAGCTTCACGGTCCCTGTAGTGTCTCCGTTAGGCCGTCCGACCGCTGTCTCTCCCTCCTGCATGCCCGCGTGGCTGAACGGGCCTTCTCTTTCAGGCCGTGTAGGTTTTGGGGCTCTTGGTTGTTCCTGGGCACGGTGAAGGGGTTAATGAGTGTACTGTGGTTAAAAAAAAAGAATATGTATGTGTAAATATATATAAATCCACCTCTCATGTGAAGGGCTGTTTTTGGCAGAGAGGGCTGTTAGCAGAAGGCTTTTTATTCAGCTGCTCTTCACCGAACACCTTTGGAAAAAAAAAACCCTGATATCTTAATCCAAATAATACAATAGATGAAACAATCGCGCATGACTCATTTCATGCAAAAAAGTGAACAGAGCGTGTAGCTTGATTTTTTTTTTTTAAATCTCAGCTCTAAGATATTTTTATTTTTCTGTAAGATGGTTTAAGAAAACAGGCATGTAATTTTGGTGATTATAGACTAGCTGGTGTAACCCTGCGTTTATTACGCATCTAACAATAAATTGAGCTTCGTTCCTGTTGTCCTGCGCATAATCAGCTGTACAGAACAAGTCTCTGAACATCTGTTTTCCTGCTTTACATCACAACTGCATTGTTCCTGTGATTTTTCTAAGGCCCCTCCATACACACACGCACAGGCACACACACTCACTCACATACACACACATTCAAACACACGCGCACACACACACATATTCTCACATATACATATATACACACATACACATGCACTCACACACTCACACACACTCGCACTTTTATATCATGCTTTAGTACTGAGTCAGGCACCATAGTCAGACCATCTGCATTTCCTTTTCCCTGGTATCTCACAGCCTCCTTTCGATGGAGAAGATGAGGATGAGCTCTTCCAATCCATCATGGAGCACAACGTGTCCTACCCCAAGGCCATGTCCAAAGAGGCAGTGTCCATCTGCAAAGGCGTAAGTCAGTCTGTCACTTTACTCCACCCCTTTCCACTCCTGAGGGTTGCGGTGCTCCCTCCTGCAGCCGTGTCCCCCTTGCCCATGCAGGAACACTGTCCTCGGGGCGACGTTCCTCAGGGAGTGTGCCGCACACACCGACTGGTCAGACATGCTCGTCACTTATAATATCTTCAGTCAATGTACGTGGAGCCTTGAGTGTGCGAGGAAGATGTTTCCGGCAGATATTTTTTTCTAATCCTTAGAGGCAGCAGTTAATGAATAGCAACAATTAAATCCACCGATCTGAGGCCTTACTGAGCTATTAGCGGTGCAGGTAGCACAATGCTGGTAGCGAGGGGAATCAAAGCAAAGGACCAGGCCCAGGGGAGCTTCTGCAGCGGAAATATCCGTTAATTATGCGGCTGCTTATCTAAGGCTTTTGTACCCGTGGAGACCAGAGGCGGGATGGGAAGTTGAACTGTAAATCTAACGCCAAGCACTGAATTTATGTGATTTTCTTTGTTCACAGATGCATTAATGCTGCTTGTGATATCATTATGGCCCCTGTTAGAGCATAACCCGTACCTCTCCCAGATGATTAGCGCTTAGCGTACTGCGATATCTATCGACATACCGCTGTAGAAACCTGGCCTGGGGCCTAGCCCCATACTTACTCAGAGACAAAGCGTTTGATGCTCTATAAATACAGTTTGGCATTTTCATGGACCCATTTACGAGGGACTGGGGAGCAACTGCCGTGAATAGATTAGGGATGCTAATGCAGTGTCCCTTACTGAAAGCACTTAGATATAAGCGGTAGATCCTGGCCGACATCCCCTTCCTCGTATCCCTAGATCTGCAGCCAGCAAAGGCAGAACAAGGAAAAGCCCTTTTAAGAGATTAGGAGGTGTTTATGTTGCCAAGATGAGATTTTTTTTTTGAGTCATGACAAGCAGAAAACACGCTCTGAGGAGTGAAGGTGGCTGCAGTGGGAGGGAGGAGCAGAGGTGTCCCGTGTGTGGGCACGTGGGGGCATATTTCTGTGCCACAGAGCACTCAGCAGGTTGACAGGTCTGCCCAGTGCCTGGGTGTGGAGGAACAGCAGCACAAGGGGCAGCTTGTGACACCGCGATCATGTGTGTCTGTAACGAGACGTCTCTGGTGATGAGATCAAATTTACACCAAGCCCGGGTGCGAAGAAAGCTTTTAATGACGTCTGTCCCCGAGGATTCCGCCCTGTGTCACAGAATGTGGACATAAACCATCTACGACTGCAACCCCAAATACTTTGCACATCCATGATGCCCAGATTCTCACAGGGGGGCCTGTCATAGGGAGCACAAGGCACAATGCAGGCAGGGTGACCCCCTAATCCATGTCAGAAGGGACACTGTGAGCCACTTCAGGGCACTTGGGTAAATTATTTGGTTCGTCTCCTACTTTTACTGGTTTGTTTCCTTGATTGAAACACTCATCCAGCCGTTTCACATTAGCATTAGTGTTTTTTAGCATAATTATAGGAGACTGACCAATCAGCACACTGCAGTACTAAAGTGAAACCCAGGTCCTTTTAATTGAAACCGACCCAGTCCTACTTCATATTGCACCCCGACATGGACTAGGTGGTCATCCTAAATTCAGGGGACACGCTGTACAGGATGCCATTCCATCGCAGGGTCAGCACCCATAATCATCCACTACTGGCAGTTGCAAGGCACCAGTTAGACCTACTGCATGCTGGTAGCCTGGCTGACATGGACATGCAAACTGCACACAAAGAGTAGAGGTGGGGTTTGAACCCACAACCCTGGATATGTGACGAAGCAGTGCCAATCGCTGAGCGACAAAATGTGACATTATTAGTATAAATGCGAAATAACCTGCATAAATATAGTAATATCCTAACCCTTGCAAGCTGACCAAGAACATTGGGGGGACATGGGTATACCCAGGAAGATTCAGGGGGGCCCAGAACTCTATAGGGGCCCTTAAGTGTAATGTTGAGGGGTCCCTTCTTGGCAAAATCCACTCTACCGTGGGGAACCCCCACTGCAAATCCTATGCACCATGGCACCCAGATTTCTTCATGGTAAATGGATTGCATTTATATAGTGCATTTTTCCACTCCTTTGGGCGCTCAAATCGCTTTACAGTTTGCCTCACATTCACACACCAGTGGTGGAGGCTGCCATGCAAGGCACCAATCCGCTCACCGGGAGCAATTTGGGGTTCCCAAATTACCAAACACCCTACCAACAGTAGCACTGCCTTCTGTGCCACACATCGCCGTTCAGACAGAAAGCGCCAGATCCCCACCCATTTAGGGGACCCTGGACCATCACAGTTATGTCTGCACCTAAAGACGGATGTCCTGGCTCAAAAGACAATGAGAGTTTCTAGCCCCACTCCTGTAACTCTCTACTAAACAGTAAAAAGAAGGTACAGAACGCATTAATTAAATTATATTGGGTGTTGCTATGGCCCCCTGTCTCCTGAGTTGCTGGCTCAAATCCCACCCCTGCTGGGTGGGTGGAGTCTGCATGTTCTCTCCAGTTTCCTTCTGCGATTCTTCAGCATGCACTTAGGTGATTTGGCATCTCTGATTTGGTAGCAGAGTTGGCGTGCCTTACAGTGGACTGTATTCCCATCCCGGGTGTTCCTCTGCTTGAACCCAGTGCACCAGTGGGATATGCTCCAGGCTCAGTGTGATTCTTACCCAGGAAGGTGGCTGGGTTGCTCTCAGCAGTGCTAGTTAGTAGGCCTGCGTTCCAGGTTAGATATTCAGCTGTGTTCTCACAGCTCTGTGGGTTTACCTGGCTGTCAGGCTATGCCTGCTTGTATCCTGGCTGCTTGACGAACTAAGTGAGAGACTGAGGTCAGTGTGGCAAACAAGCTGCCCCCTGGAGGTGACAGAAGAATGACACTGCCTCCAAGTGACTTTACGCCCTCTTGTTCAGCAGAACCTGGAACCTGACCATTAACGTATTAAGTGTTACTCTCAGTCGGGCCCAGTCCAGAGGAACACTGAAGGGTTCATCTGTATTCATTTGTCAACCTGCTTCATTCATTTGGTACCAGACCACCACCCATTTAGGGAGCTCTGTTCCTAATGAAAATATACTTCCTGTCACTGCCCTGGCCCAGAAGACAACGAGAATGAGACACATGGTTTGGCTTGCTGATATTTTTGGCAGTGTTTCAGGTCCTGACGCCAGAATGGAGTTTTTGAGGTGATTTGGATGCATCTCTTTAATTAACATGCAGAAGCAGTGGGGTTTGCACGCAGGATGACGCGTTAATCAGCAGTCTAATCACTCCCCTTGTGATGCTGCGTATGTGTGAAGGCGTATTTCTTAAGGGAAACTGCAGCTGTCAGGAATGCAGGTTCTACCTTGACCCGGTGACCTGTTAGTGTGGTGGCAGCACAATGTTGTAGACGTTTAGATTTAGATGATTAAGTGACACATTCCATCAAAAGTAGCATTTTTCCCTCAGACCCAGACATCCCCCAGCAATCGGCTGGCACAAAAACAGAGCTCCAGCTAGGACTTAAACTAGCAACCTTCTGGCTGGATGTCCCTGTTTACCATGCTGCTGGCCCTCCTGACTCATATACTGCGTCTGTAGTGCTTGCATCCCATACGCTCTGCATTTTCTGCTGTGAAGAGGTTGGCGGATTCCCAGCGTGTCCCAGAGAGTTCACTACATCACGGCGCTATGGCAGCACCACCCCGCCCCCAGAACACATTGGTGCTGATTAGCATCCACCAACTCTGTGCAAGGTTATTTGTTCTAACCCCCGATTCCCCAATGTACACCCTTATAGTTTCAGTCCTGGAAGGTTGAGTCTAAAACAGTATTTTACTTCTGATTACTTAATGGGTAAGAAGTTCTCTTTCTATCTGGTTTAGTAACCCACTAACAACTAGGTCATACATTTCATACCTCATTATACTTAGCATTGCAGTTTTCAGGAACACACCCTTGATTACCTAAATTAACGAAAATTTGTTACATTTTGTTGAGTTATTACATAATATGGTATTATGCAATACCGTGTTACATGACTGCAACGAAAGCCCCACCCTCTGCTTTTGTCCTGTCTAGAATCAAGGGCCTGAGTGTCAGCAGATTTCTTCTAGGTTTGCTGATGGCCTCTGTATGTCATCAGGCCCTGTGAAGGCTAGTGAATGCCCCTGGTGGCCTCTGTATGTCATCAGGCCCTGTGAAGGCTAGTGAATGCCCCTGATGGCCTCTGTACAGTATGTCATCAGGCCCTGTGAAGGCTAGTGAATGCTCCTGATGGCCTCTGTATGTCATCAGGCCCTGTGAAGGCTAGTGAATGCCCCTGATGGCCTCTGTATGCCATCAGGTCCTGTGAAGGCAAGAAGACTGGGGATATAGGGAAAACAGAGAAACAGGATTACATGAGGAGAGAGGGGGAGAATAAAATAACAGCCCCCAGACTGTACTCCAGTAGGGAATATAATGAAGGAACTGAAAAATCACCCCAGCAACATAAGCACATGGTCACTACACCTTACAATATAAAAAGTCGTGACTTGCAACAGGGGAGGGAAATGGGCATGTAGAGGCAGTCCAGCATAGACAAAACATCCGTCCGGTCCAGCAGCCATTACGGCACTGGTCACAGACCCGCCTGTTCACGCTGGGGGTGTGAAGTGGCGGAGGCGTGGGATGGGGGAAGGGAGTCCTTCTGGTTGGGGCAGAGGAATGCAAGAGAGTCTCACTGCCTTGTTCTTCCAGGGGAGTTGTTGGATGCATCAGCGGTGCTGATTAGGGGGGAGCCAAAAGCAGATAGAATAGGGATGCCAGTCCAAGGAACGTCTTATGATTTTGGACTGCCACCGGACGCCGGTGTACCTGGGGGAAACCCAGGCAACGAAGACCATGAGACCGTCCCTCATCCGGAGCTGGAGTAGGGTTCGAAACTGCAGCCTGCAGCTTCACACTGCCCCCCCTTCCCTTTCAGCAATGTTTTCCTCCCTTTCTTAAATATCTGCTTGCTACCAAAAAAAGCCTCTTCAGAAAGTTTAGACGATGCAGAAGTTAAACTTATTTTATTCAAGGAGATCATTAAGAGAGCAGGACAGCAGTGAAGTTGCCGGGGCATCGCCGAGCCGCTTGCTTAATGAGGGAACTTTCCTCAAAGCGGCCTGTTTGCCGTGCTTCAGCAGCCAGAATTCCTTATTTATTAGATGCATCACGCCCATTTTCAGCTTTGGGTTTTCAGCCAGCCAGGGCGCACAGGTCCGTGGAAATAGCTGTGAATTGTGTTTTCATCTCCCCGGCAGCTGTGGCCAGAGGACGCCAGTGTCCGGGAGGTCTCCGGTTCAGTTCTGCCGCTGTTTATGGCCAACGGAGGTGACGCCTCTCAACCAATACTCTCTCCGCAGTGCGGGAATTCGCACTGCACGTCCACTGCGCGTCCATCGCCTCTTGATTCTCATGCAGAAAGTGCAGCTTGAGTTTTATTTCCAAACACTGCGTTCATTTTCCCATTTGTGGTCTGGAAAGGAGGAGGTGGCAATGAAGACTTGGGTAACTTGGTTATATATTTATATGCAGTACTGTACAAAAAATTCTTAGGCAGTTAGTGTATCTTGGCAGTCAGTGTATATTTGGTCAGAAAAAAACAACATATGCAAATTAAAAGTTGCACAGTAAAATTGAAGAATTTATTCTGTTCTCCAAAAAGTTACTGGTATCTTATTGATTGCCTAGATCAGGGGTCTCCAACTCCGGTCCTGGAGAGCTACTATCCGGTAGGTCTTCTGTCCCACTTGGCTTCTGATGGGCCACACCTGCTCCTGGTATTTACCTGAGAACAGCTGTGGCTCATCAGAAGCCGGGTATTATAGCAAACCTCCTGGATGGCATTTCTCCAGGACCGGAGTTGGATGCCCCTTAGATGAACACCACTTCGGTTCCCAGCCTTCTCCTCAGGGGCACCCCAGCCATTCCATGTGTTTGTTCAGGTTTACCACTAGCACTGTGAATTAATTAACTTAATTAGTTAAACAAGTAAAATATATATCGATTAACCAAACATGATATTCCAAAGGTCCATTGCTGTGAAAGCCTAGACATTGCTGCCACACACAGGCTGTTGTTGTCGACTCCAGCCCGGTGCGGCATATACTGTACAACTCGGGGTGTCGAGGCGGAGGGGCTTCACAGTAGGGCTGCACGATTTTGAGAAAAAACCTAATTGCGGTTTTTCTGACAAATATTGCGATTGCGATGCGATTT
>JABFEA020000098.1:9921825-9936824 GCA_019775915.2 Cyphomyrus plagiostoma
AATGGTGAGTGAGTGTACCCTGTGATAGGTTGGCATCGGTGTGCATGTGTTTGTGTGAATGGTGAGTGAGTGTACCCTGTGATAGGTTGGCATCGGTGTACATGTGTTTGTGATAATGGTGAGTGAGTGTACCCTGTGATAGGTTGGCATCGGTGTGCATGTGTTTGTGTGAATGGTGAGTGAGTGTACCCTGTGATAGGTTGGCATCGGTGTACATGTGTTTGTGATAATGGTGAGTGAGTGTACCCTGTGATAGGTTGGCATCGGTGTGCATGTGTTTGTGTGAATGGTGAGTGAGTGTACCCTGTGATGGGTTGGCACCCCTTCCTGGGTTATTCCCTGTCTTGCGCCTGTAGCTTCTAGGATAGGCTGCAGTGATCCTGAAAAGGACGCACAAGTACAGGAGATGGATGGATGGATGCATGGATGGATGGGACTTTAGTATGTGCTTTGCCTGTATACACATTTGCTGAGCTCTCGCTCTCTCCGACCTGATTAAGCTGCCCCCGCTGATGCCATATGTGCCCCCTAGCAGGTTAAAGGTCACATACTCAGCACACAGCTGTCTCTGCTCTAACATCTGCTGTCCCCTGAGTAGTAACAGAGCAGAGCCGAGTCAGTGTCGAACCTCCAGAAGACAGATTTTAATTGACAGACAGGCTAAGTACTTATGCTGTCCCTTGTTGCTGTCATCAGGCATGTCTCGGTGATGCTTCTGTGAGCCCATAGGAATATGCCCCCTGGTTTTAACCATTCTCACATTTCCATCTCGCCACTCTGGCGCTCCTGCATTTTTCAGATTAGATTTTGAACGGATTGTTCCCCCCAATCAAGAAAATTAGTGTTGAAAATTGTGAATTTATGTATTATATATACAGTGACTCAGAGTTTAAGGTTCCACATTTTTACTTGTTTAAACAGGTGGGTATAAACAGTGGGCAGTTTAATCAAAAGCTACATAAACACCTTGACAGAATACATTCTGTGCTCTTTTTGTAGAACTAGAATCCATGATGTCCGTGTGAAGGTCACTATTGTACCCGTGTTCCCAAACTGATGCTGTATTATGAGCTGCCCACAAATGTCCCCAAGGCCACCACGCAGAGTGTGCCACCCGTCCATTCTTCACTTGCCCCAGTTTCACATCCACAGCATCTCTCAAATACTGCTCTTGCTCGGACAGGATTTTGTTTTGTGGTGCTTACTTCTGTGCCAGCTATCCCCCACTGCTTTGCGTGATGTGCATCATACCTCTGTCCCGAGAGAAGTAGCCGATCGCCTTCATGCTGAAAGCTCTAACATGCTGTTAAGGGCGATGCGTCAAAGTCACTAGCATCAGGTTTTCAACATAAAAACAGCCCATGGCCTCGGAACGTCATAAGAGACATTTAGATGGTTCCATTTTTTTCGAATAAATCTAACACAGCTTGTGATTCAAAACATTTTTCAGGCCTAACGTCAAGAATAAATCAGTACTGATGCTCAGGGGAAGCTCATATGAGACAGACCTTGCAGTGAGCAGTAAATAAAGGGTGATACACAGTGGTGTTATATCAGGGGCACGATGGCAGTGTAACAAGACTGAACTTCACGGGCCACTCCCACCAGTCTTGGCCTCTGCTCTCCTGGTGTCTGCTCTACTTCCCCAGGCCATCTCGGGTGCTCTGTGCATGTACCCATCCTCCGGCTTTCATGCCCCCAACCCCCCCTCCTGTGACGTAAGAGCCTGCCCCCAAGCGCACTGGCAAGCCCGCGCTCATTTATAATGCCACTTCTCAAAATGCCGCTGAATAATTGCTTTCCTGGCAGATGCTGCTTGATTCAATTAGCCTGCTTATTCTGCATGCGATCCGCGGTTATTCCCTGCATTTGATGCTTGACGTCCTTAGAATGCTACAGCCCGATTTCATGAAGATGGGACCTTTAATGTCAGAAGCATTCAGTGTGGGAAATCTGTTCAAAGCTGGGTGCAGGGGATGTTTTGTGGAGAGAGTGAGTGTATAAAATAAACCGCTATAAACATTGTTCCATAAAAAATAGTGCACAAAAAATAAATAAATAGCAGTAAGAAGTTAATGACTGAGATGCAGGCTCCTTGTTCACTGTGATCCTGCTTTGGGTAAGTGGTCATAGAAGATGTATGTATGGAAGTCTTAGCACAACGTGTACTTATTAACATATAATACGTATGGATGGAGTGTGAATTTCCACCTCTGGTATGATCCAGTACCCTTGCTAATGATTTCCATTTTCAGCAGATGGGGCTTTAATATAGAGGTAGGTCTCTCTATATGGGTAATGTAGTACTCAGATTCACCTCCATACTCACCGCAATACTCGATGCAATACTAACCGCGACGCCCCTGATTTCCTCACCACGCCCGGCCCGGATACATTAATCTTCAGTCACCGAGCTCACAGCTCTCATGAGGACCCAGTTTAGCAGTCTGACAGCTGGAAAATTGCAATCGATGGACCAGCCCAGGTGCCAAGGGCCTGTTTATCGATCGGCGGGTTATCACCGGTGGCTGGGGATCCGCGCACACGTGCTGCTTTAGCGAGGTCACAGGGGACCCGTGCATCGTCGGGGCCGTCTGGGTCGACGCGTCACGCAGACTGTCTCACGGTCGCTTCTCGGCTTGGTATAAACAGCCTAGAGTTGGGATAAATGGACTGCCATCTTGGCGTGGAATGGGGCAACATTCCAGACTGTGGTCAGGAGGAAAGGACCTTGATCCAAGGGCTTTTATTCACTGTGTTGGGTTGCCATGTGTGGTGAGAGTCAGTGTGAGGTGATGAATGCTTTTATCTTAAAGATACATCCATTCCCCTTCCGTGGCCATTTGCCCAGTAAATGGTCTGAGGAATGCTTACAGATACAGTTATATTAGATGCTGTTTGATGGTGTCTAATACAGGACAGAGCACTGTCTATCTCTCAGCTCTAGATCCATGTCTCGTGTGTACCTGCATGCTAGGCTTTTAATGGAAATAAGAGCTCAGAAACGGTCATGGGAACTGGTTTTAAATACACACAAGAAGTTCCATGCTTTGGCTGTACGGTCAGATGCCATGTGAACCGGACAAGAGTGCTCCTCCCTCTTCGCTGTTGGGTCCAGAGACGCAGGTGATGTGTTTTTATAGCTATTCACTCGGAACTGTGCTGTTACTGCAACGTTCTGAGAACGCAGCCTTGAGCAGCCGTTTCTTTCGGGGGTCCCCGCCTGCGGTATGAGGGTCTAGCAGCCCATGGTGTTTCTGTGTTCACATGACACACGTCAGGTGTCCCATGAAAGAAAGCGTTGGCTGAAGTCTCCTTCACAGCGCCGCTCAAAGCTCCAGAACCAGACAAATTCGACCCAGCTTCCAACGTTCATGGCCAGACACGGGCGATCGGCGTGCCTTTCCATGAACCCAAAGAACGGCTTGTGTACCATCAGCGCACTAAATAGGGATATTTTTAAGCTCCACTGCAAAGCTGAGCAAGCTTCCTGCTGCATTTAGAGCAGACATGTTCCTTTCCACGTCATACATTTTTCAGAGGATGTGTGTATCTGTGCTAATTTAGAGCCACACAGCCAGTGAGTAACCATCGCTGGACTGGAGGAGAAGGTTGTTGTGGACGTTTTGGAGAGATTGAGGCATATGTGCTGTGAGTCAGTCTCCCCTGTATACACTGCTTTTAATTGATTAGATGGGCGAAGTATCGCTAATGTTTTTAGATGTCTGAAATGCACCCTGGGGAATCTGGACATGACTGTGTAATCAGAAGTGCCGACTGCTCTAACCACTCTTAGGAAAACTGTAACCGTGTTGACTGCTAGCATCTTGCCATTGGGTTATTTTCATCTGAAGACCTTTAGACATTTGAGTAGCGCTTTATATTAATTGCACCTTCATAATGCCTTTATAATGCATTCATAGAACATTAATTGCACCTTCAGAATGCATTTGTAAAGCATCAATAGAACATACATAAGCAGCATGTAACATCGTAACATACCTTAACAGCTTTAATATACATTAATAACAAACATTATATGATAATAATAATCTTTATAAACATATAGTTTTAAATGGTTTATTAATGTATACTAAAACTAGGTAAGGTTAAGGTTTGTTAGGATGTTGAGGCATATTTACATGTTGCTTATGAATGTTCTATGAATATGTAATAAATGCATTATGAAGGTGGAGTTACTGTAAAGCATGGGGTCAGTGCATACATGCTGCATACCCACTGTCCCGTTCTCACCTCCTCATTTGCTGTTTGCCAGTTCACGGGCCTCTCAGCCCTGCAGATGGGTTTCTCTGTAGGGGACGATGACCTGGACTGGGTTTTTCACTGGTGTCGGTTATGCAGGCCTTATGGTAATATGTCTCCCAAGAACTGCTGCATCTGAGATGGGGTCTTGGAATTGAGCATGGTCCATGCAGCCATGCTCTGAACCCAAAGTATCTGGCTGCAAGTCTCAGATCCGCTCTGGTCCCAGTTTCGCCGCCACCCTTTGAGCATAAGGCTCAGTGCTTGGCTTGTAGTCTAGTGGGGCTGGACTTAAAAAGTCCCACATTTTATATGTCAGTGTTTTTTTGACCGGGTTTTTGGTAAGGCCATTGGCATCACTGGTAGTTTGGTTGTGGGTGTCTTATCTTGCTTAGCTCAGTTCCAAAGTTGGTGTTCATACCATATATATCATGAATGAATGAACAAATGTTATATATTTATATAGTGCTTTTCTAAACACCCAAAGCCCTTTAGAGAACCAATGGGGAGCCACCTCAACCACCACCACTGTGTAGCTCCCACCTGGATGACATGACGGCAGCCATTCTGCACCTAACCAACAGTTAGATATAGAGGGTGATTAGGAGGCCAGATTTGATAGGGCCACAGTGGGCAATTTTAGCCATGACATTGGGGTACCACGCCTACTCTTAATGATACCTTAATTCTTATTGGATCACTTGAAATTATTGCCTTATTATTGGTAAAGTTGATGTAACATAATATTAAGCTCTTGTCTAAGAAAAATAAAAGCATAACTGTTCAGAAGTACTGTGGTCAGTGCATTTTGAACACCCTTCAGGGTCTGCTGAAGGCAGTGTGATATTGTTTATCAAAGTGCTGTTCTTCACAGTACTTATTTGATTTCAATGAGAATAGTTTTTCTCAGCTGTGACACTGCTTTTAAATCAGAGGGCGATTACATTTCATCCAGACTAAATTTATGTGGTGCATGAAATCCGGTATTTGTTTTGTGCGACGGTTGACGCAGTGAGAGAAGTGCCAAATGAGCTTTGTGCGGATGCTCATGCAGTCTCACGTCAGTGAATCCTCCAGGTATTTTGTAGATCATTAACGGCTGCTCCCGTAAGCGTTGTCCATACGTTTACATTGATCTTCGGTAACTAGAAAACCATTTTCCATAATTGCTTGTCCCGTGCAAGGTCACGTGAGAGTAGAACACCAAGAATGAGGCCGTAGACACACACACAGGCACACACACACACACATACACACACACACAGGCACACGCACACACACACACAAACACGCACGCATACACACACACATATACAATGAAGATGAAAACCCTTTCACGTAAACTGCATGTCTTTTTTTCTGGAAGGAAAAATATAAACAAAAACAGAGAAAACATTTCAGGCAGAGAGGGAATCGAAACGAAGGGACCGACTTTGAAATGTGAGGTTTGTGGGGCCCGCAGTGGCTGGAACCTGCACTGTGTTGCATGAGTTTCCTCCAGATACTCCAGGCACGAAAACGTACATTTCCTAGTTGCCCATACTACAAGTGGCCTCCCGTCTAGGGCATTCCCCCTCCCCGTGCTTCTGTTGATAGCCCCCCAAGCTCCCCATGATCCTCAGCTGGGCTTGGATGGATTTCTGATTTGATTGTGGACCTATTAGCCTTTCCTCTGAATTCTTTCTCACACTTGTCATTGTTGGAAGTGTAGAGTGTCAGGTGAAGTTCTGCCCCATTTCTCACACACCTGCGCTCGTTCGTCTCTCAGGCAGAGTTGCCCACGTGTCAGAGAGGGTCTCGTTTTAAATTGTATTTGGTTGCTGTTCTCAAAATCCACATCTCCCTTTGCAGTGCGGCAAGGGGGCGGAAAACTTCGACAAGTTCTTCACCCGCAACCAGCCGATGCTGACGCCCCCGGATCACCTCGTCATCGCCAACATCGACCAGGCCGAGTTCAACGGCTTCTCCTTCATCAATGCCCAGTTCATCCACCCCTCCCGGCAAAGTGTGGTATGAAGGCGAGAGATGGGAAGGACATGGGCGCTAGAACACAAGCCAACTGATTAAACGACCCGCTGTTCTCCCTCCAAGTGAAACGCAACGTGTTTTTGTTTTTGTTTGTTTGTTTTATTTTTCCAGAGTTTAGCATTTTCCTGTAAATGGTAAAACATCCAAAGGAGGAAAATCCAAAGTTTCTATACCCACATTATGTATAGGACAGGTTACAAAATCTATAGATTCTTGTAGATTGAGTTTATGCAGATAATCTACCTGAATTTTGTATCATTTCTGGGTGGATATTTCAAAACTAGCCACTGTGAGAACCACTGGAGATTACTGGGTTATGATTTCAATGCTTTCTGTATACTGAAAACAACAGTAGCCATGACAACGCAGCACCAATGAAGAAACGTGTCATTCCCTGCGTCCGCCCTGCGCTGGTGGGTTCCAGCCTCGGCTCCTGCCGAGCGTTCGGAGACAACCGAGTGCAATGTCTGTTTCAGCATCCACAGCTCGGTCTCACATGGAGGCTTCTTGGACGCGGCACAAGTCGTCGAGCCTGTCTGTTTGCGGTGGCGAGATGTCGGGCTTTGTGTAACAGGCGTGACAGGAATTTGGCACTCACTGCAGAGCCTCCCTAGTGTCCCTGTCTCCTGGCGGTGGAGATGATCCTAGGAAGCCCCCCCCACGCAGCGCTCATAGCGCCAAAGGTTCTGTCTGCCTTCCCATCTTCCCCTAGGCCTGTCAATCTGAATTGCCCACTCCCATCTATCTGTGGTGGACCACCACAAGAATCTGTCAAATTGATTGTCAGCTGCCCATCCCCAAGGCTACAATCCATAGAAGGGCTGTAGGGTTGCCAGATTATCTAAGATGTCTTTGTGTCAAATGATACAATAATGCCCTAACGCTGCACTTTTTTACAGCTTGAGGCCACATCTCGCTCACCCAGCAAAGGGGTGTTTAGTCCAACGGGACTCCCTGCCATATATTTACCGAACTCCACTCTTCATAAGCCCCTGTTTCCCAAAGGCCGAGCTCTTAGACACGTCTCTGCCAAGATCGCCCACTGAGGCGGGAGATATCGTCAAGCCATCCGGCAACTTTTCATCCTAAATTAGATAACGGCAACTGAGTACTACCACACAATCGCATTTGTCATTTTCAAAACAAAACTCCTTGTTTGAGGGCGAAAATCCCTAATCAAGCCGAGAATTTGATTAGGAAGGTGATGTTTGACTAATCAAAGTCTGAGTTGTTTGCAAATGCGTGATGGAAGTGTTTGGCTTCTTAGTCATCGATTTAGCCCAATTCTGTGCTAATCAGAGTATCATTAAATCCTGCGTGCTATTAATGTTCAGGTCACTTGATCTGATATGCCATTAGATTTCTACATTTTAAGGTTTCATTAATTTCTTTTATTTTTAACGTCCTGACACAAGCACTATTAATCAGATGTCTGCTGCAGCATGGTGCGTTTACTATTTTGTAAATACTAAAACATTATTTGAAAAAAAAAAAAAAAAACCTGTGGTTTTTATACCAAAAAAACTGAATGTGCTTTTATTACATAACATAGCTGAACATTTCTATGTAAAAAAATTACACAAAAAAAGAAGTGTCTTTGTTATGACTTGGGGAAAATCCTTTATTAGCTTTGGTATCGTTGTCAGTGAGCTGTATGGAATATGTGCGACTTTTGAAAAATGCATCGGATATTTTTCCATGTGTTTTTGGATATATCTGGATTCGATAGCTAAGCGTGGTTGAATGCACGGGTGACATGATCCCCTTGATACAGTATGCTTCACTTTCCTTATCTGCATGTAGTGACAGGAGAATCGTGCATGCAAAATCAAAAAGAAAAAAAAAAAAGTTACTTATCGCATGAAATACAGTGAGGAGGCCTGGACTTATGGCATGAAATTAATGTATCACATCAACTCAGAAGCTCGTCACAGCATTTTATCCTGATCTCTGTGTTTGCTTCGTCTTGGTTTGATTTTGCTCTCTTTTATTGTTGAAAGGCAGGCTGAAGCACACTTTGAGCCTGTATCTGCTTCCCGTTACTTTTCTCCTCGCCCCTGCTCCCCTTCATCCTGCACCCGTGCCAATCCCCTAACGGGCAGGACCTTTGAGAGCAGCCTTGCACTAAACGTAGGCAGCCGAAGCGACAGCCCCGCGAAGCTCTGTCGCCCGGGTGAATGTTGGAACCTCGCTCGCTTCCTCCTTCAGCACCCCCAGATTTCCTAGCAACGCAGCGGCATAATGGTGGCACCCACCGCGCCGTGTGATGTCAGCGCTCAGCACTGCCCGGGTCCTGCGTCATGCCCCCTCACCCACCCGCCCCGACGTTTGCCACCTCCTCTCCTGAAATTTAGAGTGACCGATGGAATTAATCCACTGAACCAACACCTACTAACCCAAATTATAATACATCTGCCCCCCTCCCATAAGACCTCAGTGCCTGTGAAGCTGAACCCTTCAGGTAAACACCCCCTCCCCCCCCCCCGCCATTGGCCCTGTCTGTTCAGCCAAAATCTGTTTCCTTGAGGTGTGTTTTGGTCACATGCTCCCCGTTTTCACCCTCTTATAGTGAGCTGAATGACTGGATCTGTCCTTTTTAGGTGTATATTTTTAAATAAATAAATACTTTCTAGATTTAAAAAGAATAAGAACAGTTGGTTCTGGTTATTAACTTTCAAATTCATGGGTTTGTTTTAGGCTAAACAGCTATGTTTGTATGATCTAATCCTTTTCTCTGGATGATTTCCTACTGAGAGTAAAGAATTTAAAAAAAAAATACTGATCTGCATCTTACTGGTTTGTCTGTGCTCACCTACAGGATTGACCATGTACAGATTGCCTTACTGCATCCTGTCTAATCACCCGTTTACATTAGTGATATGCATGAAGCATTTAGGTCATGTACATACTGGTTTTTTGTTCATAGACTACAAAGCTAATATGATGTATTTGGCTTGGGTGTGTCTTAGTTGTTAAACCTCAAGCAAATCAGAAATACATGCAGCGTAATCAGTGATGTCATATGTACCCACTGTATTATACCGGAAATAAAGAATTAAGTCAGGTCCTAATCTAAATGTCATTTACCTCTGTGTATCAAGGTTGCGTTATCAAGAAATGGTCTTTACTTTTTTTCTCGTCTTTAATTTTTGTGAAATCACATTATCTGTTTGAGGTAATAGGAAGAGCACTGTTTCCGTCCAGATGTAACTCTCCAGCCTGATTCCAGTCCTGTCATCCATGGGGGGTTTATCATTTTCTCCAGGAATGAGACAGGTTTGCTTTTCTCTCATGTATAGAGGCACAACCCTCACCATGCTTTGCTGAACCAATCAGGCATCATCTAAATACCATGTTGGCCATGTTGGTGATATAATTATAGGCGCCATCCTGAGAATCTAATTGTTTTCACAAATGTTATCTATGACTTAAAAATTACATAGAGTAAATATATTACTACATTGTACTATTTTTATGTTTGTTAACGGTGCAGGTGAAGACATTATAATTCTCCATTTGTCTTCAGATTTGTTTAATTCAGCTTGCTTGGGGATAGAATGTTGTGGTCAGGATGCATTGCAGCCTGCAGATCTGCCAGTTCCCCCAGTGTATTTTAAGGCAAGTGGGCATAAACTGGGGTGGCAGGGATGGATCTACCTCTCCACTCCACCCCGCCAACTATCCTCAGTCACATAGAGACCCTTCACTCCCCCCCCAACCCCGCTAAACCACCCTGAGGGGAAGCAGCCAGCACCCTCCAGGTGTCCGTTTCTTTGTAAACGCGACAGAGCATTGCCACCACCCGCAGCAGGCGGGAATTTTGGGAGAGTGTCTCTCACCATGAACTGTTCCCGGGGAGAATATCTTATGGAGTTCCGGTTCTCTTGGGAGACGGAGTTCTTGAATTGTTCAGCCAAGAAAAACGCAGGTTTGCAGTGCATGTTGCCCAACTAATACCACCGACAGATACTAAATCAGTTCTTCATCACATTATCTCAATCCTCCACGTATTATCGTTATACTTATTAATATTATAGTCATTATTACCATTTACTTCTGTTTTGTCCTTCGTCTTGCATGTTATGCTGTTTCCTGTTAACTGTAGTATGAAGGATACTGTTTACAAATAAAGGTATGACGTCTAAATCTTCAGTAAAGTGTCTCTTGATTGAATTGTGTTTAAAAATGCCAGCTAACCTGAAAATGCACGTGGACAGTCGGCCAGCTGCACAGAATGATAAAAGTTTAATAGCAGGACTGCTCAAAAGAAGCGTGAAATTGGAGTACTCAATATTTTATTGCTGAAGTTTGAGCTAAGTTGGAAATTTGATGTTTTGGGCGCACTCTCATTTTAATTTAATCCTCGCATAGAGACATTACCTAGCTTCATCTTCAAAACCATTTTGTTGGCAGTCAGTTTCAGGACCATTTTTTAAAAAGGAAAACGCTTTCAGAGACTCTGACTGGCTATTTTAAAATTAAATTGCATTAAATTAATTTTGCTCCCTGCCAGAAGATGACCTATGCTGTTGACCTCTAATGTCAATAGTGGGCATTTGTGGGCTGTTTTACTGTGCTTTGTAGCCTTTATTTTCAGTCATTTTATTTAACTCGGTGATCACAGGTCCTGCTCACATTCCTGGTTGTTCTCTGTCGGTTAATGTTTCCAGTTTTTACAGACTACACTCACTAACCACTTTATTAAGAACACTATATTTGGGGGGCCTCCCTTTGCTCTCAAAACAGCCTCAATTCTTCATGGTATGGATTCCACAAGATGTTGAAAACATTCCTTTGAGATTCTATAGGTTTCAGATCCACTGACTTGGATGTCATGGTGATGAAACCAGTTTGGGAGAACTTTTGCTTTGTGACATGGTGCATTATCATGCTGGGAGTAGCTGTTAGAAGACTGATAAATCGTAGCCATGAAGGGATGTGCCAGAAGTATACCAAGAAGGCATTCCCCAAACCATCACACCACCAGCAGCCTGAACTGCTGACACTGTTAACAAGGCATGTTGGGTCCCTGGATTCATGCTATTGACACCAGATTCTCACCATTCTCCACGGATCTCTCATTAACAAAGCATTTCCGTCTGCAGTACTGCCACTGACTGAATGTTTTTGGTTTTTTGTACCATTGAGATAAACTCTAGGGACTGTTGTGCGTGAAAATCCCAGGGTTCCAACAGTTATGGAAATACTCAAACCAGCCTGTCTGGCACCAACTATCATGCCAAGGTCAAAATGACTGAGATCAGATTTTTTTCCCCATTCCTGTGATTGATGCAAACAGTAACTGAACCTCCTGACCTGCATCTACATGCGTTTATGCACTGAGCTGCTGCCACATGACTGGCTGATTAGATAACGGCATGATTAAGCAGGTATATTAGTGTTCCTAATAAATTGCTCAGTGAGTTAATATACCCGTATGGAAGCATTTATATAAGCATTTATAGTGCTGAAACATGGTCTAGTGATGGCACGCCTTTCACAGGAATTTTATGCATCCATACATTTACAGCTGTTACCCACAAAGCTTATTATAATACTCTTTCATTAGTTCACATTTCTACTGTAGACATGGCATGCAACATGATTCACTTTCAGACAGAATTCTCTGTAAGGGCATTAAGCTTTAATATATGATGGTCCCGACGCATTATGTGAAGTCGCACATTCTTCTTGCGTTCTTTGTCAGTGTCTCTCAACCTGGTCCATGGGGACCCCCAGACAGTTCACATTTCCGAGGGACCAAAAATGCAGACTGCCTGGCAGGGAGCTGGGAGGGAGTAAAAACCTGGGCTGCCTGGCAGGGAGCTGGGAGGGAGTAAAAACCTGGGCTGCCTGGCAGGGAATTGGGAGGGAGCAAAAACATGGAGTGTCTGGTTGGGAGCTGGGAAGGAGCAAAAACCTGGAGTGTCTGGCTGGGAGCAAAAACCTGGACTGTCTGGCAGGGTGCTGGGAGGGAGCAAAAACCTGGACTGTCTGGCAGGGTGCTGGGAGGGAGCAAAAACCTGGACTGGCCGGGGGTCCCGGAGAACTGGGTTGGGAAACACTGTTCTAAGTCACATAAAGTCACATGTCTTTGAATGCATGTGTTCATCAGGCGGCTCTGTTGTGTGCGTTATCTGGGAAAGACTGACATGGTTAGAATCTGCAGGTGCAATGGCAGCAGTTATCTGATTAGGTTACAATCTCCATGGACCCGACTCCCCCACCACTGTTGGCCTGCAACTTCCCAGATAGTACAGGAACTGTCACATTCCCTGCTTAATCTAAAATGTGTTTTCTCTCTCCTCCTTCCAGTATGGTCCAAAAGATCCCCCCCCACCCCCGCTCAAGGACGCTAGCTATGCAGTAAGTCATTTTGATTGACTCTTCGATCCCTGCTGTTTTGGCAAAAAAGGAGAAAAATTCTGAAAGCAGAAACTGAATAGATATCAAAAGCCAAGTCTGAAAATGGAAGTTGGCACATTCACAATAAAATCACCCATGGATTCCCAGCCAATAAGACTGTGACTGAGCGTAGCCAAGAGATTCAAAAGATGATTTCTGTTTTTTTCACACTGATCCTCTGCGGGATCTGCGTTTAGCTCTGTCCCTCTGATATTAAGGAACCTAACAGCATTAATTACACATATTAATAGAAATAAAGGAGAACTGAAGTAAGCAGAAGTTGGGAAAAAAAAAACTGCTTACAATATTTTGTACTGCAACCTGGTTGGAGATTGGCGTCAGGTCTTGGTGTGGGCATCTGCGCCAGGTATGTGGGATTTTATATATTTATTATGTTTACACCAGGAATGGAACCAGTAATGACTATTTCTCACTTGGAGATAAGATAAGGAGGTGAGATAAGATTAAAAAAATAGTGCAGTAGCAAGAAAATAAAGTTAAGAAGATCAGAAATAAACAAGATTAAATAAATAAATATGAAGCAGAATGTATAAAATATTGCATCGGCTTAAAAAATACTAAGACAGCACTGAATATAGTAAGAGTAAGGAATATAGGACTGGAATGAAAATAAGTGAAATTATTATGAAAGAGGACAATTCCTGATTTACTGGACAGGCTGCCTCCATCTTGGATCACCTTGTCAGTTGAAGGAGAGGACAGATTATAATGGTAAATAGCTCCTTTCCTCTTCAGTTTGTCTCCATTGTGCAGGCCGCACTGCTGCCCGTCCCAGGCGTAATCTCCTCAAGGCCCACTAATCCCATTTGGGCCGCGTTGCTTTGAAACCCGTGAAAATTTCTATGCCGAAATTTGATCCCGTTACCCCCTCCGACCTTGACGGCTATTGTCATAGCCAGTTTAATCCGATTGAAAGTGTAGGAAATGCTCTCATTAAGATTTCACAGCAATTAGCAGCGGTGGGTCCCTGCAAACATGCCGCGTGTGGTCTGGTCCGTTATTAATGCCCCAATTATTGGCCGTCAACACAGGTGTGTGAACCGGAAAGCTACATCAGGAACCAAATTTATTTTGGATCCCCAATCTGTCAAACAGGTTTGTATCTATGGCTACGCTGGCTGCAACTTAAGACATTACCTAGACATAATACCAACCACAGGGGTGTTAGTCTGTTTCTTCTGGGTCTGAGTTTATGATCAGAAGGTTGCTGGTTCAAATCCTGTGGCTTGCAGAGTGATGTCACCATGTAAGGCACTGAACCTCAATTGTGTATTAAATGAACAAATACAATGTGAATAGCAATTAAAGCACAGAAATGCTCTTCATTCCAAAGGTCGTTCCCCTCTTGTCACTCTCCCTTTGCAGACTCGTTTTATGCCTCTCAATCGCATAATGTGGTGCCTGCCACAACAATTGCTTCTGTGATAGGATGGACCTTCTAGGTTGGACCTTCTACCGCTCTTCCTGATAGAGCAGTTCATCTCTTCAGGTTTTGCCAGCTGTCCTCTTGGCTCAACCTCTTAAGTGGACATTTGCTGCTCAATTTGACCAGTCACTATAATTATTGTACAAGTATTTGTAAATAACACACACGACAAGAATTTAAATACCCATAAATGTCAGGTTGTTTGGCTAGTAAAGTTGAATATAATTTGTGAAGATTTTACTATTATTACCACACTTTTCCATGCCATCAGTTACAGTGGCCTGGCAAATGTGTCAAACTTTAATTAATTAGTTGTGCTAGCAACAGGAAAATGTCCCAGAAAAAACTGTCAGTCTGTCTTGTCTGAATGAATCCAGGCAGCACCAGTATGAGCAAAGCTCCAGAGAGTATCGCTGGGTGTTCCCCATCAGGGAGGAGTTAAAGTTCAAATCTGCAAATATGGCTTTTGTTGCCATAGCTGCTGTAGTAGAACAGAAGGAAGCACCCTGCCTGTGATTTTTGTTCATTTTGTTTTGCTTTTTATCTCATTATCTTTGCAGTGAGAATTTATGCCGGCCTGTTGGGTTTATAATTAGTCGAGTTTCCAGTCTGCCGGGGGCACATTCTATATAATGTGAGATTATATTCCCTTGGCATCTTCAATCACACCAGGCACGAGGGGGGGGGGGCGGTGGACCTGGCCTTTTTGCCTGAAGTATTACACTTGTTTCCCTTCAAAGGTACTGAGTGCTGTTTTTTGTTGTTTTATCAACAACGTTATTCCCAGTGTCTGTGTGGCCCTGAGTCACACCATCATTCCCAGTGTCTGTATGGCTCTGAGTCACACCATCATTCC
>JABFEA020000098.1:9936924-9949717 GCA_019775915.2 Cyphomyrus plagiostoma
TCTGTGTGGCCCTGAGTCACACCATCATTCCCAGTGTCTGTGTGGCTCTGAGTCACACCATCATTCCCAGTGTCTGTATGGCTCTGAGTCACACCATCATTCCCAGTGTCTGTATGGTTCTGAGTCACACCATCATTCCCAGTGTCTGTATGGCTCTGAGTCACACCATCATTCCCAGTGTCTGTGTGGCCCTGAGTCACACCATCATTCCCAGTGTCTGTATGGTTCTGAGTCACACCATCATTCCCAGAAAGACTTGAGAAAACTGGTAAAGGTATGACACTTGGTGCTAGGAGCCCAAAGAATATGTAACAGTGCATGTCTGAGCTAATGCTAGGCTGTCCTTTAACTTTAAATGCACTAGTCAACTGTGTGATCCCATGAAACAGAGCAGTATTTAATGTCCCTTGTAGAAACAATGCCTTGTATTTTCTGTTACAACTGCTAGAGAAGGTTACTCTGATGGGTGAAAATATATTTTCTTGCTAATGAAGGTACTCAAATGGTGAATTTACGTACTGTGATTTTATTAGCTAACAAACAATATTTGAGTGTATTTTTAAGGGAGTAACACGCGAACGCAGAAAATCTGAATGTGCACAAAAACCTTTGATTGGTGGTGTGTATTAATTCATAAAATCCTTGGTCCTTGTAAGTCGTACCCAGTTACACACACACTCCAGCAGCCTGATCTTCACGTACTTTGTGAAAATTTACGAACCTGTGAAAAACCGCTGCCCAAGCTCCCGAAACTGTTCAGTTCTTACAAAACACACGGTTTTGTACTCAATGTATAGAACGCTATTACGCATGTTAAATTCTCCATGGGCGTGACTTATATTACAATAATCCATCAGCACTAATGGCCTGGGCGACGGCAGGCAGAGCTGCTGCTAGGACGTGCAGCTGAGGCACTTTGTTATGCTGCCGGTGTGCAGATACATGACGTGCAGATACATGATAGCGTAAAATGTTGTGGGGACTCCATTGAGTCGCACATGTGAATCATTTACGCTCCCGAAAAATAAACTTTTGCTAGCTAGGTTCCCAGCAAACCAAATCAGCTTAGTTTCATCAAACTGTAGAATTATTTCCCAAATTTTATTTCAATAGCATAATGGCACTAATACACTATATAGATAAAAGTATTGGGACACATCTCCTAATCATTGAATTCAGGTGTTTCATTCAGACCCATTACCACCAGTGTGTAAAATGAAGCACCTAGCAATGCAGTCAGGTTATTTGTGAAAGAATGGGTCATTCTGAAGAGTTCAGTAAATTTACAAATAGTGCTGTCATAGGATGTCACCTTTGCAATAAGTCAATTTGTGAAATTTCTTCCCTGCTAGGTATTCCACAGTCAATGGTAAGTGGCATTATTGCAAAGTGGAAGCGTTTAGGAACAACAGGAACTCAGCCACAAAGTGGGAAACCATGTAAAGTAACAGAACCGGGTCATCGAGTGCTGAGGCACACAGTGTGTAAAAGTTCCCAGCGCTCTGTTGACTCGATAATTAGAGATCCGAACTTCCTCTGGCATTAACCCCCAGCATACAGTGCTGGGAGCTTCATGGAATGGGTTTCCATGGCCCGAGCAGCTGCATGCAAGCCTTACATCACCAAGAGCAATGCCAAGCGTCAGACGGAATGCTGTAAAGCGCAAAGCACGCCACCACTGGACTCTGGAGCAATGGAAATGTGTTCTGTGGAGTGACGAATCACACTTCTCTGTCTGGCAGTCTGATGGAAAAGTCTGGGTTTACCAGATGCCAGCTGAACGTTACCTGCTTGTCTACGTTGTGCCAATTGTAAAGTTTGGTGGAGGAGGTATAACGGTAAGAGGTTGAATTTTCAAGGGTTAGGCTTGGCCCCTTAATTCCTGTGAAGGGAACTCTTAATGCTTCAGCATCCCAAGACATTTTGGACAACTCTATGCTTCCAACTTTGTAGGAAGAGTTTGGGGAAGAGGCCCTTTTCTGTTCCAGCATGACTGTGCCCCAGCGCACAAAGCAAGGTCCATAAAGATATGGTTGACGAATTATGTTTGGTGTGGAAGAACTTGACTGGGCCACACAGAGCCCTGATCTCAACCCCATCAAACACCTTTGGGATGAACTAGAACAGAGATTGCCTGCCAGGCCTTCACTTCCAACATCAGTGCCTGACCTCACAAATGCTCTCCTGGATGAATGAGTGGAAGCTGTTTATAGCTGAAAGGGGGGGGGGGGCAACTCCATATTAATTCCTATGGATTTAGAATAGGATGTCACAATAGTTCCTGTTGGTGTAATGACCAGGTGCCCCAATACTTTTGTCCATATTGTGGTGCCATCATTATCATCATCTTCATCATCATCATCATCGATAATGTTGGTATAGGCATACTTTATTTTTCAAACTGCCTATTGTAATATGGTATTGAAGGGTCTTTTATGGTAAAATTTATGATTACATATCTGATTCAATCTTGACCAAGTTAAAGAAGATCCACCCTGGACAGCTGCCGAAGTAAAAGTGAAGATTAATTATACATGACATGTATTAACCGTAACGGGTAGGAAACATAAAAATGAATCAATCATTAAAACTGAGGTCTGATCACCTGTCTAGTTCAGTCTATTAATTTGATTTACAAACGGAAACGAACACTCCGTATCTCTATACCTTTTTTATAATTCACAAATACGCATGAAAACGTAACTGCCAATCATCAGTAACGCGTAGCGTAGGTCTCACATCTAAGTTAACCTAGTCATATAGACACAAACAATGTTATTACTACCTGTCGGATATAAAAAATGCCACAACTAGTAATCGATGTAGTCAAAGGGCTAAATCATGTATTGCTTTTTCTCATCCTATAGTCACGTGAAAATGCTATATCTTGTGACTAGTATTTAGTTGTTTGTGCAGCATCCTCCATGCATGCAGTCAGAGTGTGGATGGTGCTGATGATTTGAAAAGGCGGATCTACGGCGTGCGCGGCTCCCCGAAGGCGCTGTCTTAGCGGAGGGACCTGTCGGCATCCTCGCAAATTCCCACGGGCTTCCGAACTGCGTGCGGGCATCTGTCAGGCAGCTAGCGGTCAGAAAGCGCTTTACGGTGCGCCAGCGATCCCGCCTAAAACACGGCGACGCGGGACAGTTGGACCGAAAGTCCACGGACCCGCGGGAGACTGAGCGCTTACGGTAAAGGCAGCCACATGTGATACTATTCAGCGGGGAAACACTGGATTTAGGGGAAATCTTGTTGCAGACGTGAGTTTGTCTCACTTGCTGATACTTGGCAATCAACGAATAATCGTTTTATATAGCAGTATTTTGACATTGTTCATATCTTTGTTTTTCTCTTCCAGTGTGGCCAGTTCTTACGTTTTTAGCGATTTCTCTTCGTAGTGCTGTAACCGAGTGCGACACCGATTTGAATTTCTGCGAATATTTTAAAACCCTTTCCGGCTGTGCTGCTTCCCTGTACCATTAAATACTTTTTTTCTTGCGTAATGTTTGGTTATTTAGGAATGTATTAATGTGTTTGTAATTTTAATTCAAGCAAAGCAGCCGACGAGATTAACAGTAACTGGATTATTCAGGCGTTTTTTATTCCCATTAGTGAATTGATTAATACTTTGTTTAAAAATGAATGTATATTGGAGTAGCCTCTGTTCTGACTGCAATTAACTTTGTGAGATAACATGGACTTATTGCATTGTACTGTTAAGGAGTTTTTGTAAGAGTCGTTCTTGCATTTTAATAGAGAATTAGTCGTGCAGTAGTTCGTCCAGCAATATTGATTAAATTTCATCGATTTTCTTTAATGTCCCTTTACTTTCCTGATCTTGTAATTCACCGCATGTATTGTAAATTATAATCATATAAATAGTCTGCAAATATCGGACACGGGATTTTCACGGTCACTGGCGGAATCGCGTGTAATTCAAACGCCCGTGGTTCTCCTCCATCACCTATTTTACACTGTTTTTACTCTGGCTTTGGACCTGCTTGCTGCCATGTGGAGGTGTTCGTCTCCCGCACGGTTCTGCCTCTCATTACCTCTGCGAATAAACCTGATTTCTGTGCTCCCTTCGCGGCATCTCTGGCTCCCGTACTGTTGCATTATTTGCTAAATCTTAGTCTCCCAATTTCTGTTTTTATTTGAAGCTTCTTAAAAACTTAGGAACCATTAACATTGCAGGTATAACAACAATTTAATGCGTTTTCATAGTGGATGTAATCTCTATATACCCTGCGCTAGATAAACCGATGGATGAATGGATTTATTTTTGTATGTTCTCAGAATATATGTAGACGTACATACCTTTTGATTTACTAAACTGCCGTAGTTTTATCTTGTATTATGTATATATATTTATCCTCGTAGGTGCCAGTTGCCACAAAACATTTTGTCGTAGACATACAATGACAATGAAGCCCTTATCTTATGTGCAGCACATGCGTGCGTGGTGTATATTTGTATAGTTATGTTTAACAGAATCCAGTGATACACTGTAAAATTCCTACCAGGATGCGTACCAGAACATAATGTATTTTTTGTGTGTCACATTTGCTGAAAACTTCTTCGCTTTTCTTGACAAACCCACAGCAGCTGTACATAGATACGGACCTCGGTGTACCTGGATACCAGCTATATGCTGTCTGCCAGAGTAATCGTGGCATTTTAAAAGACTCATATCTCTGAAATGCATCCAAAGATTTTTCTCAGGTGCTCCGTCCCATATAGTCTCTGACACTGTTGAAGTGTTCGATCGTAAGCTGTAGCACCCAGGCTATCCTTGATGCTTCATCTGGACCTGCATATATCCAGTGGCGACATCCACCAGGATACCTGTACTAATGCTCAGTAATGTAAACTTTTTTGTAACCTGAAGCAGGTCAGTGGTTACTTGAAGTAAAGCAGCTCTGCCAGTTCTTGCATGGCATATATTTAATAAGCAAAAGTACCTGATTTTCTTAGCCAAGTGATGGATACTGTATCATAGAAATAGGCAGTAGCTAGGAGTTAGGTCGCTAATACGTATGCACTGCTTCTGGCTGGACATTAGCAATGACACTGTTCTCAATATAGGGGGGGCACCAGAGGGTTTGGGCCCCATGAAATTTCATTTCATATTGGGTCCCCAACCAATCTAGTCATGTTCCAAATTTTTTTTAAGGCTCTGCTTGGTTCCCTTATATAATAACTTTTTGCCTCCTTTATAGAGCCCCATCTCTATATGACCACAAAATAGCTTTGACTTATTGAAGAAGTTCAGCATGCATGATGGATGGATGGATGGGTGGGTGGATGGATGGATGGAGGTATTGTTCATGGACCTAAAGAGGACCTCTACATTTTTGACAGCCCAAAATATAATGATAAAATGGTCCCTAATGGGTGTATTAACCATTATCATCTACGGTGATATGACAAAATCGTTTTGTTGTTTCTTAGGCCAGTAATTAAATGTGTTCCCACGTGTTCAAGCCAGCACAAAACGAAGATGCTTTTTATTTAAAGGAAGGTTTTTGACCTTTCTGAGGGCCGATGGCCTGATTATTTTAGCCCCGGAGTATGGCGTGCAACGGAAACGTTACTCATAGAGATTTGAAATTGGGGAGGAAAGAAATCTGTGCAAATTTGGTTCACATTTGTAGAGCCTGCAGTGAGTACGCGATTTGCCGCTGAAGAGAAAAGCCCAGATGTGAGGCTGCAGAGAACACATTTAAAATAAAGTCTAAGAATTAAAACAGGAATCGCAGACTTCCAGTCCCTGTTTATCTGTCCATCTGTAGCTGTAGATAATTGCACATTTTTGTAGTGTTAGCTATGGAAATCCTTGTTCCTCAGTGCTGTAGTATAAGTCCTATAATTAGGAGCACTTTGGGGGTTGGCATTACATCACACCTGTACAACAGACTGCCCTGCGTCAAATGAGGAGCCTTCGTTCGTTTGGGTTAACGGCACCAACCACGCAGCCATTTTTCAGGAACCGTCCTCGTGCAGAGACGGCCGACCACTCACGGCTGCATCAAATCGTTGACAGAAAGAAAAAAAAAATCACTGAAAAACACACGCACACACACTGCATGTGCAGGCGTGCGAGAGGGAGAGCCAGGCAAACAGGATATTAGCGAAATGCTGTGCTTTCAGCTATTCGCAGCTCACCTGTCAGGAGCTGAATTGGAATAAAACCCTTTCCTACGGCTGCCTGTCTGTCAGTTTGCATCTCACTCCTGCCAAAAGCGGGACTGTGTGTCTCAGGGACGCTGCATACACCTTGGGCTGGCCTTCCAGCTCTCCTTAAAAACTTATCTATGCCTTTCTTCCCCTTCTGCTTTTTTTGCATGATCACTCAGTGCTTCAAATTATTTTTCTTAAAATACCCTGGTATAAGTGCTAACAGGATGCCAGGGAAAGGTGTAAAACGGCGGAGTGAGCTGAGTGACAGCAGTGAGGCGGCAGTAGTTATGGCGCCGGCGGGTGGGAGGTTTCAGTCTCCGCCTCGACGGGGTCGGGGTCGCCTTGCCTGTCTCACCTCCACCACCGCGGCCCCCGTAATCCCACAGAGCCCAAAATGCGATCCGGGGCCGTCGGTGGAGAGAACTACCGCTCACCTCTATAGTATTGCTGGCAAAAATAACAGTGGCAGCTGTGCTGGATGGACAGATTTAGCTACGTGCTGTAGTGCATGTATACACTTGACCTGTGTTACAGTTGACTGTTTGATGCATTGAGGCAGAGCGCAGTGGAGAAACGGCTCACTGGAACATCCTCCCTGTCAATCTGGGGTTACACAGAATAGGCCCCCGTCAAGGGGACATAGGTACCTGGACAGCTGTGGTTTGGGAGAAATCCCCACTGAATCACCTCAGCTTTAGAAAGAGGTGTAAGGATTTATAATTATTTACTGTTTACTAGTATACAGTATACACCACTGATTTTATGCATTATAAGTATTACCATTCTTGAGGAATGCCTGTAATATGCCTGATGGAATACTTATATAATAATAATAATAACAAATTATCCATCCATCCACCCATCCATTTTCCAAACCGCTTATCCTACTGGGTCGCGGGGGGTCCGGAGCCTATCCCGGAAGCAACGGGCACGAGGCAGGGAACAACCCTGGATGGGGGGAATAACAAATTATGATGATGGTAATAATAATAATAATAATAATAATAATAATAATAATAATAATAAATTAATTAGTTAACTGACTAACGTTTCTCTAAAGAGTTTTTGATATTATGTCTCATATAATGCAGATAGGCTTGATTTGATTCCAGGAGCCCTGTAGTCAAATGTGTAGCTTTAAGTGCTAGGTCTTTTTTCTGACGTACGGTAAATGTGCGTGCAGTTTTGGCATCAAGCCAAAAGCCGAATGCAGGACCTGACCGGCAAGCTGTCTATAGCCTATGGCGGCCGAAACTCTACTGAAGCGTGATTAAACGGCGAGGGCTGCTGGGGGAGTCCCTCTTGGATCAATGTGCTGGATGCGTGCCAGGTCGACCTAGACTGATAACCCAGACCTGCTGACCTAGAGAAGCGGATTCCTAGTCTCCTATGGGCCAAGAGCTGGCTGTCTCATACACCCTCTGCAGATCTAGAGCAAGCCTTGAGAGACCAGCCACAGCCTTGCAAGATCAAGCTCTGCTGAAATCCCTTTAATGGCAATTAACATGTCTCCCTGCAGTGGTGACATCATTGCGGACTAGTGCTTACCACTAATCAGAGACCCCTAGGCTGTATGTCGACAGCACCAAAGGTGGGGTGACTAATGCAAGTGTCCCATGCCCCTTACCGTGGCTCTATGCTGCTATTGCTTGAAGAGGAGACCAGGAGGAGAACAGGAGGAGAACAGGAGGAGAACAGGAGGGCCAGAAGTGCTGCAGCTATGAGGGACTTGCAACTTCTTGCCATTCTCACATCCACTCTGTCCTCTTCACTTGGTCATTGTCCCCAGGCCCTCAGTGTCCTCATCTGCTTTGATGGCATGGATGTGGCATAGATGTGCCATGGATTTGGATAAGGAAAATGTGACAACAAAAATGGCAGTAGGGCTGCCTTTAAATATGAAATCAAGTTGGACGGCGTCATGAAGCAAGGCCACTGATTCTCAGAGAGATGAAGCGGGGGGGCTGCTTCTTTGCTCTTTTCCCTCCCGATCTGCCCAGAAGAGTTGGATTCCCTTCATATCTAGTGATCATCGAGACCGTGGAAGTTATCGAACTTCATCCTGGTTTTCATGAAGACACTTATGAATTTGTTTCCCTCTATTTTTGGGGGAATTTCCTAGGAATATGGGTGCATCCTGAGCAAACAGTGTTTGTGCCATTGGGTGCACCTGGTCCTGTTACCTAGCTGCATATTCCTTGGTTGTTATACCAACGTGCGGAGCGAACAGACCTAGTGACTCCCACAAGATGGCTGCACATACCGTGTTCAACAGTTGTGTAGTAACAAGTGCACATGATGTAGATGCAGGGAAAATGATAACAGGTGACTCATTAAACCAGGGGTGGCCAGTCTTATATACAAAGGGCTGGTTTTTGGGGTAAGCTTTAGGTCAGTTGTTCAAACCCAGGTGTGATGACTCTTCAGTCAATCATCCCTCTAATTAGGGAGTTATAGTAGAAACCCACATACCCAATGGCCATTTGCGGATAAGATTGGCCAACCCTGCATTAGACATTAGACTATTACTTTTCTGCAATACTCAGATCTTGTGCTACTTACACAAGGTTATGTGTCTTTGCACATAACATCAGCCAAACAAACATCAGCTCTGTTATAAATTCCAGCCCTGAGAAGCTGATGATGTACAGTTTTTGCTAAGACTGGATCACACAAGCACTGATTGAGTGTATAGTAACTTTTTTAAGTGTTACTTTTGTGGTGTTTTTTGTAACCGATTGTTCCTGTAAATTCAGCCATCTCTGGAACTCCGTTAGGTACCTCATGTTTCTTTGAATTCTCCCACATCAAAGTGCTGCTTTTGAACCTCTCTTATTGCTGACGCACGCTGCTAATTGGAACTCAGCCTAATATACTAGTCATTGTTAGCCTTTTGTCATGTAGTGTTTTTTTAAATTTCTCCACCCCCTGTGTGTATTTACAATCAGAAAGATCTTTATTGGCCAAGTATATTAAATACAAGGAATTTGTCTGGGTGGGTATGTCCCTGGTATAAGATGCAACGTGCCAGAAATTTCAAGACAATGACACATGAATTTTTGCACATATTTTTAACAGTACATTGTCTGCCTCCAGTCCGAAGCAGCATGGGACTCGATAAAGAGTTGAAATAAACAAATAAACAAACATAAAGTTTTGGGTTTATAAGTAAACAGTGGTGACTTAAGGAGAAGTTACAGGATCACAGCTGATGCAACGCAAAGTATCTGTTGTTAGCAGGCAGTACAGACACACATAGATGTACAGGGGGAGAGGAAGGGACCATTGAGGCTAATGGAACTGGATGTCCATTAAGTGCATTAATTGAACAAGCAGCAAACTGACCTACTTTTATTGACAGTGATGCATTCCAGGAGACAACTGATCCCAGACTCAGTCCTTCGGCAAATCAGCTTGACTTCATGTGGGTTTTTTATGTTCCAGGTCAACAGGATTTTAACAGGGAAAAACAGGCTTGAGACTGATTTGTTCTTGCGAGCAAATTTTTCATTATAATGGGAAATTGAGTCACCGGGCCTTACTGCTCTTTAGCTTTTATTGGCTACCTTCTGCCCTGTCACACCATGTGTAGTTTTTCTTCATTTTTTATAATAAGGAGTTCGTACTTTCGGTGACTGATGCAAACGGCTTGCTGCCATTTAAAACACGCGGCGCGTAGACAGGGCCAAGAGGATCACTTACTGCTCAGCTGAGCTTTAGGACATTGTATGATTGTTAAGGCTCCAGCAGTTGTTCTAGCATCTTCCCCCGCTAACAATTTTTCAGTCTAGGAATGTTTACTGAACGTTACGATTAAGGATTAATGGAAATGTGTCCGGTTTTTCTGATGATCCAAGAACTTCATCCCACTGGTACAACCAAGACTAATAAAATGAAAACAGAGGAAAGACATGGTAGAGAACCCAGTAGCTTTGATTCTCTGCCCTTTGAAGGTCTTGGGTTCAGCATTGGGTGGTGTGATCACAATGCATATTTTGGTTTTATATAAAATACGGAATAATAAAATTATACATTTTCAGCATTAATTGCAGTTGTTCAGGTAATAATATTATCGTACTAATATTGACAGAACCTTTATAAAATGTAAAACCTGGAAATAACGTTCTATTAATGTTACAATAAGAACATTCTCTGCCAACTTTGAGATGACCTTCATATGACGTTGGCTAAAGTTTCCCGACCGTTAGAACATTCCCTGTGACCTGGGCCAGAAACAGCCAGAAACTGAGATCATCGGGCTCTACAGCATCTGCACTTTACACAGAAATGTGCGATGAAGAAAAATCACCCAGCTAATGACATTTCTGAGGCTGATAACACCTTGTTAATGAACCAGGTCACAGGAGACCAGGCCAGGCTCTTTGAAGCGAACAGGAATCCACAGGTGCAAAAATAACAGCTCAGTACTGCAGTGGTGGGCAGCACACAACTCATGTACCTTTGAAGTGGTTCTGGAATCAAAGTGGGTCCTACCCAGTACTAGGCGTCCCTAATGAAACAGTTATTGACTGCATAAACAGTGCTATACACCAGTTTTTGTTTAGTTTTTATGTAGTTCTGTTTGTTGTGAAGACAATCAGAGCATCACATGGGCATCATAACCTGCTGTTTCTTTTTTTCCAAGGCATAGAGTAATCAAAAGATTGCTGGTTCGAAGTCCCAACCAGCAAGTTACCACTGAGGTACCCTGAGCAAGGTACCGCCCCCAAGTCCTGCTCCCCGGGCACTGAATTAGCTGCCCCCTGCTATGTCACGATGTCACTTATGGTTTAAATCCAGAGGACACATTTCGTTGTTGTGCACTGTGGTGTATCAACAATGACAATTAATCGCTTCGTTTCACAGAGAAGCAGTATGACTCGATGTACTTATTGCATATCATGGATTTGCATAATTGACTCGATTTAATGGAAAGCTTTGAGGTCAGGGTTCTAAGTGTTCTCGTGCCCTTCCCTTTTCATTGCCTCCCCTTGTTTGGTTTGCTGAGCTCTTCACATATAGGTCAGGCTTTGCCCTTACTTGACCTGAATCTAAGATGGCTACCAGGGTTTTTTGGGTTCTTGTCCTTTGTCCCAGTCAAGCTGCACTGCTCCCACAACCTGACCTATTTCTTACATAAGACATAGTGACAGGTTGCCCCAAAGTTACATCCTGTATGGGGAAGCGCAGCTGCACTGGATTGGATTGGCTGTGTAATATGGCCCCATTGAGCCTTTGATCACGGCCTCATTGCTCTGTGTCTGTGTGCTTTGTTTGCATTGCCCGTGGGCATACAAGCCTACAAGGCTTTTTCCCCACCTCATCCTTTTGTATTTACTGTGTATATAAGTACACTGTGAGTTATACTATATAATGAGTAAACATACCCAGATGCTGACAGCTGAACCTGCTTCCACTACACAAAGGTCCATCTAGCTCTCGTGTGTCTCCTCTCACCAATCACCGAAGATCAAATCTCCTGAATGAGGGGCTCGATCCTCAGATAAAGTCCTAATTCCTCCCTCCGGTCCCCTTGTGACGTGGCCTTGTTCGGCGTCACATCTGGAGAAAGTCTTAGGCTGTGTTATCCTTCAGCTCCCGACTGTCCGCTTGATGTTGACGCTAGTTTTCCTGTCAGTCTCTTTGTTGTGTGCATACTTGTGTCAGCTTATACACCAGGCTTTCGCACATTGGCAGATGCCGGGTCTCATATCATGCAGGAAGATACACATTTTGGGGTATGAGTCTTCATTGATGTGAAAGACGAGAACACTGTGTGTGTGTGTGTGTGTGTGTGTGTGTGTGTGTGTGTGTGAACCCAGTCACGTTTCGATAAAAACTCCATTCCATGTTCGGTCTTCACTGTACCACAGCAGTCAGTTATTTCTGCATCTTCTAAAGCAAGGTCAATATCTGCCCTGGCCCCAGGGGAAATGGGACCACTGGCTAATTAAACATCGCGGAATCAGAACGCAGTGACAGAAAGATGAGTCTTTGATGGCCTATATTTTGAAGATTAAATAATAATAAAAACATTTTCTGGCATGCGAAGAATGTACTAAAGCACAGAGAGAGAAGCTTTTCGAGGCGCCAGAGAGTAACAGCTCCTCTCCCGATGAGAGTTAGATGTGCATCTCATACAGGGAAACCACATATAACGTAAACAGAGACCAAAGTTTAGGGTAAAGGTCTGCAGGGTGGATGTCCTTGGTCTCCATGAGGTGTGCTACATGTGGGCTGGATCATTGTACCATGCAAATAGATACCTTCTATTTTATAGATAAATTATCCATCCATCCGCATAACTGCTTATCCGATGCAGGAGCTTCTCCAAGGAAAGGAGGCAGGAGAACATCCTGGAGAGGATACAAGTACAGTGGTACCTCGGTTCTCGAACTTAATCTGTTCCGGACTCCAGATCGAATCCTAAAAAGTTCGAGTTCTAATCGAATTTTCCGCATAAGAAGTAATGGAAAACCAATTAATTGGTTCCCAACCCCCCAAAATTACAGCTAAATAGCATTTAAATACAAAACGAACAGGATAAAACAAGAAGAGCATTTTTTCTTAATGGCTTCCAAAACAATAAAGATCTTACCCCAACATTACCCCT
>JABFEA020000098.1:9949817-9987599 GCA_019775915.2 Cyphomyrus plagiostoma
CCCAGGCAGTTCCGGTGAGTAATCAGCTATTTCTCCCGAATATCACATAAAGCAGTGAGAACTGGTTTTCAGTTAATGTACCTAGTAAAATAAAGTTTAAATAAATGACATAAATGCTTTAATAAGGTAGTGGTTTATTTAATATTAGTCACTGTAATGCTGCGCTGCTTTATTTGGTTCATCGTCCAGTATGTGAAGAAGGCATTCAAGCAAGAATTGCATTGTAGTATGACTCATTTCCTGGAGCGTACAATTTATATTAGGTCAGCGTTCACGGTTCGACTTATGATATTCAGATCACATACCAGGTCATACTGGTTTGTTCGACTTTCAATAAATTCGAGTTCTAGTGAGTTCGAGAACCGAGGTACCACTATATCTAGAATCTATCCATCCCTTCATCCAACCATCCGTCTCTTACTTGTTTCAAGGTCGGGCCTGGAACCCAGACAAAAAATATTTGCCCCAGCCAAGTCTATTTATACTTTGGCTCGATTATTAACGGCAAATAACTTCACATTATTTATGAAGTTCAGCATGGTATATTCAAGTTCCATAACTACCATATTTCCCTAGCCTAAAACTTTTTGCAGAACATTATTTTGAATAATTATGCAACCCAAAGTTTTAATGGCTTCATGGTTTACTTTTCACAGCAAACCATCTGTCCTTGTTTGGAGGACCTCGCTATTCAGTTTCCAGATGCCCAAGAAATGTTTCTGGTGTTTCTCCAGAGCCAGCCCATCATGGAGACGACAGGTCTCTCCCGTTGGTGACGGAGGCTGATGGTGGTAAACCATTCTTCACCGAAGTATGCAGGGCAAATGCACGTAGAACACTTGTTGACTGACCTGTTAGCGAGAGGACTGCGTTTTGCCTAATTTCACATTATAATTTAAGCTTCTATAGTTGAAGCTTCTCTCTTTGTACCCTTTATGGGCTCGTGGCCTCGTGTTCATGTTACTAGCAAAGTTGACCGAAGTTTTCGAGGGCAAATCCTTCCTGTTCCTGCCGTCTGCAGACATTAAGCACTCTGACTGTTAATAGCTATGAGCAAGAGAGACGCCAACTGTTTCCCCGTCCCGACTCCGTTCCTTTCCATCTGGCTCCCCCCGATTTTCCAGATCCTTCCATCTGTGGGTCTCTGTTGAGCATGGAGAGTGGCTGCATTCCATGGGAAGAGTCACATTGCGTTTAGACAGAGGGCCTGAAAGAAAACCTTTTTCCTTCACTCCATCACCCGCCTTCATCCACACGCTCTTTTGTCTGTGCTGCTATTTCGGTCTAATTGCTGCAAAGCCCATTATATGAAGAAAGAGCAGCCAGCAGCAACAGCTTGACCTCTATTGGCCGGCACTGATGACTGCTAAGGTTCCTGGGAGGATTTCAGTATCCAGGAAACAGTAAGAACCACTAAGGAAGTAAGAAAGTACCGACGCCGTGATTCATTACTTCCAGTTATTTCTCGATGAAGCCTCTGGCATGCTGGCACGGGTGCCACCTCACGCTGCCCCGTCACCCTGCGGCGATGCTCATCAGGACATCTGGACGTGCATCCGTCTTACATTGCAGATCAGAGATGTTCCTTATTAGCCGACAGGTATCTTTATGCTTCTCCCACGTAGTGGCACACAGCACTGCAGTTCTGTGCTTTTTTTCCACGTCCTTCATTATGTCCTTCATGAATTCCAGAGTGCTCCCGCAAAGTCTGGTAACACCTTGGGTATTAAAGCGGCTCCATATAGTTGTCCAGTTGGGCACAGGGCGGCTACAAATCAACACGCGAGTCATTTTGGTTCCCAGACGGCGATGACGGAACTCCGAGTGGCAGGACCGTTAGAAATGACTGGGTAGTGGGTGGGAACCGGGACCAGGCTCTGGGGGCGTCAGGAACTGCCCATAACGAGGCCTTTGCAGCATGCTTGTCCCAAAAGAAGCACCCCTGGTGTTAAGAAGGCGAGCGGCAGCCTGGGGGGGGGGTGTGCTATGCCCCCCGCGGGCCTGGGCATTCAGCCCCACAAAGGCCCTCAGGATGGAGCCGTGTGCCGTGGCAGAATTCTGCTGATTGGTCCCTTTCTTCCCTCGTGGAGTCTCAGCCGAGGCACGCGTTGCTCCTGTTCTTCGCTAATTCGGCTCCCATTGGGCAGCTCTGTGTGGCTTTTCTCGCTCCATTATGATCCGATCGGGTCTCTCCTATCAGGCTTGTGGTTCCGTCAGAATCACACGCGATAATAGCAGCAATTTGGCAGTGAATGAGTGAGTGAATAAAAGTGTGTTGCAGAGCAGCCTGCCTCTCCATCAAAGACGAATGAAAGGTGAGCAAAAAGAACAGGCAGGGGCTTATCCCATTGGCTGCGGTCTCGCCTCCCCATTGGCCAGAAGTTACTCATACACTTTTTTCAGTTTTGGCCCGTCTGTTATTCTCTGGTTCTCTGTTTTTCAACCATAACCCCAACAGAGTGCCTGGGCCCATTTAAAGCTGTGGTTCCTGAAGTTTTTGCCCCCTCCCTCACCAAAAAACATTGGCCAGGTGTCATGACCACTTTCAATGTCAAGATAACATTCGCCCAGCGATACAGTGCCACTGCGATAACATTTTCAGGTGGATCCCACAATAAATTTAATCAGGCAGGGGGGGGGGGCAGCCCCCGATGATAAAATTTGCTAACAGGTTGCTAGTGGTAAAATCAAAATAATGTCACGGGATGGGGGGGCTGCAGAAAATTCTCTTGACTCCTCCCAGATATTTGCAATCCACAGATTGGTGTAATGGTTCATGGAAGTCATTTAATTTATTTTGGGTATTGCAACTAGGATAGAGCAATTACAGGTCGGAGAGTGAACGTTTCCGCGCATCAGGAATACCTAGAAATGAAGCAGTTAGTAGTTATGAAATTCATTCCTGCTTTCACACCCCAAATATGAGGTCCTCCTTCCCCTGAGGGTCTTTCTGTGAAATTGCTCTTCTTCGGTATTTTCTGTTGAAGGAACTAATTCACACCCCACTTGGACAATAAATAAAAATAACAGGGTAACTGTAGCTGCAGGTGATTCCAAACCCCCAGTGTGTCCATATCAGGCTCTGGTGCCTGAAGCACGCATGGATAGATATGCACACGCTGTCTGTTCGCATGTGGAAACACGTGACGGCATGCAGTGAAAACCACAGACCAGCAGAAAGGAATCTAATTTTGCAGCGCTAACACGCTCACAGGACGCTACATCACACACAGTGAAGGGCGGTTAATGGTGCCCCCTGAATGTCTTCACCCTCGGATGTCTGAAACGTCTCACGGCTCGGTGTGGATGTGGGTGTGGTGTCCTTGGCAGATGAACCAGAGCACGGTTTGAGATGCCGGACAGTCAAGGCCATAGATCTGGGCGTGGATGGTGAGGGCGTGACCCTACCAATATTGTCAGAGTGTCGTGTGTTTAGATGGGGTGGGGGGATCGGGGCTAATTCAGTCCCAACCAATGTTGAAAACAAACCTACGGCCTCACAGACAATCAAAAGTGGGAATCTGGGAGGAACGTTGGGTAAATATAGCCATATTATTCTGCTTCCTGGTAGAAAGCTTAAATAGCCCACAGCACTAACCCGTATCCCGTCAGCAGCCATTGCATCTAGCTACCCCCCCCCCCCCATCTATCACATCTCCCCACATCCCCATCTCTGTCCGCAGTCTGCAGTCTTAGTGGGAGGGGTCACCGACCTCACACCAGTAGCACAAGTGATTCATCAAGTCGGTCTCCCCTAGGCGCCGTGTCACTGACAGTGCACCTGCAGCGTTGGTGTAACACCTTGTAGTAAACAGCGTAAAAGTGTAAGACCGGCTTCAGTCGGGAGCAGAGAGGAGATGGGAGTTGGAATGAGGACTTAATTAAGCTTGTAGGAGTGAAATGAGAAGAGTTAGCGGAAGGGAAAGACAAGGAGGCAGCGGATGTAGAGTTTGAGAAAACGCAAAAGGCCTGTTTGTCGGGAAGCGTGAACACAGTTGGCTGCTGAACTCTCGTCCCATCTCACATGCAGATTGGGAAGGGTAGTAGACATTTGTAAGATCAATGAAAGAATAAAGGATTTATTAAAAATTGTGCACATCCCTGTGTAATTAAGGTAATTTAATTCTTTCGTGGGTGGTAACACACTAAGATAAAACTTCATTTACGTCTTATCATAATGAACAACAATTTCTTGTCACAACGTTGTTTAATGTGATGGTAATTCTGTTGGGTACACTATTGACACACCAGTGATGTCCCAAGAGTTCCCGTCTCATTCTGTTACCCCAGCAACCGAAGTCTTTTAGCGCATATGTACCTACTCTGACCTTATCGAGAGCTGTGCGCTGAAGAGTCTGGCACAGTATGTACAATATGCTTGCAAGACAGCAATACTCTGTATCACTCTGCGCCATGTGTCCTAGTCGTGTCATTGAGCTTCATCAGTTATTTTTTTCATGGATTCTTAGATCTCACATTTATTTGTATCTCTTAACACTTCGGTGGTTGATATGTAATTACATTGTGAATCGCCGGTCACATTCGTTTGTCTGATGTCGACTTTCATCTTGCTGATGCAAAGCTTGATTTGGTTCAGCCGTGTAAATCCTTTGTACTCTGTAAGCTCTTTGAACTTTTAAATAATGGAATGGAGCTCGGTCGAGGCCGGCTGAGTCCACACACGTGACCAGACTCTTCCACTCACCCCACCTCTGTGCAGCCTTCCCTATTTCACTGCCGGCGCCCCCTGCTGGAGAGTCTGTGGAATGAGCATATGTGGCAGGAAAGCGTTGACGTTGCTGAGCAGCGTGTTCGCTGTCTGCGGCCTGGGGCTGCTGGGAATCGCTGTCAGCACCGACTACTGGCTCTACCTGGAGGAGGGGGTCATCCTACCCCTGAACCAGAGCACTGAGATCAAGATGTCTCTGCACTCGGGCCTCTGGAGGGTTTGCTTCCAAGCAGGTGAGTCTCGGCACCTCCTTTCGGCCATTTCAGAGAATGACAGGGTTACTTGATTAGCAGAATTGAACACAAAGAAATCCTGAAGTCTAAATGAATTAATTTGATTTGCTGGAATTTACACTGAAAATATAAAAATGAACTCATTTAGATCAGATTTCTGGGATACGCATGGTTGATATTTAGATAACAGTTTATGTGTAATTATTCTAGATTTGACATTCCTGACTACAATAGACCAGTGTAACATGTATTGTTAAGCAATTAATTAATTAAGCAATTAACAAGGAGACCAGTTTCTGCATGTGAAATTTGTATAAGGAACATGGTACATCTACCCTACCCAATATTACTTATTGGTTTAGCTGTTAAGGTACAGCCTTCATACGCTTAGTCAGAAGTTACCCCAAAGTTCCCTCGTTCATTCCGTCTCCATCATAATGGTGTCAGTTGTGTATCTTGACGACTTTCCTAGGTTCACTCGCCGATGAGCGGCACCCGCATCTGCCTGTCTGCCACGTCCCTCTTGTGCCTCGCATGCAGTGCTCCGCAGTGACCCCTGCTGGGGAGAGGGGGGCTTGTAAGCCAATCGCATGACGTGCCGCACGCCGGCAAGTCTGGCTCACACCATAGCCAAGTGCCCCTTGATTAATTAGCAGATGTACAGAACGTGCTGCACTGTGACGGGGCCATCAGTCTAGAAGTCTTTGCCCCTCCCACCTCTGTTTGCACGTACCAAAGGGGGCATGTGTGTCCCTGAATACCGTACCTTTTTCCATCCGTGACTCACCAGCATTTCTAAAAGATCAAGGCGCCCAAAAGCTGCAACCCAGCAGTGACGCCCTCAGCACGTCGGGACCTTCTTACCTGGGGCCCCAACCTTCGTCAGCTACCTCGTACTTCTTCCAGGCTGCAGTGTTGCATGGTGGAGGTCACCACACCTCCCTAAGGTTTAAACCATCCGCCGCCTCCTCTGTCACCAGAGTCACCCAAGCCAGTGTAGCCAAAGGCACCGACTTCGGCCCTTTCCGCCACAGAGACGCAGGCCGCTGATCAGACTTTAACTTCCAAATCAGGTCTTCATCGTGCATCACGGTTAAGTCATTAATACCCAAGGGCAGAGAGTCAGCTGAACTGAGCACCGAGTCTAAATGGAGTCAGTCTGGTGGACCCCTGATTTACAGGTGACATCATTTTTAGTGAAATGTCTCCATCCATAGGAGGTCTGACCACACATGCCCCGCCTGGATCTGATATAACGGACACAGCTCTTTAGCCATCACACAGAAGCAGCGGTAGAAATTGAGTGACCCTGTTGTTGAGTGGGCAGGCCTCACTGACCTAGACTGAGGTGCCAACAAACATCAATCCACTTAATCTCACCGCTGGTCAGGACTCGCCAAGCAGAGGAAATCCGTCCGCTATCAACCTGACATGTTCGAAGGTGGGCGGGTTCTGTTGGCCCGGAGACCTGAATGCATGATGGCTCCTGAAGCAGCACTGGTACTCCCCCGGCGCTCCCCGCCATGATGAGAGCAGTCTGCCGTCACAATAACTTGCAGAACATTTGCGAAATAACGTGCCGCCACTCACGTTTTACTGATAATTTCGTGGGGAGTTGATAAAGAGAAAGTTTATTCGAACAGTTATAAATAGTGCAGGTTGATATTAAATTCTGATATAACTGAGAAAGTGATTCGATCAAACTCAGAAAAACAGAATCCGTTTAACAGAATCCACTGGACCACAGAATCTTGATGCCTCTCTCAGTAGAATATCAGCCATTTTTAATGACAGGGACGCTGTATCATGTCAAATATGTATATATTTTTTTTCAAAGTCAATGTGAAGATGTAATAGTACATTGATCATTGCCATAATTTCTGAAACATTTCTGAAATCTTTGTGTATACAGGCTTTGTAATACACTCAAGCTGTTTTGTTTTCGTATTTTACTGACTACTGCTAAGTGATAAATGACTATGAACCTTGCAATTCACAATGGCTTCTGTCAGTCAGTCTTCAGCATATCAGAAACGCCTAATATCAAATTTAACTGCGCTGTTAACCTTTAAATCTGAAACATGATTCAGTGATTATGCCAATCTATTTAATGTATGACACCATTTCGGCTCTTTCAGCTTTAGTGAATACATCCGTCTGGGGTATCGCTTCCGTGTTTATTGAGAAATTTATCCAGGGTTGCTGGCATTCAGAATTAAACATGGCTTAAATGCAGAAAAGGACTTTACTTTTTAGTTTTCAGCTGCCAGTTAAAGAATACGGGTGGGCTGCAATATCTCTACATCCTGTCGTGTCTATAAAGCCTGCTTTCCTTTTTGGAAATGAAAAACCCCTCTGAAATTTATCCCCCTTGATGGGTAGATTAAATAGCAATGACAATATAAATTACAGCAATACAGCTTCACTGAAATAATCATGTTGAGAGGACTTCTAAAGACCAGTGGCTTTTTATAAGTTCCTTTTGGGCTAATTTTATCGAAGAAACTCGTCAGGACCTTTAAATGATGAGGCCTGCACAAATGGAGATTCCCGTCATCGGTGGGATCGGTAATTAAGTGGACACAACTCAGAAGGACATAATGATGTAGTTTACAGATCCCCAGCGATTCGGCCTGAATTAAAACTCAGCCCAGGGGCAGGATTCCGCAGCTGTGAATTTGCACCATCTCTTCACACCTGTGGGGGACCCCGGCCGCTGCTCCCCCGCTGGCTCATGTCGAGCAACCGTGGCACATGTCATCAGCGGTACGGGCGGAGGCTCGGCGAGCGACCTGCCAGCCTCCAGTCAAACACTCAGCGAGGGCCTCCATCGCCACGTCTCCCGGCATGGAACACGTCTGTTGCAGCAGCTCTGCTGCCTGCCGCAAACGTGACTACTGACAGGTCAGGTGGCTTCCGGGCATTCTGGGAAGGGTGCAGCCAGCATTGGCGAATATTGGCTTGACATTTCTCACACAGTTGTTTACATGTTGTCTTGCCTTAGAATAGAAAACCCTTTATTGTTATTGAGCACAACAGAAGTACAATGGAATCCAATCATCAAATTCCTCATGGTACTCTCCTGTGAGTCTTACACACACACACACACACAGACCTGTACTGATATCTTTGTGGGGACCATCCATGGGACCCTTATCCCATCAATGACAATCTTAACCCCTACCCAACCCTAACCTTAAGTAACCAAACACCAGTACCAAAGTACCAGTCTTTTGGCATTTTAAGTTTTTTTTATTGCAGGAATTTTTATAGAACTGAATTTCTCCTAGCAGGGACCAAAAAAATGGTCCCCACAGCATCAAAATAACAGGTTTTTATGTTTCCACAGTATAATGTATACCTGTACCACACACACACACACACACATACAGGTGAGAGCGAAGCTTGAAGGTCAACCATTTATCCAGGACCCCTCCAGAGTAGTTGGGGTTAAGGGCTTTGCTGTAGGGCTCAATGGTGGTATGACTTCTTGGTGGTCATGGGATATGAACCAGCAACTTTCTGGACACAGATTCTTAATCTGCAGAGTCACGCAACACCTGTGAAAGCTTAAAGCGTGGCTCATTCCCAGAGGGTCTCCCACCCAAGTACTGGCCTGGCTGATACGTGCTCTGTTGCTGAGATCTGCCTTTCACAGCATGGTACCATAACCACTGGAAGCCACTGCAGGGTGAAACCTGCTATAGCACGTGTTTGTTTCCAGAGGATAAAACATTAACATACTGAACATTACATCACTTACTCTGGGTTTGATGGTACACTTCAGACAAGTATAGGGGATTGAATTCAGCCTGTCCTTTTTTTTTTATTAATTTTTTACAAACCAGAATCTTTCACAGTGTCCAGGGATTGAAAGGATTTATTTTTGTGTCTGTGGGGGGGGGGTCAGACTGCTATTTTTCAGAAGAGTGACCACCCCTGCATCCGCCGCAAACATAATGACAGCTGTGAGGTTTTAAAAATCCCCCGTATTTTCAGATCGCACAGTTGGACGGAAAAGGGGGAAAACGGAGGAATATTCTAGCAACTCTCCCACGAAAAACACATTAGGGCTTCACGATCGCGCCAGAGCTCGTGACTCATCAAACCACGTCATACTTGCTTGGGTCTAAACATGACTGGGTGCCATATGCTTCTCAGTCTTTCCGTCTTTATTTCCTCTCCCCCCCCCGCCATAAAAAATAAGAATTCAAGGAGCATTAATCCTTGCTTGCCGCGCCAGTGTAGCCCAAAGAACTGATGTCAGTGTTGCCACACTGTTGCCATGAGTGATGAGAACCCGCCATTGTGTCCATGCCACTGCAGGTGAGGAGACAGGCCGCTGCTTCACCATCGAGTACGTCATGCCCATGAACGTACAGATGACCTCAGAGTCCACCGTCAGCGTGCTCAGTGAGTGCCGCATCCTGTTTATCTGGCCATTACACATGCCGCATGCTGACTGCAAGCTAAGCTAACCTTCAGCGCCGTTCAGTTGTGCTTTTAGCAGATGTTATTAACGCCTGAGCCCATGCAGCCTCTGATTGTGTAACAGCAGCGTTGCAAGCTTAGTTCCTTATAAAAATGACACCTTTCTGATTACATAAATGCCCAGCACAGTGCCAACGCTCCTTGGAGAGTCTCTGGGTGGTAAAGCGACTGAATCTTTAATCAGAACGATCAATAGGCCAGAACCTCCTTTGGGTCATTAAAGATAAACCCTTGAATGTTTTTACTTGCATTTCTCCTCTTAATAAGATTCTTATTTGAGAAGTGAAGTGTGAGATGGTGGTTAACTGAAAGAAAATTTCCAGAAGTTTTAATATAGAAGGTGCATTTGAAGGCTAGAAGGGGAAATCAATTCAGTACTGAGGTGGAAGCCCTCAAAGATCTTAACATGCTGCTCCAGCCAGCAGGGGCAAAAGTGAGCTTCTGTGGTCAACGGCATCTGTGTCATTTTCACAGAAGCCAGATAAACAGTACAATGAAGCTGCCGGGGATTATAGTTGCGTGGCACCCAGCCATTAGCTTGATAGAAATTGCTGCTTTGCAGCACCTGAGAGCCACTAGTTCACAGCCGGGCTGCCATGTTGGTATCCAAGTAGACGTAGAGAGAGGGCACTTGTGACGCCAAGAGCGTCACTCCTGCTATTAACCAGCTGCGTGAGTTCAGGGCACGTGAAAACAACGGCCTGTCCCGAAACGATCAACCAGCTCAGTGAACCAAGAGAAACAAAACTCTGATTTCTGATTCCTGGCACCCTGGAGAACGTCAGTGGTGTATTTTAAATGCGAAATGTGTGGCAGTCACACGCAGGTGAGAAGGGTGACATCATCATTATGGTGAGTATATGTCTCCCAGAGCATTATGGGTACATCTAGACATGCAAAATATATGCCAGTTAGAAGCTGCGGAGAGCTTCTGTCTCACTGTGAGGGAAGCCTTTTTACGAGGTTGTATAAAGACAAAGAGGAGCAACGGTCTGCCCACCTTCCGGTCTACCATGTTGCCTGTGTGATTCTGCCCCTGTGATGTGAGCCTTTGCACACCGTGAGCAGACCATGAGGTACTTAGGGTCTGGCCTGCTCTCTGCCTTTCCCACAGAGATGATCCGCTCGGCGACGCCGTTCCCCCTGGTCAGCCTCTTCTTCATGTTCATCGGCTTTGTGCTCAGCAACATCGGGCACATCCGCCCGCACCGCACCATCCTCGCCTTCGTGTCCGGGATCTTCTTCATCCTCTCGGGTACCTTTCCCTAGCGCCGGCCTGTGGGGGTGTCAAGGAGGAGGAGGAGGAGGAGGAGCAGGTGTTGGGGGCAGAGGGGTTGCAGTTCTCCTCTTATGTCAAGATAGGCTTTTTACAACTATCAGAAACTTCAAAGGGTGTCAGATGTTATAAGGGAGGGAAACAAAAACCGAGAAATAAACCAAGTGAGGGAAGAACAATTCCATCCAATTCCTGGCAGGGAATGAGTGGTAAAAATAAAGCAGGATGAAAGCAGTCCTTTTGTGTCCGACATCCATTGTGACTTGTAGGACTAGTTTGCTGACGCGGCGATGGTAGCCGGGCCAGCTGTCCCACATTCTCCCAGGAAGCACTGACCTCTTGTTCGCCCTTTGCTATCAGGCTTGTCGCTCGTCGTGGGCCTGGTGCTATACATATCCAGCATCAACGACGAGATGCTGAACCGGACTAAGAACAGCGAGGCCTATTTCAGCTACAAGTATGGCTGGTCCTTCGCCTTCGCTGCCATTTCCTTCCTGTTGACCGAGGTGAGCCTCTCAACGTAAAAAAATAAACAAGATGACATTTACTAAATATCGATGATAAGATGTGAGGTCAGTGTTATGATGTGTGTATCACAATTAGCTTGCTAATTTCAAGGAATCAAACCCTCAAATACGTTTTGAGATTTATCTATTCTGTGCCTTAGAACTGGTCATTTTCACATTTCCTGTAAGGCAGAACTTCACTAAATAGATATATGTGACATGTCAACGTCAGATAGAAGTTTCCAGACTAAGCAGGCAGGTGAGGTGGTTGTGTGGAAGGCACTTGGTGCATATTTGTCTTAGGGTAACAGACCAGTGAACTGATCAAACCCTTCCGCTGAGACAGAATGAGGATCAGGGAGATGGATGGAGATGTGGCTGCAGCTGCAGGGATGAAGAGATCCCCCTTGATAAATGGAGGGAGGGGATTGTTTTCTATTTTACGGAAGTTTAAGGTCTGATGAATCTCTTTTACCTTCACAAACGGATTTTCACCATACAGGCTTTTTTGAGATGTTCATCGCTCAAGTGTCTTATTATTTCATGGTGGACTACATTTTTTTATTTAGATTTTACATGGGTGTGTTTAGGTTTGTGTTTTTTGGGTAGAATTATTATAGGTTAATGGGTCAGTAAGGGGCAGCACTGTGATATGAAGCACTGTTGCCTCACACCTCTGGGACCTGGGTTCAAGTCTCCGCCATGGATCCATGTGTGTGGAGTTTGCATGTTCTCCCCGTGTCATGATGGGGTTTCCCCCCAGAGTCTAAAAAAACACGACGAGGTTAAATTGCCAAATCGCCCGTTGGTGAGTGTGTCCTGGAGTGGCTCGGCACCCCATCCTGGGTTGTTCCCTACCTTGCATCTGTAGCCCCTGGGATAGGCTCCTGACCCCTGCATGGTACAAGCGGGTATGGAAAATGGATAGATGTCAAAAAGGCATATTTGTCGTATGGCTGAGCTTTCAGTCGCAGTACACTGATGTTAGATGGGTAGACCTCCTGCAGGGTATTGTTCTGTAACACATGATGTAATCACCATTGTGAAACGACTGTCCACCGCCTGCCCATTGAGGGTAAATCCCCCTACACGTCCCCCTTTGTGCTCACTCTTCACTCCTGCCCACTGCTTTCTCCCCATGCCTTTATCCACGCAGACTGCAGGCGTGATGTCAGTCTACCTCTTCATGAAGAGGTACACGGCAGAGGAGATGTACCGGCCGCACCCAGGCTTCTACCGACCCCGGCTCAGCAACTGCTCCGACTACTCGGGCCAGTTCCTGCACCCGGACGCCTGGGTACGCGGTCGCAGCCCCTCAGACATCTCCAGCGAGGCCTCGCTGCAGATGAACTCCAACTACCCGGCTCTCCTCAAGTGTCCCGACTACGACCAGATGTCCTCCTCCCCCTGCTGAGGCCCGCGGCCTGACCACGGGGGGGGCAAACACACCCCCCGGCCAAAAGAATGAGTGACGGTGGGTCCCCAGCAGCCCGCTAGATTAGAACCCCAGAAGCTTCCCCTTGCCTTGTAACAGTCAGACTCAGCTAAGTCAATGTGTCAGATAGCAAGGAGCCTTGTCAAGCACATATACCCTGCTTGTCTTAGTAAAAGTGAGTTAGCAGTGGCTGCTTTCTTTCCCTATTTCACGGGGCTTCATTTCATTAATAAACAGGCAAAATATCTCACAGTGTGAGATGATCAGAAAATACAGTCACACGCTTTGTCTGTGCTCCGTCAATTGAGACTCTTGGGTTAATATCCGACTGAATTTACTGTGCTCCGTAAGGTGATGCAAAAAGTAACGCTTTCCTGTTATTTTATTTCCTCAAACCATGAAAACAAGGGCATCAGATGTTTCTTAGATGTAAAGGTTATATGGAAACAAACAGTATAAAGATTTATGTGAACGTTAATAGTTTCATCTGGAATCATCACCTTATGGTCCGCCCACAGACATTCTCCACAACCAATCTGCTGAGACTAAACCCATCCAATCAGGGCGCAGTGGAAGGCCAAGGTTATGATGCACTCACATTAGACACACCCACCTCTCACTCCAATTTCCATTTTTTGCCTATAACAGCAGAAATCATCATAATTCTCACGTGACAAGGACCAGCAGAACAGTTCATATGTATGTGAAATGTGTTGCTCGAAAAGACTGTTCTTATTGGACTCTCAAAGGGTGGACATTACTTATCAAAGACAAATAATTTAAATTATACTAGGCTGTACTTGAATGTGTTTACTACAGCACAGCCTGTAGACCTGAGACTTCAAAATGTTACAGTAAATTTGCAGTAGAGTTCCAGTTTATCCACCCTGGCAATTTTCCAGATTAGTAATTGTCATTTTATTTCTGTCTGACTTTTTTCAAGCTCTGCACTTTAAATTTTTAAATCTTAATCCATATATATGAATTTGAATTTTTAATGTGAAAAACCATGTTTGCTTTTATTACAAAATTATTTACTGAAAAGTATACCTAAAATGTAGTTTAAAATTAATTTTAAATTGTTAGAGAAAGCCATACATTTTTAAAAATTCAAACTGTATATACTGAAAATCATTAATATAGAATAACGCAATGTAAATACGTAATATTAAAACTATATAACAATCAAGATAAAAATATTTTAAATAAACAATTTGCCAAATGTTAGACAATTGTCATATATTCAATACTTCATCGATTATTGTCAAGAAGTCTTATAAAGGAGTATTAGTACAATTGTAAGTTCCGCAGCTTTACATTTTTACAGTACTGACATGTTCACTGAAAAAAATAAATGTACAGGGAAAAAATGAAAAGTAAAGGATAAGAATGTGAAATAATTTTTACACAGTTTCTTTGGCAGTGGGCTTACACGTGTTGGACAGATCTCGCTGTTACATAAATGTATGTTTCGATTAAATAAGGTTTCCACGTGTGCACTGCTGAAACAGGTGTAGTTATAAGCTGTCGGTGTGACGCAAAGCCCTTACTTTAGCAGCCTGTCTGCTGTTGTCTGAGATGTACTGCCTTGCTTGCCAGTGGCTCATCTGCCCGCATCTGGCGGCTCTTCGTCTCCTGCCACTCAAGGCTGGTATTCAGGGGACAGCAAGGGGGCTTCATTCAGATACTGCCCTGGCTCCGTATTCCACATGGCTCCGTTTCCGTATTAAGTACACATTTCCTTAAGCGTATCAAGACTTGTCTTGTCCTGTTGTTTACTTTCTTTTTTTAACAATGTACATATTCAGTTACAATGCAATTATATACGTTACAAGAACGTTTTATATAGGCTTATAACCGTTCTAAATGTCTATTTTGTAAGCAGTGTACGCGTACTGAAAGTTACGACAGTATATAATCTTACAGTGCTAAGACTGTCTTTGTGCACCTTCTGCAATGCATAATCCTAATGTGAGCTTTTGCATATGTTGTAATTACACATTTTACAATTTATACATTAATTTTGGAAGTACTTTTTCGAAAGTTATTATAATTTTATAAGCGATCGTTCCAGTAATTGTGTTGTACTGTATGCACAGAATGGTTCTGTTCAGAAATAAAGCAGCACTGCCGTATTCAGTGTATTACATCCCGAGTTATTATATAGACCATAATCAGGCTGTCTGTAAAGCAGAAGGATTTATATGCACCCATCAACACACAGTTTTACTCCTTCTCTGCTAGCAAACAAAACTTTTGAAAGAATTACTCCACATCCCAAGGGAAAAAAAACGCAAATAATCCAATTTTCTTTCCGCTATTTCAACACAACCCATGTCAATCCATGGTTTTCATACCCAGTACCATATTTTATGGTAGGCTACAATTTAACAATCCAATTAATGATCGGGGATGCTGCATGTCGGTGACTCACTGGGTGTGGGGCTCGCATGATCTCCCCGTGTCGTGATAATTTCCTCCAGGTACTCCGGCTTCCTGGTGTCTCCTACAGAATGCAGCCCCAACTTGTTCCCCGTGCTGCAGGCTTGAGATGCTTGTCTGCCCTTCACACACGTCGCCCCCCTCTAGTTTGGACACGAATAGGTGGTTGTAAGATGAAAAACTTAGTCAGTTTAAACAAAAGATTCCAAATCAAAAAAAGCTTGGTATGTGCATAGTGATGATGATAATTATGATAAGAAAATGGTCAATATGATTATATGTTACGTTAGGACCGTATTGGGTTTTCAACTGAATATAGTAATATGGCATCCCATCCAGGGTGTATCCAGGCTTGTGCCCTATGCTGACCAGAATAAGCGATTGGTAGATGGACGTATGAATGGCTAAATGTCATACTTCTCGGTTATGTTGCCAAACGAAACCGTTAGTTTGATGTACATTGTGGCTCCCCCTACTGGATATGGAAATTAAATGACGTGTCCTAACAGTTTGTACCGTAATTCTGAATTAAAAGTCTTGAATAAAATTTTAAATTAGATATTATAAGAATTTAAATTAAATAGTAAGTTGAGAATTCCAATAAAAGGCATAAATAATGTATCTTTATGCTTCTGGAACCACCACAATTTGGTTTTTAATAATATTTTTAATTAGATATGCTGTTCTCGTTAACATTAGACAGCAGTAGTATGGATGGAGTTTTCAAGTACATCATTTCGCTAACAGACATTTTACCCATAATGACCTAAAGTACCTGTCAAAGGTCTAGACACACCCTCGGAAAAATCATTCATTTTTCAGCAGCAGTGGGCTAAGCCACTGTATCTGTGACCGGAAGGTTGCTGGGTGGAGCGCGGGCTCTGCAGAATAATCACCTGTCCATGGGCCTTGATCACGGCCCTTAACCCCAAGCTCCCTGGCTGCCGAGGATGGCTACCTGAGTGGGTGGGTTTCCTGGAGAGCAGGATGAGGGAGGCAAAAAAGAATTTCCCTACAGTGATCAATGAGGCATCATTCTTCTTCCAAGCAGACCTCGAGGTTATGCAAGTACTCTTATCTTGTGAACATGGAAGGAGGTGAGTGCTGTGACAGGTGACCTGGCCCCCACAATACCCCCAACCTAAACCCCACAGAGCTGGTTTGAGATGAGCTGGATAGAAGAGTAAGAGCAGGGTGTCCAACCCGAGCCCAGATCTTGTGGAAACTCCTTCAGGACTGTTGGAGAAGCGTTCCAGGTGGCTACATCTGGAAGCTGGTTTGAAGGAACGCCAAGAATCTGCAATGCTGTCTTCAAAGCAAAAGGACCTTCTTGGAGAGTCTAAAACTTCAGAAAAATGTGAGATGTTGAACACTTCTCTTGGTAGATGCAATGTTTGATATACATGTATTACTTAATTGCCTTGAGGCCTATTTACTGTAAGGTGAATAGCATAGCTAAAATAGAGACAAACGCATTAAGGGCAGGTGTGTCCAAACTATTGACTGGTGCTGTATATATGATATATTTCATATTAGTCTCACTGCAGAATAAATTTGCCGTAAATACCTGGTTCAACACAACATTTCAAGATTTCCATATGGTCAGTTTAGTAGATACTATACCAGCTGCAGCTAATATTTCTGTTGCACAAAAAAGAAGATGTACGCAAGTAACATGAACCCTGTATTTCAACTCTGAAAATATACTTCAATATACAAGTATGATATACAAGTATGCTGTCTGTACAATTTACTATGTCCTCTGTATGGTGACAAATTTGTTTATGATTACAGATGCCACAGAACAAGCACCTGTGACATTAAAATACATTTTCATTTTTTAATAACAGCTAATTATGAGTACCCTCCCTTACTTTGTATAAAACAAATCCAAATTTTAGAGGTTCATATTAAGCTTTTATACTGAGACATACTCGTGGTCAAACTGTGACCCAAATGATGCATTATTAGTACAATGGAAGCACCTTTTGCAAAAGGGGCGCAAAAACAGACAATGCCTTCAGTCTAGTGTGTGACAATAAGCAAAGACTGTGACGACAAGGCGGATTAGATATGACTACGACTTCCGGCGGGCAAATCCACGGCAAAGGGCCTCCATGAACGTATCTTGCACACGTTTATGCAAAATAATGCATTTTATTTAATACCACAAGGTGGCATTACATCCTTATTTTTTTGGTGAACTTTTTCCAGTTACCTCAACAGATCCTTTTTCTATTGGACTATAAATTTAAAAACTACGTAACCAGCATGTTCGCTGTAAGTTATACACTACTCCTTAAACATCTGTTGAAATGCACAATATTTTTCCTTCAAATAAGTACCCACAGTTTGGTCACAGTAAAACATTTTAAAATCTTAAATTCAACCTAAGGGCACATTTCTTTGTAAGTAGTTTCGCGAAAGTAAAATACCGTGCATGAAACGCGGAGAACTGGTGTATTGCCAATACGTATATATTGGGCACAGTGAATATAAATCAATCAATCTACAACTATGAAGATAGACGGATTCAGAATAAATTAGACTTAAAATAGCGGCCCGCTGATTTCACGATGGTGCGTCGCTTGCTGTGTCAATATATGCATTTCCTTTTTAACACGTGTGCGCTAAACACTTTCTACTGGATAATCCAAAAGGTTTCTCAAACTGATCTCACTGTTTATGGAGAGCCAGGATTCGCAACGACGAGCGACATGGTGTAAGATGGACACCGTCCAAAGTACCAATTTTAGCTTTCGCTCTTTATTCCTTAAATGTCAGCGCAGCCTTCTGCATAAATTAATGTAACACAACGATGGCAGGCAGTCACGTTTCCTGAAAATAATATTTAAATTTCTGCAACTCCATTAACATGCTAAATTCTGCAGCTGAATCATTTAATTGCTAATTGCACTAATGAGTATATGAAGCACTCCGTTGAGCCCCGAGGCGTACCAGGGTTTCTGCTGAAGTAACCGAAACGCTGTATTAGTGCTATGGCAAAAAAAAAGTCATAACATTATTTTAACAGATCTGGCACAACTGAAGAAGTACGAACTTCGTCTGAAAATGTCATTTAATCATACACAAATTGGGAATGTCGTCCCTGTTAATTGCGTATCGTTTACTTTGCTGCACACAACTACCCATAGTATAGTGTGGAATATCTTGGATGCAGTGACACCTAGTGTCAGGAATAGAATAGCGATAAGAATTCGCTCGAGAGCATGGTGTCAAAGTAAATTCGACTTTTCAGCTGTGTAAGCATCTGGAGCGTAGCTAGACATTCCCCTGTGCAGTGCTGGCAAAGCCGATTTAGATAATAAAGGCACCGAAACGTATTAATCAAAGCTTAAGCCAATGGGCATGGGTAAAATCTGATTTCACTAATCATAAACCCATCTCATGCCAAGAACACAATATATGAGAATCCAAATATAAAATAAATCCTGTTACCATCTATATTTCTCACAGTAAAATGGAATATGTATATGATGCCTGAACCTTTTGCAGAAATTCCAATGAAATCTTTTAGTAGACTTTATACTGGCAACTACTAAACAAGAGGCAGCATCAACACAATTAATCTCAATAGGTTAATAGGTCATTGCAAGTTGACAGAATTCATATATGTGACTGTGTACATCAGTGGAATTATTCCAGAAGGGTGAAACACTACAATTCCGCAAGAAATATCATTTTTATGTTGAAGCTCGTGCTGCTGCTGATCTATAAACATTCAATTCGGATGAGATTATAAGGAAAGGGCGTAGTTTTATTTTATTTATTTATTGTGGGATTGGCATCCCATTACCATCAAGATAGAATTACTTCATCATAGGATGAATGTTATACCTCTGAATGGCTTTGCTGAACCTACATTGCCCTTTGAAGGATTGAGAGAACCTCCGTCTCCACAGGAACATACATCTTACTCCATAACAGAGTTACCAGGACCCTTAGGCCATTGAATCTTTAGGCTACTGCCTCGCATTTGTATTGGTCGTTGTGGATGGGGTAACGCTTGTGGTTAATCTGCACGTGTGACTGTCCCGACTGTTCATTACGCTGCTGTCTGTGCGCTCCATCTAAAGCTGTGTCGTTAGGTGAGATGAGGGGTTTGTGCCACTGCAATCAAAAATCGTCAAGCAGCCCCCCTTTAAAGCTCCAAACAGATTTCAATTTGCATTGCTAATTATCTAAATGACAGTCGCTGGTATATTTTGCATTGACTCACGATGTGTTGACATTGTGGTTAAAGAGCATTGTGTACAGATGTGCCTAGTTGATAATATCACTTCCTAAATGTTTTACGGCAAGATCATCTTAGCCAGTGTTATCTGATTTAGGTCTCAACTTCACAGTCCATTGGGGAATTTAAATCTGACCGTTGATATGAGAATAATGGCTTCTGGAAGCCATGGTTCTTGGTTCTGCCATGAACCTGAACCTGAACTTGAAGCTTCAGCCTGTCAACTGGAATGTCTGTCAGGCCACTGGTGTGATGCCTCTCTAACTGTCAGAGGGATTTTCAGTGGATAAAGGGACTCCTTTTAACTGTGAATCGCTCGCCTTTCCGTGTCCATTCATATCGTATAGTTCATGCCATTTGTAGATAACGTTATCTAAAAATTAATATATTCCTGCACACCACTATCTTTGAAATATCACTAAAATTAAGAAGAATTTGAATTCTCACAAACTGAACAATGTCAGTTTAGGTTTTTTGAGACTATCGATATGCTTTCATACTGTTTTTTTATCAGCAGGTTTTGTTCTTTTGGATAGAAACGTCATCTTTCCTAACCTGTCCACAATAAAACAGATGTCAGTATGAATGAATTGATGATAAATTGATTGTTTTCAATATTGCATGTTGTGAATATTACCTTGTGGTAATTTGGAACCGGAGTGAAAAACTGGATAACTAATAACTGTCCCTTCTGTGAGTACCTGACTGAGTGTATTTTTTTTTTTTTACATGGATAGCTGGCTGGCTGTGGAAATTGAACTGTTAACACTGCAAGTACCTCTTCTTGTTGGGGAGTATATTGGTAACAATTTAGGGCTGAGAGCATTCAGAAGGGCAATATGTGGAACTACTGATACAGACTGCTGATACAGACTGCCCTCCTTTGCAGGTTAGGGGCCTGTAGGGTCCCCCTGGTTATAGGCTTAGTCATCTTTAACACACAGCATTAAATATGTTCACTGGTAATTTCCTACAGGTTAACTGGCTCATTAAATCAGCAGCAGGGTCAGTCATAAATGATTAGTCAGTATGTCAATTGTCCACGTCGGTGTTTATTGTTTTCGGCTGTTCATTGTTTCACGGTGTCATCAGATGTGTACATGGTTTCTTATGCAATTTGTGCATTTGTTAATACAGTTAATACAAGTTAAAGTTAATATAATGTCATGAAAGTAATTTATTCCAATGAAGTTATTGCTGCTGGTGAAATTGACCTTCATGTGGATGCTGCGTTCTTCATGTATGTGTTAGATTCCTTTTCAGTTAGCTTGGGAAAATATCTTGATGTACGGATTTTTTTCTTTTAAATGAAAGGCAATTTCCCCTTATTTCAGGCTACCGTGCTGAATTATGCAGCAGGAGAAATCACACTTTGAACTTTTTTTTTCTTAATTATATTTTATGTAACCAGGCTTTTTTCCCCCATCGACTTCTGCTTTAAGCGGGTGTTATTAGTATTAGTATTTTTAGTTTACCTACATGTGTAAAAATCCCCATCAGAGCACAGAATATTTCAGCTCATCCTCCTACCTGATCGCCAGTTTGACTGTTTGTGTGGGAGCGATAATCTGGACTAAACAGGCCAAAAATGAGTTCATGCATATTTTTAGATTGACTGTTTTACCAGACCCAAAAACACATGTAATTCCACCTTGGGCTGTGTATTGTTTAAGCATCCAGAGCCCCTTGGAGACTTCTGGAGAAACCCCGGTTTTCAGAACTTCCGAGCCTTGGCTGTGAATCCTTCACATTTTTGTTCTGAATATGGCCGGTGGAGCATTTATGTTTGAGAGGCCCTCGAGGGGGGTGCCATATGCTCACAGTCTTGCAGTTTTACTTCTGTTGAGAAAGACTGATTAAAAAGACACATCAGTGCTATTTAAGCTTTGGGCTGCATGGAAAGCACAAGTTACTGATCTGAATTAACTTTACATTTTAGAGGCATTGGGCCACAGAAGGGGGCCCTGAATTGTTTTTGCACAACAGTTCGTCACCCCCTTAGCATGTACACGCGTGCTAATGGTGACTGATCCCCTGCTGAAGTGATGGAAGTCTACCTGGTGTTTACTTATTCATCATTGCCAGACGGTTCAGGATGAGCCTGCAGGTCCCACAACAGGCTGCAGCGGGAAGAGAAGAGAAGCCTCACTGATGCATTATTCAGCCCTTTCGATCCTAAGAAGAGCCAGTCACCGAAGACTCACACCACCTCCTGTTATGATGGGAAGGACCGGGGGTCTGAATTATGCTGCAGATGCCCTGATCAACCTGAACTCTTCAGGTGGCTTCTCACCTTTGAAGACACTCTCTCAGGGGCTGAACTCCTCAGCATTTATACTATTGCAGACATCAGATGTTTGAACCAAGATAATGAACGTTCTTACAGTGAACATGTTTTGCAGTATGAAAAGTTCTGTTTTTATGTTATCTGCCTTTCAAGCAGTGGAAATACATGAATATTTGGCTGCCAATGGATCAGGCCTGTAGGAAATCCTCCCTGTCAGCGGGAATAATAGCCTCCCCAGCTGCACTGCATACAGCAGGGGTGGGCCATCTTATCCACAAAGGACCGGTGTGTGTGCAGGTTTTAGGGTAACCTTTAGGTCAGCTGTTCAAACCCAAGTGTGAGGACTCCTCACCCAATCAGTCCTCTAATTAGGGAGTTGCAGCAAAAACCCACATACCCAACAGCCCTTACTGAATAAGATTACCCACCCCTAACACACAGTTTCCATGGGTCTGAAGCTGCACTTCAAACGTGCTTTGCATCTGGAAAGGCAAACATCTGCTGAAAACGACCAAAATGGAAACAATCAAAATGCAAGACGAGATTATCAAAGTTTGAGGAGACTGCTGAGATTACATACTGCTGAGATTACATACTGCTGACACTGTTTCTTGATATTTTTCCTTGTCTACCTTGGTGATCAAGGGCTTCACTTAAAAGCTCAATACATAATTATAAAACCAGGCACTATAGCTGTATAAAGATATGACACTGTCCAACCATCTTCAGAGGCTTATAAAAGAATAGGCATCTGAACATAGACAGGTTTCCTGTTAATCGGCCTCTTGACAATATCTTACACAACCCAATCAACGCTGCTTAATGCTCTTCAATCTAACCCCCTCTAAGCTGTGAAAGGGGAAGCATTTGTGGCACAGTAGCCCACGGTAGTCTGTCAGTTCCTACCACACTGGATAGCCTTTGGTCACATCTCTCCCCAAAGAGTCGTGGTAACCCAACACCCTGACGGCGGTTTACGGTTTTTCACTCCTCGGGAACTTACATCTCTGAGTGCGCAGCACAGCTGACCATGAACAGCCCTGGTTGTTTTGGGGATGCTCCGACCCATATGTCTGGCCATAAAGATCTGGCCCTTTTCGAAGTGATTTCTTCTGCATTTAAAATGTCGACCGAGTACAGAATGTTAGTTACTATCTAATATACCCTAGACTTTGACTTGCTCCGTTCTTACTACATAGTCAACATTATTCATTTCACACGGAGTGTCATGTTTTGGCTCATCAGTGTATGTATATATTTTAAAATATGTATTTAGATATTCACAGTGCTCTGGAGCTACATTGTAAGGAGGGACACAAAAATGCATTTGGGGATCAAACGCTAAAAGGAGACAAAAACGTGGTACTATATGCACAATTCTAATAGTAGTAAAAGCATATATTTACAACCCTTCATCGAGTGCTACAAATATGCAGAATATTTCCTGTTTTTGATTTATTCTTTCTTATCAGTTATGCCATCATGAGCTATATGTGTGAGTTATGTGCTAATATCACTTTCTGGTTCTCTGTTGTGAGCTTTACCTTCTTTCTGTAAGACTTTGCCCCTTAAGATCATGATAAAGTAGCATTAGCATAAAAGGCAAGTAGTGTTTTGTGTCTGTGAGGTGACCTTTGATGATAATGCCGTTCCGATTGCTTTGCAAGAGCCAACACAGATGTCATTCCCTGTGGGTCAGCAGGCCTGAAAATAACAAAGGAGATGAGTATTTTATATTCAGCCACTGCACTGCTCTTCTTGTGATTATGATATTCCAGCATTTATACCCATTCATTTATACCCATTCATTTACGCCCATGTTTCCCATGACCTTGTAACATATACAGATCCACATATACATTATGTCGACGTATCTGTATAGAAAGTTCCAGAAATCAGCTGGCGCGCATGCAGGCGATGCAGAGTTGCACATCAGCTCATTCGGGTAGTTTATCTTGGAGTTTAAACTGGTTCAGACCTTTCCATAACTTCCCTCCAATGGCTGTAAAACGGGGATGAAAGCCCTACAGGATTTTCGCTGCTCCTGCTGGGTCCAGATTTCGCCCCGAAAACTTCGATGACAGCCCCACTACATGCACCTCAGGTATCAAAACGAAGGCGAGGGCATTGACCTTGAACCCATTGCTATCGCACAGGCAATTTGCACCGAAATGAGCTGCCACCAACTAGATTTATCATCTGCATCTCATTACCTTTTTATTGCAAAAAGTACATTTAAAAAAGGAAAACTGAAGTGTGAAAAATTAGATGAACACATGGTCTAACACTCAGCATTAATCTGCAGAGACTGCTGGTATCCTACACAGCTTCGTCAACTAAAATGCTTCTATACAATCAGTTCAGCTCACAGGGGAAAACAATGGAAGTGAAGACCAGTGGAAAAAGGTCTGACGTGAGATATGGTGTTTATTTATTGTACTAATTACCCAATGTCCCGGTAGGCTGTCCTATCCAGGCCCATGCATATGCTCTGCAGTTTTACTCATCAGATGTTTATATTCTCACGTTCTCATCTCAGGTTAAACATCTTGATGAACATTATAGGAATTCCATCTAAATCTGAGGGGGACACGACTCTGCAACCTACTGGTGAGGAATCCAGCTCGGAGGCCTCTTGCGGGGGGCCGCTGAATGCTCTGACAGTCTGAGCCTATTGGCAGGTTTTCTGCAGCCATTTAGGTGAATTGTGGATGTCGCGCCAAACTCTGCTTTGGTTGAAGTGGATGTGGGAGGTCATTAACCCTGCAAAGAAGGGGGCACCTTTAATGGCCGTCTTATTGATTTATAAATAATAAACATAGTACAGCCAGAGCTTAACTGCTCAGAGAGCAGAGCACTGGTATCAGGGTGAGGAGCTCGAAATTTAGATCTTAAACACATGTTGGAAGATGGCCGGCTTGTGCATGGCAGGTCAATGAGTGCAAAGCCAACACAAGTCCATTTATCCATCATCCATCTTATGTAGCACAGAGTCTTAGGCAACCGGGCACTAGTTCCAGGCATGCCAGGACCCCAAATGGGTTGTACGCTCATGGCAGGGGCGCACACTAATATACACGCAATCACACACATTGTGGACCATTTGCACATCTTCCTCTTTTTAGGGCTGCCAGAGGAAACGGGAATACCCACATTAAGCTGCACGGACACGGATGCAGCATCTACACTCAAAGCGGGAGATTCAACCCACCAGCCACGGAAGTGTGAGGGTGAATCATGAAATAATTTAATGTTTTTCTTTATAAGCTTCCTTTTGGTTTTTCATAAGCAGGAGAAGACTGCACCGTTAATAATGTGATGGCTGTAATATTTGACTTAAACATGACAAACAGTATGTTTTCCTCAGTGAGGCGTGCGCACTCACGCGTGGTGCAATTATCAAAAAAACAGTTTGTTAAAGGATACAGCAGCTTGGCGCTGTAAAATATTTAAAAAGAGCATCTTCTTTTTAATCATTGCAGTACCTCCGCCAGTTCCGAGCCCTGATTAAACCCGAGGGACAGGCGGCAGAAGCCTTTGAAAAGCTGGTCGTAGCCACACCTTAAAAGCAGCTCCTCCGCGCCTCTGCATGCCGCTGCATCCGTGACTTTTGCCCAGAAAGTGAGCGAGTTTTCCTCAAAATGGATTCTGCTTCCTACTTTGGGTGGCGTGACTGAAGTGGATAGCTTCATGACCTCACACTCGCAGCGTCTGATTAAAGTTCCTTGGTTCTGTGTGTGTAGAGTTGGCATGTTCTCCAATGGTTCACTTTGGCTTCCTCTGGGTGCCTTGGTCGGGATATTCCTGAAGTCCTGAAACATGGCTTAGGGGAATTAGCAGGGCGTAGAAAAGGGGGGTAATTTAGGATGATTCCAAGCGTACCTGAGTGACTGGGGCCCTAAAAAATGTGGAAAATAATTGGATTGGTCTGGGTGGCAGCCCAGTATAATATGCTTTCATTGGGCCCCAAATCCCTAGCAGCGCCCCTGGAAATTGGCATCTGTAAACCTGTGTTATTATCCTTAATGAAAACTTTTTAATAAAAAAACATTTTAATAAACTGAAATAAAATGACATCAACAACTAAACTAAATTATCAATATTGTTTCCAAAATGAACTGAAATAAAAACAAATGTAAAATTCTTTCCGTTAAAGCTAATTGGATTACAAATGAAAATTGACAAAAAATTGGCGATTCTCTGTCCTGTTATGAACCGGCATCCCATCCAGAGTGTTCCCTGGCTGACGCTGACCTAGTGCTAGATAAGTGATATAGAAAATGAATGGATGTATGCATTCTGTAATGTTTTGCAGGTAAAATGGTGGATATGATATGAACACTCAGCTGTTAGCAATGCCTGACTTGTAATCAAGAACAAAGCACTGGTTGTTATTAGTGATGGGCGATACCTCTGATTTTCTTTTTAATTCAATTTCATCCAGTACCAAGTTGGTATCGCCGAAACTGATCTGGATACAGATATTTGATGCCTGCCCAACCCTGCATGACAGTAAAAATGGGGGGTGTTGGATGGGTGTGCCGGTGAGCCCCTGAAATTCCACCCCTTCCTCCTTATGGCCCAAGTAGTAGCTCATGTCCTGCTTCTTATAACAATATAAACATTTAAATGACCAGGTTAAAAATCTGTATTTTAATGTTAAAATTCATTCTTAAAATGAAACGGTCAATATCGGAATAGATATTTTAGTATCAATCAGCACAGCGTTGCAGTAGTTATTGATTACATGAGCCCCCTGTGTCACGCATATTTAAAAGTGATCAATTATTATCATTAGGAGGAGATGACAAGCACAACTTGTGTTTGATGCACTTAAACGCTCATTTGTGGAAAATGCTACAAAGTAACGACTGGCATCTGGTTCACCACTCGTCATTTATTCATTTAGCTACAGATGCTTTCCTCCAAACAGACTTAACTAATTTACTGCATTAGTTGCCTTGGGCCCCTGGATGTCTGCCGCTGCAGTTCAGGTTTGGTGCTTAAGGGTAAAAGTGCACCTCTCAGGCTGTGGGAATCCGCCACCCTCCAGCTCCACCTCCATTGGAGCAGGCACTTTACCGCCTATTTGCCATGTTTCAGCAGTCCTGTCGCTTCCACAGGCTGCTAACCCAGCCCTGGTTGTTAATTTGCCACTTGTAGCTGCACCGCACGTCCTTCAGGGCTCCGACGTGAGCTCAGGTTACAGCAGAGGGCTCCTCGGTACTGGGAGCGGCGTGGTGCAGGAGCTCTGGGGAATGTGAAGCTGGCACCGGCCCGGATCAGCCCACTCCTCTTTTTTTGTCCACATAACCTCCCCCCTGCCCGAGTAAGGAGCCATGTGAGTCAACAAAGCCCATTCCAATCACAGTCCAGCCTGAAGCGTCTATTTCCACACTGTTGCTGAGGCACACGTGACCACTGACTGACAGGGAGCAATTCTGCCAGAGGGGAACCAAGGGTCGGTATGCAGACCAACCGAGATGCAAGCCTGTCTATAGTTTCTTGGCTTAAATGTGACTTTATGTATATATTGCATTCCTTTGAGAGGAAAGGCAGAGAAAGCAGGGTTAGATGGTTTCTGGAACAACTGGAGGCCCTGGAGGCCCAGTCAGTTCATAGGTGGGATCACTCACCTCTCTGGGGATTTGAACCTGCAACCTTTTTATCACATAGTATTGTAACCCACTGAGTAACACCCTACCTCTTTGCTAGTTATAGAAATATTTATCAGAATTAGTAATTAAACACAAACCTCATTCTTATTGGGTGCATGAACTGCTGTGTTCTGAAATAAACTGGTGTGTCTCCTAGTTTCCCAGTCAAGAGTGTTAGAACTTATTCCCTAACCCAGTGCAACAAGGTTTGTCTGGTTTCCCCTTATCAAGTGACACTAAGTCCTGTTCAGAATTTCTCAGCCAAAGCCCCAGTAACAATTTGGGTCCAGTGTGAGTGATCTACCCTCCTCAGCTGAAACCCATCAGAACCGAACACGCGTGTTCAGATTCAGCATACGGCTGTCAGCTCTTAAACAGCCTGTGCTGAACACCGTCTGACTGTGGCTGAACATCAGAAGTTCTTGGCTTTCCATGGTTTCAGGGGGTGTCACAGGAGAGTCTTGCTGTGTGTATGCCATCATCAGAGCCAGACTAGTCCATGATGTTGGGTCAATGTCATGTTTGGTGTATCTTTTATCTCACCCCTCCAGAAGGCTCAAAGCGCTGTCTAGACAGGCTTATCTCCTCCAGCATCAGGGTATATCCGTATTTTTCACCGTTCCCTCTTTCTACACCGGCAGGCAGTGGCTTGTTTACTCCAGCTTGGTTAAATTATTATTAAACATTTTCTTCCCTGAATATATCTTCTAATTTTCCTCTAAGCAAATTTTTCTGTCACTTGATACGTCATAAAGCTTCTTCACATGTCTAGGTTGAAAGTCCTAATGTGACTACATGAATATTACAGATTTCATCACACCAAAAGATGCACCAGTACACAGGCAAGGCTGCCGAAACCTGCTAACACACACGGCTGGTGATATCCAGGAAGTGACACTGGGGGAGACACCTTTCGGGGTGTCAGAATAAAAGTCAAAGGGTATTTGGTTTAATTATGTCAGCAGCAGCCCCTCAGTAAGGTCCCTGCATCTTGATGCCTGAGATACGCTTTGCGGCACTGAATAAGACTCTTATGCGGCTGTGAGGGGCTGTCAGTGCCATATGATCTGTGGCCAGGAGTCACTGCTGAATCAAATGGCTTCAGTGGACCTGTAAGGGGCTCACACAAACATTGTGCCTCAGCATTGCTAATTAAAGGGCAACAGCAGTGGCAGATACATGTCTGGCTACATTTTTAAAGCCTGTTTTAGTCTATGGTATTCAGGGGCTGATTTCTGGGAGTTTTACATACACAAAAATGTCTTAAGGGCAGAGCAAAAAAATGATTGGCTATCTTTCTGAAGCAATCAGATTGTAGAGAAGGTGGGTCCAAGCAGCTAGAGGAGGTGGGACCAGCCAATCAGATGTCTTGGTCTTGCCTCCTCTAGTTGCTTAGACCTACCTCTTCTACAATCTGATTGGTAACTTCTCTGAACCAATTATTTTTCATTCTGCCCTCAGAACATTTTTGTTTGAGTAATACTCCCACAAGCAGGGGGCTGAGTGAGAATATCCCTCTTGTTCATCAAGCCCCAGGAAAAGTGTGAGCTGCTTCTAGCAGCTCCGAAGAGAAAAACATTCCTTGACAGCCTATCATGAATGAACAGATTTATGTGCTGGATTCTGTAGATTCTATGCAACAGCCTTGTCTGGGAATATGTGGGGGAGGACTGTAATGGACTAAAACCGGAGTACCAGGTGTCAGACAGAAAGTGTTCAGGCTGAGAACAAAACATGTGAAACAAGAGCTCAACTTGACCTTCGTCTAACCTTCTGCATGCAGAGCCTTCGGAAAGGGAACCCTACTCTGATATGCGGTGGTGTAGTAACCCCTTGCTAGAAGAGCATGTGTAGAGCAATGCAATATCTGTTATATACTGTAAAATAGACGTGAAAAAATCTCACTGTAAGCTCTTTGCATCACTGAATTGCTTCATTTAATCACTATAATCAGAAATTGTGCAAGGGAAATGTTTAACTAGAGAAAGCCACAGCGAGCCTGAGGGATTCTTTCTGCATGAGAATATTTCCAGCATTCCCGAGCAGAGCTCTGCTGCTTATATCCTGAAGAAAAGGCTCTTCTGCCTGTTTTCGCAGTGAGAGAAGGCCCATCAGCATTCTGCTCCGAAGGCCTGGCTTCTTAGAAACACCATTAGAGTTCACGAAAACGTGCAAATGAGCGAAGCAGGTAGGGTCTCATGTAAAACACAAACTGCCGATCCGGATGCGGGTGAGCACAGCATACGGCAGCTCGCCGGCTGGGAAGAGGGGCTCTGTGGGGATAACATTTCATACCTCAGACCCAGAACTGACTGCCTTCATGCCTGGGGCACAGACAGGGGACATCCTATAACTGTGGGGCTAGTCTTTAAGAATCAAACCTCTTTGTTTTGAGCGTGATTCCGAATGTCCTTGTGTACAAAGACATTGATTTATACCTAACCTGCATTTGGACATCTTGCATGTTTCCACAAACATCTAATCCAGGGTGTCTGTTGTCTTGTCCTGTGCTTGCTGGGTAGGTTCCAGGCTGAAATGGATCCCATATTGGATATTATAGAAGAGAAATGGATGGATATCAAATGTCACATATCCAGGTACAACTGTAGGCCAGGGAATTTTGAACAGGAGTCGCATCTTCCAAGTTACACAGCATTTGTCTTCTATGTGATGGAATACCATGGGGCTTCCAAGTTCACGTCTACGAAAGATACCAGGAGATGGTGGGGGGAAGCAGCACGGCCCTCATTGTGTCTGAGTGACACATCACCCTGCGGCTTCCCTGTTCAGAACCTGTCCTGTGTTCCATATGGCCTTGGGCAGGACTTTGCAGCTGGTCACTTGTGCTGACAGGTCTTGTACAATCGAGCACACAAGCAGTTACGGGCAGTGCCTGCTCAACATCACGCAGAGCCAATAGGACTCAATTACACCCCCTGTTGTCAGACCCCTGGAATCCTACACCCTGAGAAATCCCAGTCGGGTGCCAGACACAAGGACCATAAAGCAGTCAGTAGTACATCACTGGCTAAACATTTCCCGTCAGAGGACATCACTGGCTAAACATTTCCCGTCAGAGGACATCACTGACTAAACATTTCCCGTCAGAGGACGCATTAATTGCCTTTTACATGTCAGTGCGGTTGTGTAGCCTTAAATCGGGGTGCAGATACAGGACAGATGAGACACCGCACTAGCTTCGTGTGATGAACTGCACCCAAAAAAATAATGAAATGCGAAAGAGGAGCCGGTGCTGCGATTTCAGGTGCTGATGTTTTACTTTGTAATAAATTTACCTCTGTTAATGAGCCGGAATGAGGACCCGTGACGCGTTCTGTAATTTCCAGGAAAGCTCCGTACGTGCTGCATAAATGCTGCCCTTCTCTTCCATCTGGGGCTCGTTCTCAGTGTGAGTGCCCCCCATGTCATTCAGTGTGAAATTCATTAGTGATACTTCATCTCTATTCACATGCTGCTGGTGGGGAGTGCCCGACTGAATTAAAACCCCCCAGAATGTTGCATTATATCGCTACATTGGACAGTGAAATAAAGACCGGTACATTGCTGTAGGACACACAAAGACACGGCAGGGTCCCTGAAAATTTTTATTGAATCCGCCGCCCCCCCTTTCAAACCAAAGCTCCCATTGTCCATGCTCATACTCATGGCTCCCCCTAGTGTCTGGGCCCCTGAAAGTCTTCCTCTTCCCCCGCCTTATGGGTGGCCCTGATTTAGTGGGTGGTGCCCAGTGATGGATAAAACGGCACCAGACGTTGCAACATCGCATCGCATCCTAGATTAAAAAGTGACTGTCTACTTCCCCTAAATATTCGTGGTGAGGAACGCTGAGGTACCCAATATCTGTGATAATTTCATTACCGTAATGTATCTAAAACAAGTTAAAAAAACAGGATTTTCTTTTGTATCTTTTGGAAAAAAAAAGGGGGACGACAAATGCTAAAATACCACTGAAGATCAGAGCTGTTTATGTATTTAAATATGTAACCTGTGGGTCACATCTAATGTAAATGAGGAATTGTGGAAAAAATACAAAATAGCATAAATCAAATGTGCTTACTTAGAAGCAGGAAGTGAGGATGGACTGTACTGATAAATAGACATGGTGCAAATGTGGTTTTTTGTCTTGACCACTGTAAGATGTTAACATTACAGATCTGATCAAAAAAGAATTGATCACCCATTTACTAATTATTTTGAACTAAAATGGTTTGGCATTAATTTAATATGTAATTCTCAATAGGCTATATTCTTGTGCAAAAAATGAGATCTCAGAATTAAAAAAATTAAAAAACACTATGAAACCCGCTGGATCCGATTTTGATTCATTTCAGTTGCGCAAATACTGGAACAACCATTTTATATTGACTAAAGAGTCAGCTGCTAAAAACATCCTTTGAGATGCGGTTTTTAATACCCTTTGGTAAACGAGGCCGCTAATATTCTCTCTTAAAAATGTTTGTGTACCATTATGTTTCCAGGAGGGGAAATAAGTGCGCAAATAATCACTGTTGTGAACATCAGTCTCTGAAGACTATGGCTGGACACCTGGCGCTGAGCATCTTGTTAATTTTTATTGCACATGGGTGCACCTTGTGGAAACAGTAACCGGAATGGAGACACCCTGAGGTGTCTTAGACAAAGACGCCTCCTGCTTGTCTGTCAGTCAGAGGGTCCCTATTCCTCACTGTTAAATGTGCCTAATTTTTAATGAAATTTCTTGTCCCATGGGGCTTCTCTCCTCTAGGTAGTTTTTGCTTTCTCCCCTTAATCGCCATGACAACAAAACCCTTTTAGACCAGGGGCCGATGTCATAGCCCTGGGGACCCAGGGCATGTGTTGCTTTGCATTCTGCATTTAAGATTTTAATTATTAATTACCTAAATGAACTCATTCTGCCTTTTCTATAAAAAAAACTGAAGCCGTTCAACATAAAAAGGAAAAACAAAGAACATTATGTGTGTTCTAAGATTTGCAAAAGTTTTTATGCATTCATACATAATAATTTGGTTTTCTAGTTAAGCCTACATTTTGATCATATAAAATGTATGTAATAACAACTGAGTATAGAGTGTGTGTGTGTGTGTGTGTGTGTGTGTGTGTGTGTGGGAGGGGGGCGGGTTATGTATATGTTACATTGTTGGGACTAGATTTCCCCACAACGTTTGTGGGGACCATTTTTTCTCAGTCCCCGCAAGGGGAAGTTCAGTTTTATAAATATCTCTGAATGCAATCAAAAACTAAAAATCCAAAAGTCTTGTATTTTTTTTCTTTGGTTACTCATGGTTAAGGGCTGGGTTAGGGTTAAGGTCATCATGTTGGGATTAGGAATGAATGGACGGTCCCCATAAATATGTATATGAATACAAAACAGTGTGCACGTGTGTGTGTGTGTGTGTGTGTGTGTGTGTGTGTGTGTGTGTGTGTGTGAATTCATAGCTGAGTAACCGGGGCCCTAAAATCTGTAGCGTAATATGATTGTTCTGGGCTGGGGGCCCATATGCTTTCATGGGGCCCAGAATCTCTATCAGCACCAGGATATGGATGATTAGACAAATAGAGGACAGTGGGACTTTTCAAATCCCAGTTTAAATGACAGTCATGGAAAGAATGATATACAAAACCAATGCATTTTCAAAGAAAACAATGCAAATCGAGTACTGGTGAATGCTAAAAGTAATTAATGGTAATTAACAAGTCTATAAACTCCTACTCAAATGATTTACAAATGATGCAGAGTTGAGCCTTCTAGGCACTCCTGGTTTAGCCCATCCTGTATGATTCATGCTGGCAGATAACAATTCCTGGGTCTATTCTTGAGAAATGAGATGCACAATATGCAATTATGGGTCTAGGAGTAGTTCTTATACTCCCAAATGCCTGAAAAGATGATTCTATCTATGAAAACAGAGTAATAAGCATAGCCATAAGAATATTGGAAAACATACATTTTCGTAAAGCAAATGGCTTTTTGTGTTATTATTTTGTTGTTAAATCTGGAGCAATGAGTTATTTTACTAATTCCCTACCTTATAATGTGTTTTTGAAGTTCAACTCGTACATTATTTTTAATATTATAGATTAATAATTTTCAGAGGTGCTGTTGTAATTAAAATGTATTTTAATATTGAATGGAGCTGTATTTCAGCATCTGTTTTTTTTCTCTGGGTGCAAGGAAGTCTTAATCCATAGCTGTAGAAGACCGTACATTCCCTGTGCACTGTTCCTAGAGGACACTTTATGAATGCACACACAATACATTACAACACACAAGTATAAGCTATATAATGACTTATAACGAAATGTTAAAGATGTGCATTCTGGACCAGAGAAACGAATTCTATGTAGCATGCACACAGGAATAATCTATAAAGTGTTAATACGTGTACCTCGAAGCATATCATATTGTTGTACATGAATACACTTTGCATATATTATTTATAGTAAATGTTTCTAAATATTCTTAGTTGTTCAGTGATCTGGCGCAGCTTAAAATGTCTTAAGTACTGTATAAACAGACAATCCATTTAGACATACTAGACAGCTTGTTTAACTGAGTGATGGTTAACTTCAATCGTGTTGGTAGAAAACAAGCAACGGAATCAATGCAAACGTATTCAAGTATAACTTTAAGAGTATTTCAAGAGAGTAATTTTGCTGAAAAGCGCGTTTTGATGTCGATTTTTGCGATAGCCCAGTTGATCCTAAAAATCCACATAAGACATACCTTCTGTAGCTATCGCGCACTACTGACCCCCATCTCCGCGAGCTTCCAGCGTCCTCCCTTCCAGAGCGTTTGTTTTATTTCCTTACAGATATTTACATGCTTGTGTCCCATTGGTCGGTCGCGGTGAAGGTGGGGTTTGGGTGGAGGCTGTCGAAACGCTTTCTGAATCAAACCGTCAGAGTTTGTGAAAGCTGATCTGGGCTTGCTGGAGATAAGTGGACATCTCAATGAATGGTCAATCAAGGAAGCGGACGCGCAGAAATACGCGCAAAAGTGCTTCCAAGAGCGCAGGGGACTGAACCGCCCCGCATTGCACTGGGCGAACCTAGCAGAATCTGAAAGTTTTTACCATGCAAAACAAGTGATGATATTCTAATTGTTTTTTTAAACCCAGGACGATAAAGCCATGTTAGAAGGGGCTTGTCAGTAACTAGGGATAGGAGATACGGGCGATGAGTTTTAGTGTCTAGACCAGGCGGGGATTATTATGAGGCGCCATGGCGTGGTGTGAACGTGGGGTTCAGATGCTGCTCACCACCGTGGGAGCTTTTGCAGCATTCAGCCTTATGACCATCGCTATTGGCACGGACTACTGGCTTTATTCACGGGCGTATATATGTAACGCCACCAATACCACGACGGACGAGACCCAAGCCCAACCGAAGAAAACTAAAGGCGATCTCACGCACTCCGGACTCTGGAGGATCTGCTGTATTGAAGGTAAATGCTGGATTAATTTCGTTCTTTCTTTCTTTGCATTTTTTTCTCGATAACGACCAGTCAATATAGATGCAAAAATTGTTGCAAAAGTGCATAAATGACAAGAAAACTAACTGGCAGTTTACCTGAAAGGCACCATATTTAAAACAGACTGATCTAGACATAGGAGACCAGTGTATGACGTATAACATTTATAAATGACCAGTATTATGAACCTTGTGTACTAAAGTGTTGTGTATCTCCAGCTGAAACAGCATCAGTGTATTGTTGTTCTTATTATATGCTGTTATGTGGATGGGACAATGAAAAGACAGTAAAGAAAAGGGGTGAAAAAACCCGTGTTGCGGCTTACTTTGAAAAGCTCCGTGAGAAGCAAAAGTTAACAGCAAGAAGCATTATACTTGAGTGAGTCTATCCAGCTAAAACGATGGCAAACAAGTAAACCAAGAAACCTATCTGGAAAGAACTATAGCCATGTACAATGGCGAATGGCGTGCAGTACACCATGAGAAAGGCTGCATTTCGTATTTATTTGCGCAAAGTGCATACAGTAGTTAGTACTATGATTACAACTTATAATGCTACTCCCCCGGGAGGTTATTTCTGCTGTTACTGACCAAAATACCCTTTACAAAATGCCATACGCTCATGCGTCAAGTCTCATTTTATTTAAATTTTCTAAAGCTCGGCTATCACAGACTTCACAAAGTCGCCTTCATTCAGCTCTTTATTGTAACCTATTTGATGTTGTTGCTTGGCAACTACAATTTTTGAAATTGCTATGGAAACAATAAATGTTCAAATAGTGCAGTTCTGTACAAGATTTTTGCAATTTTTCTAATCATTGAAACGATAACTGCAACTGCTATTAGCATGAAGTGTGAGGTGCGCGTTTTCTTAGTGTTTTACCGTAGCGGACATTGTCTTTGTTCTGTGTTGCATATGAGCTTCACCCAAGACACCAAGGCAGGTAGCTACACTGAAGGATGAAACAAATGATGCTGGATGCATGTGTTTTACATCGAATAACCAATACCAAAAAGATTCATATTTCTATATGGTCTCCATTTGTCATTTACATTATTATTATTATTGTTTATTATTATGATTTATTTTAACAGAATGCAGGAGATAAATGGATTAATGAAATTGACGAAAAGGTGCCTGACTTCTTTATTTCTATTATGCATTGTGTTTTACTCCTTAAACGTTGCGGTAGCATAAGTTTCAGTGGAAATAAGCAGCTCTGAGCGGCTCATTTTTGGCGAGGGCGAGGATTTCGTTAAATAATTGTTAAACAAGTACAGTGTACTGCTTGATTTTTGGGTAATATTGTTCTTCGTGTTTTTTTAGATAGATTGTTACTGTCACGTCCATATTGCTCCGAGTGCAATAAATTAATTTGTGGTTATGGTTAGGGAAAAATCGTAGAAAAGGAAGCCCTGAGCTTTTCGGGAACAATGAGTATATGCCGTCCACAGGCTCGCCTTTCTAACGTGCGTCTGTGCTGGACTCAGACAGCCGGAATTATAATGACCTGACGTGGCCCTCTTTCTAACATTGTGTTATTCCAGCGACAAGAAGTAAAACTGTAATTACCGATGCATAGAAATACGACATGTAGAAATACGGTTTAAAGAAACTACCTGGTGTTAATACACCTATGTCGGCGTCTAAAACCCTGTGGACGCTCACTGGGTTTTCATGTAAACAGGCAGCAGCAACAAACTGCTGAAAATCGCTACACCTTCCTCGAGGGATGGATGGATGGATGGATGGGTAGGTGGGTGGGTGGATGGGCGCGCGAGCTCTGTTCACGCCCTGAACTACATGGACTGTGTGATGTGAATCATAGCAAGTTCCGCTTGGTTAGCTCGCCCGCCTTAGGTAGACAACCTCACGTTTACAGTGTTTATTTCCTAGAAATGTCCCTTGAAATCACAGTGAATTGATAGACTGTCATCACTCATTGGTGTTCTTGACACCTGGAGTGCAGCCTAGCTAAAGTATAAAAATAAACACTTCCTTACTGTCGATAAAAATACTTCCAAGTTCAACATCACGCTAATAGCTTCATAAGGTGAAGACAATTGCCACAAAGACTAGGACACTTAAAATAATTACTGCAGTGGTTAAAATGGACGCTTCCCATTTCTCCTGCTTGAGAAGCAGTTGGTTTTTGTGACGTATTTGTTAGATTTTTGGATTGTCCAATGTATCAAAAGAGCTACTTTTTATAAACATTTACTTTTCATAAACATGGGAATCCATGGTTTGCCTATAAACAAGAAAGTATTTGCCGGAAATATTGCTTTTCATTTCAGTGGATTTTATCGACTGTATAAAAGGATAAAATGTAAAACATGGTATATTGTTTATACAAAGCATTCTTTTAAGCAGCTGAATTAGAAGTCTTGGAAGGACATATGTGACCGAACAGGAAGTATATTGTCCTTTGAATTCAGTGCCCAAAATCACCAGGTATCTTACTAGAATTATAGAAGCTGTGAAGGAAAGTTGGCTTTTTAGCTAGCCATTAACGTTTTTACTCACAAGACATCAGTGTTAGTCGAGTGACTCCTTTTAAGGCTGAGTAACAGTTGGTGCGAAAATATGGTTTAATTTAGCACATTGGCAGGCAATACCATCAGCAACAGGAGGGTTTGAAGCACCCCTTACTGGAGGCTTCAACACTGAGAGACGCGTCGCTAAGGTCTTGTATCCACAGGAACGAGAGGTGACCAGCTCTAACTGCACAAGAAAAAGCACAAGATGCCCTTAACCCCGGTGCAAATTCTGAGCAGAATTCCAGTTGTAGGTCCCAAAATTCTCAGCATGCAGCTGGGTTGGCCAGGCCCATTGGAACCGTGCTGCTTGGGAATGCTGAACTTAGCTTGGAATAAACCCATGTTACGCATGATATCATGAAAGGGGAGGGGGGGGGGGGGATAGGGTATGTTTATATAAAATTAAAAAAAAAAAACATTCTGGCCCGGGTATAAAAAA
>JABFEA020000098.1:10003988-10019864 GCA_019775915.2 Cyphomyrus plagiostoma
CATATAAAACCTGCTCACGTTTTGCTCTGGCTTCTGCCTGTTCGCGTAGCACACTCATGTTTCTGAGAAAAGTGATTTCCGGAACCAATTAATTAGTTATCCATTATTTCTATTGGGAAAAATTCGATCAGAACTCGAACTTTTTAGGATTCGATCTGGAGTCTTTAAGGCCATCATTTTTTTATACCTTGGTCCTCGGGCCCGCTGCTAGTGGAAAACACAAGAAAAAAATTTAAATAAATATTCATTTTCAGGTATAAAAAAATGATGGCCTAACGGATTAAGTTTGAGAGCCGAGATACCACTGTAATAAGATATTTACCTGTATAAAAATAATAATAATAATAATAAAACTTTATTAAGAAATATATGAGACAGGACTCTTGAGGTCAGGTTTTGATGGGGAAGATTTCCTTTGAGGTATCAGTACTATACCTAGATGATGAATTGGGGACTCATGGAGTTTTGTCATCCTGAAAGGCTCTAATGGTAATCCCAGAATAAATGATTACTTCACTCTATGAATAAATGTCACAGCTATCATTATGTGAGGAGCCTTTTCAGCTTGATTCTTACTTCTAATTTTCATTAAATTAAATGCAGAATAGATTAGCCATAGTGCTATTCAAAGGCACTTTCTCTACAAGACTGTGTAAACATCCATTAAGTAAAAATGAACAGCCTAACACTCACACTGCCTAAACAAGCAGGTACTTGGTCTGATCGAGGTCATCCATCCACCAGGCAGGAAACACCATGGATGAGATGCCAGGTCATTCCACCAGTTCATGTCAGTTTTTTGTCTAAAGGTAACAATTATTGCATATTCACAGCAACAAGCTTAAGGTTAAGGTTGGGGGGGACTCTGGGGGAAAGAGTCGGATTGGTCAGTTTGAAGATCTTAAATGGAATTCTTAACTATATAAGAATGAAAGACACATATGGACAGGAAGCCCTTATCACTAAGATGTCCTTCTATTCCCCACATGCTACTCAATAGTATACAAAAGACAGGTTGTTCTTTGTATCACTATAAAGGGTTTGAGTGCATGTTAAGATAATGGATCTCATGTTGCTCTGTTGTGGTTGAGTTACCATTGATCCTAGGAGAGGCTTTCCTGATGGGCATCATGTGACCATAGGGATCACGTGACCAGCAGCGCATAGCACGGAGACGCACTCTCCCGTCTCATGCTTGGCTGCGTGAAGAACAGAGCGACCTGCCAGCCAGAGCCTGGGATCGAGACGCCGCTCATACTCCCCCACCACCCACCACGCCAGCCCCAGACAAAGCTGTTGTCCCCAATAAATATGACATCGTTACAAACAGACAGCAACAATTACACGAGCCCACCCGACATGCCGCCTGTACTTCCCATCTCGGGAAAGAACACTGCGCTGATTACTCGCTGGTAGACTTTATTACTGGCTTCTCGCTGGCTTTTAGAAAGCAGGATGATGAAATCACTTTGATCAGCGTAAGATGACTTCAGGGGAAGGATCCGGAGAACAGCCTCCTGACACTACTGTGGCAGACAAGGAAAGAGAGGTGAGGTGTGCGACATGGTACAACGAGTTACATTGACATACTATAAACCCGGCCCTGTTTGTCCCTGGTGTCCTCATCATGTGAAGAAAATGAGCCATACAGGGGCATAGCAAGGGGTAGCAGGGTAATACCATTATTTACACCAGGTCCTGTAGGCTTATGCTAGCCAAAGACTCTTCTTTATAAACATACATCTTCCAACTGCTTATCCCATAGATAGTCACGGGGGGAGGGGGCAGTCTGGAACCTACCCCAGACAGCATGGGTCAGAAGACAGGGGACACCCTGTATGGGGTGCCATTCTGTCGCACTGCACACACTCACACATATAACTACTTTTTAGTTAATAGAATAGTATTGCGGCTAATACCCAAAACTTAAGCATAAAACAAAACCAAATAAATAGCTGGCAAACTGACCTTAAGGAAAGACCAATACAAAGACCTACAGATAAGATCCAACGTAATAAATATGAAAATAGCTCAGGGTTGACGTAGCTCAGGGTTGCGAACTCTCACTCATCTGGCGTGACACGTTTTTTGACTCACACTGACGCAAGAAATCTTACAGCAAACGTATAGTCAGCCATTGTAAACGTAAGATTAGCTACATCAAAAGCACTGGGATAGTTTGCAAACCCTACAAACTACTTGCAAGGTAATAAAACTCACATACATGTAAATGCCTGCACAGACTTGTCTGCTAACCAAATAAAGCGAATAAAGGATGATTTAAATCATAAAGTGCATTCCTGGTAATGGTAGAAGTAACGGCAGCTTTATGTGTACTTGTTGAAAAACAAGCTAATTACAAAAACAAAATGAATCGTTGTATACATTTAAGTTTGCTATAGGATATTTACTCCTAGGCTTGTACTGCAAAGGGTGACATCATACAATAAAGGAAATACACAATATTTACAGCAATATGTACACTGCTTGTATAATGTTACATGTTGCTCTCATGTCCGCAGGTCATTTTAATTATTCACTATTGTTTTCTTCTTCAGTCATATTAGCAATTAGCGTAGCTGCAAATATTTGATTTACACTTTATCATGAACTAAGTTCCATATTCCATCTATCCATCGATTTTCCAACTCGCTTATCCTTCTGGGGGGGGGGGGGGGGTTCGGAGACTGTCCCAGAAACTACGGCGCAAGGTGCAGAACAACTCAGGATCTGGGGCCAGCCCATCGCAGGGCACACTCACACACCATTCACTCACACACCATTCACTCACACACCATTCACTCACATACACACCGGTTCCATATTACAGAGAAGAATACATGAGATACATATATCAGATGTTTTATCCGTGATAAATAATGTAAAACGGAAGTATTATGATAAATGCTCAAAACAAGCTGCTGTATTATAAGGGTCTGTTATGACATGAAAACAAATTAACAAGATTGTGTGGCTAAATTTAGAGAGAAAAACACCTCACACTGCCTGTGCATTTACTTAAAAACAGAGAAATTCATCTTACTTCGGAAATAATTCATAAATCATACATTTGTCTAAATCTAATGAAATTTCAAAATAGATAACAGTACTTATAAGGATGCATGTATTGGCTATTATCCAACATGACAGAATACATTAATTCGTTGTCATTTCTTCTGCTTTCTCTCTACCTGGGAAGTAATGGTCTGTTAAGCTTCAATAAGTTCCAGTGTATGACATTCTGTAGATCATCTACACAAATCATACAGGGCACATACTCCACACTCACAATCTATGGCGTTGATAGTGGTGAATGCAGGATGACAAACCTATTTTATGAGGCAGCTGTGTGACCTCACTGAAAACAGCTTTAGGGGTGTGATTCCGTTTAGCTTGTATTGTGTTGTTACTGAAAAATGCACAGATACGAAAAGCAAACAATGAAATCTGTAAGGCTCCGTGTAAAATTAGACATCAATTAATGTTACCTTCAAGCACTAAGTTAATATTTGGAATATATGAATTGAAATGTATTTTCTCTTATTTCAAAGAAAATATCCTAATATAACATATCTTCCAGACACCTCAAAGGTATATAATTCCTCCGGATCACAACTGTACTGAAATGTGCATAATTTTTCTCTTTTGACTGTGAATATTTAAAAATGATAAAACAAACAGAAGGGAGGTGAAAGACCCAGGTAATTAGGTAAACAATATTATGCACAGAGGTGATGCCTTAAGGCAAGAATCTTTATTCCACGCTGACTAGTTTTGTAATAATTGTACTTTCCCCTTGTTTATAAACCAGCATTACTACAGCTGATGTCATTGAATTAATATAATCATAACAACATTTTCAAATAACTGCTCACTAACTACACATGAAAGTGGCAGGGAGCTCAATTTTCAAAAGTATTAGTTTGACTTCATTACTAGTACATTTATCAATCCAGCTGTTCTCAATCCCCGCTCAGTAGAGACTTTTCTAGCTACCATTGGCAAGATCAGCAGCTATTTCGGAGAAAATAGTAACTGTAGGATGAAAACTGTGAAAAAAATTAAGTGATGAAGTTGATTGAAATGATTTGAGAGCCACTATGTTCTTTTCTGTGGTTCAGAAGTGGCAATAACAATACCAGGTCCCCTTAATTGCTTGAATTAAACAGTCAGATTGCGTAGCAAACACTCTGACCTCTCTCATACTTTTTTTTTTCTTGTAGCCAAACACTTGATATACTGCAACACACCCACTCACCACTACGTTCTCTAGGGAACACATCCTACCAAAAGTGTTAGATAAGCTTGGCCAAAGCATTGTTAGAGAGCTTGTACCGGCTCTTTTAACAATGCTGGGCAGGCACCCACTTCGACCAGTGAGATGACAGGGTCACGGCATTGGAAGGCAGATGCGTGGCTGGCTCAGAATGTTAGGCACAGATGCTAAAGCTGTTGAGGTCATTGGCACAGAAGAATGACTATCGTGGGGGGAGTGCACCCTTCTGAGTGCATGACAATGACAGTCAGACAAAGTGAGCAAATAGTGAGCTTGCAGCCCAGATTTTACCAAAATGGATGCAATTATCCCAGACTCTCTGAACCCATGAGTCAGGCCTGTGTATGAAACCATGCACTATATAACACTGATAAAGTGTTATTAGTGTGTGATTAAGTACTGTGAAATGTAGCACACTTCAGTAAGAGGGGGTTTTTAATATTGAGCATGGATAAGGGTCATGATTCCAGATTGTTGAGCTCCATTTCGGTGGCCATTATGTCTGATGCATTTTTATGATTCCTTGGCCACCACCCATGGAAAGACGACCATGACTGCGGAGTGTCAGCCCACTTATAGAAACACCTGTAGCAGAACTGTGCATCAGTCAGTCTGTCGGTGATGACGCCACACTCCGTCTGGCGTACGGAGGGGGTCCTTGCACGCCTTGGAGGTTCACGCCTCTCAGTGCTGCACTTAAAGCCGCGTCTCTGCCCCTGATTGTGTGAAGGGCGCGAGGAGACTTTCGCGGGAATAGACGGGTCAGAGGACAGTGCTGACGGTTTGTAGGAAACAGCACGGATACCGGGAGTTTTATGGGAAGACAGAAAGGTGGCAGATAAGAAGAACGAGGGGCTCCAAGGGTCTGTACCAGCTCTCTGACCTGCACGCGCCAAACACATTCTCAGCGGTTGGCAACATTTGACAACAATTTCATCCCCCATAAATTTAAGATTCGATTGTTTTTTTTGACGTGGATGAAACATCCCAGATATGTTTACATGTGTGTAAAGAGCTCATGAGATTGGATTAAGGACTGAAAATATTATGTTTGAAAGTGGAGCTATTTGCACCACTGCTCTAATTCCTGAGAAGTTAATATTATATCACAATTATTTATCATTAACATCAGGGTTCTCCAGATCAAGATTTTTTTTCTTCCAGCCATCTATTGATCCAACTTCCAGCCACTTATCCTGGTCAGAATCACAGGAGGCCTGCAGTCTACGACAGGCAGCATAGCGCACAAGGCTGGGTGGCACCCTGCATGGGATGCCAGTCCATTGCAGAGAAATGCTGCATCCATCCACCCATCCATCCATTTTCCATTCTCACTTCTCCAAGTCAAGTTTGGGGGGGGGTCTCAAATGATTTAAAAAAAGTTAATGTCCTGAAGTCCTAATGTAAAACTGAGCTGTTTTCAATAGCGAAGGTAGGTGGATATGTTGTAAGATACACAAACGTCTCCATGAAAGCGGCAGTTAACCTGCTTGTCAGGAGAAAGACAGCGGCTGTTTATTTCTGTTTATAAATAGTTTACAGTTAGATTTAACAGCTAGTTGTCCTGCACTGAACATGGAGTGAAGTTCACTTAGACAGAAGAAAGCAACAGAAGTATTAAATGATTTAATGTAATAAAAAGTGGTCTGAATGAACTAATTCTGTGCACATGAATATCCAAGACTTTATTAATTTGTTGGTTTGTATATTTATAATGACAACACTATTTTTCAGTATTTACAGGTTGATGTCCTGTAACTGGGAGTGATCTTATGCAAACCCCAACCCTGTAATTACCAAAAGGCTCATGTAAGTTTCTACACTGGAATGAGGAGTGCAGCATTACTACAAATTACCTTGGTATAGTACATAATTCTATTAATAAAAATCACGCTAAAAATAAAAAGGAAATCCTCAAAAGAGTATAAAAGAGTAACATTACAGAACAATATGGGGGGGATTTTCTTTTTTCAATTTATTGAGTTCCGGGAATCCTTGACACATGCACATCCACCTAGCTGTAACATGATAAGTGGGCAGCTTTATAGCTTGACTCACTGTGACCATTAATAGAAACACCACCCCCCACCCCATCCCCAACCAGTTTGGACAGTGTGTATGGTCATCAACTTTCCTGATATACCTCAACAGCTGTAGTCTAAACCATAGCCTTCGTTGCTCAATGCAAAATGGGGAGGGGAAGAGAGAGAGAGAGAGAGAGAGAGCGAGAGAGAAAGAGAGAGAGAGAAAAAACTAGGGCGCTGTTATCTGGCCTTTTTTCAAAGTAGAGTTGGAGATTTCCGGAGAGCAAGCTGGAGTGAGGAGACGTTGGGTGAGCTCTGGTCATTGAGTAGAATACTCAAGCTGCAAAGCCTCAACATCCAGGAACTTCAGGGCTGCAAGCAAAATAACTCACACTGACCATGCTTGAGAACAAGAAGGCCAAGGTGAGGTTCACCTTCTTTGTCATCCTGGTGGGTATCTCAGCCATGTTCATCGCTGTGGTGACAGATCACTGGGCAGTGCTGAGCCCGCGAGTCGAGCAGCTCAACAACACCTGTGAGGCAGCCCACTTTGGCCTTTGGAGGCTCTGCAAGAAGACCATCTATATTGAGGATGAGGAGGCCATGGGCAAGGGCTGTGGCCCCATCAGCTTGCCTGGAGGTAAGAGCACCTCCAATCCATGATGCCTGAGAACAAACCCTGTGCTCCTTCCCATTCAGGTACTGATACTGGTATGGAAGGAATCTCTTTAGAATGTGCTACTCCAGTATTACTAAGAGCTATTGATCAGTGTAAGAAATGCAGCAGTGTTTCTTTGCAGCAGTGAGGCATGAACTGTAGTTTGACTTATTTTTGTAACAATATATACATATATATATGTATATATTGTTACAAAAATAATTCTCTCTCTATATATATATATATGTGTGTGTAGAGTTGAATAATCATATTGCCAATGAACAGTTTTATGACAGTGTTGCCTAGGTTAATTGTAATTAGGTTGGTTTTATAAGTTCTAGCATTTTCCAGTTCTACAAATAGACTTTTAGCAAGTGCATCCTATTAACTTCAAAGAATTCCCAATGCGGCAGTTTGAACAGGGCTTTGCCCTCTCTTAACGCCTTAAAATAAACTGCATCATAACTGGGGTTGCCAGAGAGAGGAGTTTAACAGAAACCAGGCTCAGTTCAAGTTTGAGTTTTAAGAAAGTATGTGAAGCAGAAACACTGAAACAGAAGTCAAACTCAGTAACTTATCTTTTTCAAGGAAATGGGAATAGATGGCAGTGCTGTCATTTTGACAGATTATCTTGGTGATTCTCACACTGCACAAAACAGACTCTCTTATTTGACAGCTAAACACAATGCATAGCATGCTGGACAATCTGTCTCATAGAACAATGTTTCCCAATCCAGTTTCTGCTCCCTCTCAGCTCCCTGCCAGACAGTGCACACTGGAAGCAGGAATGGAGGGAAAACTTGGACTGTCTGGGGGGTCCCTGAGTGCCAGGTTGGGAAACACTGTCATAGAAGACATGTGGAATCCTCTTTGTGTGTTCTATGTCAGGAACCCTCAAGTTAGACAGGAGTATGCAACGTGTTGGGGGCTGAAGGTCGAAAAGTCGCCAAAACACCTGCTAGGGGAGATTAACACTTTAAAACATTCAGACTCTCCAGTGCGGCAGCTGTAAGCTGCAGTGTGACTGAGACCTGCTCCCACTCACGCTGCCCCAAACGGCCCCCACCTGACGGCACTCTTAAATAATATCTTAAATAATTAGAATAACAGGCAACAGTTGTGCGTGCCAACGGTGACGGAACGACACATCCTCGAAGAATGTTCTCGGGATTGTACAGAATTTATGCATTTTCTGTTGTTTATTCTGGGGAAAGAAGGAACACATTTTAATTCTATTTATTTATTTGGCAGAGAGTTTTGTCCAAAGAGACAATCCAATCAGTCAAGAGGGAATGGGGAATCAAAAAGGAGCGAGAGCTGGGATTCAATAGAAAGATCAAGGCAGGAATTCTGTAAGTGCTGAAAGAATGATCGAGCTCTTGGGACTGAAGGGAACGACCACAGTTGTAAACAGTTGTTCTCTAGTACGTGTTGCTCAAAGCCTCGGGGCGTAGCCCCTCTGTGACATCATGCTGAGCCTCAGCTCCGGGGAGGAACTATTCTGATTTCTCAAAATCCCAGAGCCCCACCTTGGAGTGCGTGTAGTTTCACTTCCGCATACAACTGGGGCTTCCACTAACTTCTATTTGCGGCCCATTTTTCAGTATTAAAATGCATCAAGAGAGCATTCACAAATTTTTGTTTTCAATTCTATGCAAGATTTCCTTCAAAAAAAGAGTCTGAAATAGTGCAGAATTTTAATGGAAACACTGAAATTAGCAACATTTTCTTTGTTTCATAATCATGTAGGAGGATTCTTTAAAAACAAGAGTAATACATTTTCTTTCCATGGAGCCAAAAACATCACATGATTCAATTAATATCAAGAAAATACAATTTTCAGCTTTACTCAACAAAGAAAACATACTCACTTATTGATGTCCTTTGAAAGAGAGGGACCCTTTCCTACTAAGAACGCAGAGCTTATATGGCTGAAGAAGCACTAATGCGCGTGAGATGTTATGAGGTGGATGGATGCCAGGATGTAAATAAACTTTGAAGAGATCCATGTTGCACGTTAGAGGCAGTGTTGGTGCCTCAACTCCATTTAGAGAGAAACAAGGTTTATGGTGGGCCTAATATTAACTATGCCCTCTTTACTCATGAAGAAATCTATGTTTTCCGATGTTTTCAATCAGAAAAACAGCAAAACACCACCTAGGAAAGTGTCACTGAAATAGAATCCTCTCCTTTTGTAACAATATACTTTAAAAAAAATCAGTAGAGAACACGGACAGATTAGCGGGTATAAATACAGGAAGCATTTGTTGCAGAACAGCTGAAAATGCCAGCGATCTGCGACCAATCACAGCAAAGCAAAGGTTGGACAGGCTACAGCCTCAGTTTCAAACTATACATTCCTGAAACAGACCTGCAAACAGCTGGTGTGACACTAACGCTTTCAGATTGTCACGATCATGCAAGCAATCTTATGGCAAATCTATATCATGCCATTATGGATGGATGGATAGATAGTAGGTGGGTAACAGTACACAAAAATCACAGTTTGGTATGTTTGGTTCTTAGTTCAGTACGTTTTTGGTATGGCAGGGGTAAAAGGAACAAAGCATAAATTGCTTTATTTTCTTTATTTCTTTAAACACTGCTTTACTGAACAAAGTGTGACTTTTTTAAAATGAAAAAGTCTCTGTCAATACTGCTGCAACATACTAACGATCTAATACAAATAAAATTTAATTGAATTAATGACAAACTACAACTTAAAAGTAAATCAAAGTAAATATTCTGTCAAGGAAATAAGAATAAAATGAATATTCATTAAGGTGCACATTTAGAAAATTAACTGTACCTGATCTGTACTGTACTGTAGCAGCTTCCAGCCTCGTATTCAAACTGTGCTACACAAATATTCAAAAAATGCAAAACATAACCATATAAATCTCAATTATGGTGCAGCATTTTAAAAGACTACCTGTGCTATACTTGTATTCACATTAACAGCTTCCAGTTTCACATTAGGATGCACGCACGCATGCGTAGTGACAACAGCATTAAGAAATCTCATGGTCATAGGAACAAATGATCTTCTAAAATGTTCTGTTGTACAGCACAGTGAGAGAAGATGACCAGTACTACATTATAAACCTAAAATTAGCTACATAAAAAGGGCTGGGATAGTTTGCAAGCCCTACAGACTATTTGCAAGGTAATAAAACTGTAAATGTGTTTGCGTACTTGTCTCGAATTGAAAATCTCACTCCAGCCAGCTATAAAAATTTGGCAACCCTGCCTGGAAACCTATGATTCTATGAGATTGCCTACGTGCGTATGGGATGTTCCGCAGACTGAAAGGGTTAGTTGATGATCTGCTGGGTCTCTGCATCCTTGCTAACATGGACAACAAAGACCATGAGCTGCCTCACTGAGCTGCATCAATATAAAGACAGAGCCGTACTGTATGAAGAAAGGGCCACCATGCTTTTGCGGGTTGGGTGAACAGCCATAAGTGAATGGGGATCTGGAGCATATTTCAATGCAAAATTAACATGGATATATCTGCAGTTTTGGTGTGGGGGGCTGCCTCTTTTTATTTGGGAGGGGGGGAACTTGGAGAGGTTGGGAGTCGCTTGAGGGGAGTGAGGGCGGTGGGTGATTTTGACTTTCTGAGCAAATATACATTTACTGTTCAGGCATTACAGCTGATAAAATTACAAAATGGAACATAACTCAATTTTACATGCCCGCACCATTATCTGCTGCGAGGAAATCACTTTAATTAGCTTTGCATCCCTAAATCAGGACAAACATAATGAGCAAGTTCTTTGTCTGCGTGAATGCACTGACTGAGATGACTGACTTTCATATTTAATGCAGATTTTCTTTTTAATGCTTTGTAATTTCCTATTTATTTTCCCACCTTCTCTGATGTGGAAAAATAAATGTCTGTGTTTGTGATACTTCTAAACCCAAACTAATAAAAGCACTTTAATTCTATCTTCCTGCCCATGGGTTTTATCAAGCTGTGGATTAAACAAACCTGTAAAAGAATCCACTGCAGGAACTAATATGTACATGTATAGTACTATGCATAAGGAAATGTTTAAAGTTTTTTTTGTCTAGGTAGTAAGTGTGTATTTGCTCATTACAAAACATAACATAATATTAAAATATATTATTGCTGTCCAATGAAACCTCTTATGTCCACTTTTTGACCACTGTGATTTTTAGTATAGATGGAACACACCCCTCCTCCTTGGATTGCCACCTTATTGTGGTTCAGGGGTTTGTGTGCCTCAGTTACCCTGGAGGCTATGTTGTCGGAGGCAATGGCCCCTGGTAGGGTCTCCCAAGGCAAAAAGGTCCCAGGGGAGGGGCCAGACAAAGAGCAATCTAAAAAACCCTTATGACAAAGAATTCAATCAAGGTCTCATTTCCCTCGCCCGGACTAGGGTCACCGGGGCCCCACCCTGGAGCCAGACCTGGGGGAGGGGCCCGTTGGCGAGCACCTGGTGGCTGGGCCTTGGCCCATGTGGCCCAGCTGAGCCCAGCCTGAAAGAGGTACGTGGGACTGTCCCCAGGGGTTTGGTGCATTGTGCATTGGGTGGCGGCCAAGGTAGGCCCTGGTAGTCTGGTTTTCGGGACATGGAATGTCACCTCTCTGGTGGGGAAGGAGCCTGAGCTTGTACATGAGGTTCAGAGATAGAGGCTGCATATAGTCGGACTCACCTCAGCGCATAGCGTGGGTTCTGGAACCAATCTCCTGCAGATGGGCTGGATGCTCTTTTGTTGCGGCAGGTGAGCGATGCCAGGCCGGGGTGGCGCTACTGGTGGCCCCACAGCTCGGTGCTTTAACAGTGGAGGTTACTCCAGTGAACCAGAGGGCCTTTGGGTCAGGGATAGGTCTCTGGCTGTCATCTGTGCTTATGTGCTGAATGACAGTTCAGAGTACCTGGCCTTCTTGCGATTCCATTGTTTTGCTGGGGGACTTGCTGGGGAACACTTGTGTGGGCAATGACAGTGTGGTCTGGAGGGGGGTGATTGGGAGGACTCCCTGATCGGAACCTGAGTGGTGTTCTGTTATTGGACTTCTGTGCAATACATGGTTTGTCCATAGCAAATACTATGTTCGAGTATAAGGGTGTCCATAAGTAGATATAGTAGGAACATGCCTGGGGCTACAGGTCGATGATCGATTTCATAATCGTATTATCTGATCTGGGGGGCGGCATGGTGGTGCAGTGGTTAGCACTGTTACCTCACACCTCTGGGACCTGGGTTTGAGTCTCAGCCTGCGTTACATGTGTGTGGAGTTTGCATGTTCTCCCCGTGTCGTCGTGGGGTTTTCTCCGGGTACCCGGGTTTCCTCCTACAGTCCAAAGACATGCTAAGGCTAATTGGAGTTGCTAAAATTGCCCATAGGTGTGAATGGAGTGTGAGTGTGCCCTGCGATGGGCTGGCCCCTCATCCAGGGTTGTTCCCTGCCTCGTGCCCATTGCTTCCGGGATAGGCTCTGGAGCCCCCGCAACCCAGTAGGATAAGCAGGTTGGAAAATGGATGGATGGTTGGATTATCTGATCTGCGGCCTTCTGTGTTGGACACTCGGGTGAGGGGCAGAGCTGTCAACTGATTACCACCTGGTGGTGAGTTGGTTTAGGTGGCGGGGGAGGAAGCTGGTCAGACCTGGTAGGCCCAAGAGCATAGGGAGGGTCTGCTGGGAACGTCTGTCAGAGGCTCCTTTAACTTGCACCTCCGGTAGATTTACGACTGCAGAGGAGGTTGGCGACATGGAGTCTGAATGGACATTGTCCTGGATTTCCATTCTGGAAGCGGCCGTACAGAGCTGTGGCTGCAGGGTGGTCGGTGACAGTCATGGCAATAGCCCCCATACCCGATGGTGAACACCAGAGGTGAGGGGGGTTGTCAAGCTGAAGAAGGAGGCCTACCAGGAATTATTAGCCTGTGAGTCTCCGGAGGCAGCTGACGGGTACTGGCAGGCCAGGCGGAATGCAGCTTGGGTGGTTGCAGAAGCAAAAACCCAGGCATGGGAGGAGTTTGGTGAGGCCATGGAAAGTGACTTTCGATCGGCCTCAAAAAGGTTCTGGCAAATCATCCGGAATATCAGGAGGCGGAAGCAGCTCCCGGTTCCTATTATTTATAGTGGGAAAGGGGTGCTGTTAACCTCACCTGGGGACATCACCCAGAGGTGGAAAGAATACTTTGAGGACCTCCTGCCTTAGATACATCTACGCACACTGCCCTTGAGACATCTGAGGACGCAGAGCACAAGGGGGCCGGAGTGGACTTGCACATCACTGGAGCTGAGGTGGCCAGGGTAGTTAAAGAGCTGCGAGGTGGCCGGGCTCCGGGGGTGGACCAGATCCACCCGGAGTACCTAAAGGCTCTGGATGCTATGGGGCTGTCATGACTGATACGCCTTCTCAACAGTGTGGAGGTCAGAGACATTGCCGCTGGACTGGCAGACCGGGGTGGTGGTCCCCTTATTTAAGAAAGAGGACGGAGGGTGTTTTCCAACTATAGGGGGATCACACTTCTCAGCCTTCCTGGGAAAGTCTATTCCGGGGTACTAGAGAGGAGTGTGAGATCGATAGTCGAATATCGGATTCAGAAGGAACAATGTGGTTTTAATCCTGGCCATGAAACACCAGACCAGCTTATACCCTTGCAAGGGTACTCGAGGGGGGCTGGGAGTTTGCCTGTACAGTCTACATGTGTTTTGTGGATTTGGAAAAGGCTTATGGCCGGGTTCCCTGAGTTGTTCAGTGGGGGGTACTTTGGGAGTATGGAGTTTGGGGTCCACTATTGTGGGCGATTCAGTCATTGTATGAATGGAGCAGAGGCTTGGTCTGCATTGCCGGCAATAAGTTGGACGTGTTCTCAGTGCGGTGCCAGGGCTGCTCTTTGTCATTGGTCCTGTTTATAATATTTATGGGCAGGATTTCTCGGTGAAGCCAGGGTGTTGAGGGTGTCCAGTTTGGTGACCTCAGGATTGTGTTGCTGCAGTTTTGCAGGCGCTTAACTGGTTCGTCATGGCTAAAAAAGAACTGAGCCGGAAAGCAAAGCTCTCGATCTATTGGTCCATCTTCATCCCTACCCTCACTTATGCTCTTGAGCTATGGGTAATGGCCAAAAGAAAGAGATCGTGAATACAGGCGGCTTTCTCTGCAGGGTGTCTGGGCTCTCCCTTAGAGATAAGGTGAGAAGTTCAGATATCCAGGAGAGTCTCAGAGTAGAACCGCTGATTCTCCACGTCGAAAGGAGCCAGTTGAGGTGGTTTGGACACCTGGTGCGGATGCCTCCTGGGCGGCTACCCGGAGAGGTTTTCCGTGCATGTCCTACAGGGAGGAGGCCCCAGGGCAGACCCAGGACACGCTGGAGGGATTTTATCTCTCGGATGGCTTGGGAACACCTTGGCACCCCCCCTCCCCAAGAGTTGGTAGTGGTAGCTGGAGAGAAGGAGGTCTGGGTATCTGTCCTGAAGATACTACACCCTCGACCCAAACCCTGGACAAGCGAAAGCTAATGGATGGATGGATCTATGGAACGCACTCATTCTCCTCTGTCTACTGCATAGTGTTTGGCATCTATATGACCAATGAAAAGATGTTTTATGAAGTCATCTGTGAAATTAGTACACTGGTACTTTGGAACACAAACTTAATTCGTTCGAGAAGGCTGGTTGAGTTTCAATTTGGTCAAGGTCCAAGTTGAATTTCCCCATAAGAAATAATGTAAATGAATTTAATCGGTTCCAGACCCCCAAGTGTTTCCCTATTTAAACCTATCTACCTAAGTAACTAATGATAAAAAAGCATTAACAATCAATATAAAATTAATACAGGTATCCTCTGTTTAATATATATTTGATCAACGTCCATTTGCGTTAACGACTATGGCCTGAAAATGTACAATGAAAAATTAAATGTTATAATGCTGGACGTGGCGATGCTAATGAACTCTGGTTAATCATATTTTACTTATTGGTACAGATTTTTATGACAATTCGATCAATGGGCAAATTGTTTATCATCCTGTAAACGCATGAAATGGCAGATACTAGTTCTCAGTCGAGTTTCGGCTAGATCTTTCTCGACCGACACCTTCAAGGTGCGGGTGGGTGAAGCTGAACGCTTCTCGGCCCAAATTTTAACAGCAACGGTGGAGTTACATATGGAGCACTTCTGGTGACATAGGAGAAAAAAATACAGTGGTACCTCAGAACTTAATACGTTCAGAACTCGGGTTCTAATCCTAAAAAGTTTGTGTTCTGACTGAAATGTCCCCATAAGGAATAATGGAAAGAAAAATTAATTCCTTTTCGGCCTCAAAAAATGAAACCTAAATATGGTTTTTATTTTTAGCATTTAAACACAAAATGAACAGTATAAAACAAGAAAAGCATATATTAAACACATCTAAGCACATTTATCAAAACAGTACTCAATGCGTAACAATTTTTTCTAAATAGCTTCCAAAACGATAAAGAATGTACTCCAACACTCCCACAAGCAATGCCCCAACACTGCGTCAATACTAGACTATACCTTGCAGTCCATTGTTTATTTTTATTATTACTCTGTATTCATTCATTTGTTTGTTAATCGCAAACTTTTAGGTTGTAACATTTGTACAACTATTGCGTAACTTTTTGGTGAGGAATGGCTACCAAAATGATATAAAGTACAGTGTATTACTTGATATTTTTAATATCACTGCATGTATATATACTGCATGTATATGCGTGGGCCACGAGATAATTAAGTAGCGGCAGTGGCCACGTGTTTCTCATCAACTTCTGGGAACAAGTTTCCAGGATGTTGTATGCTGGTCTAATGCACTTGTCCATAATGGCTATAGGAAGTTAACATACACTCACCTAAAGGATTATTAGGAACACCATACTAATACGGTGTTTGACCCCCTTTCGCCTTCAGAACTGC
>JABFEA020000098.1:10019964-10030923 GCA_019775915.2 Cyphomyrus plagiostoma
ATTGGTTGATTAGATAATTGCATTAATGAGAAATTGAACAGGTGTTCCTAATAATCCTTTAGGTGAGTGTATGTCTTCTCACAATTATGTGATCAGTTAAAAAAATATATAATTAAAAAAAAAAAAATTATACTCACTTTTGTCCACTCTCGAAGTTGTCCATATGTTTCCAGGCATTCAGAAATCTCGTGGCCACCACTTAATTATCTCAGGCTCCGAAGTAACAAGATTTTAGTCAAAAAAAAAAAATTGACAGACCCGTTCAACATCCCAGGTGGTCAAGTTGAGAGGCGTCTGAGTTCCAAGGTTCTACTTTATGTTTGTTCTGGTTAGCATTTGTATGATTGTCATTTGTTGGGATTACTTCATATAGCTGATTTTAATTAAGTTAACGATGATTGCAAATATAAAGTGAGATTACTTTGTATTTTGCTGACAGGGTCATATTTGCCACGCTGACAACAATCCACGTAAGTCTATTTAAAACATGAATTAAACCGTTCACTGCTGGCCATGTAAAGATAGGTTTCTATTTGTGGCGGTAATGGTGCATCACATTGTTTTAGGTTTATTTTTTAAAGTTTCTGAGAAAATTTGCTTTTTTCACTCTCCTGAAATAAAAGATTAACATTTTTTTTATTGGTCAGTAATGATATACAACACAATAAAGAAGTAAAAAGGAATTTCTTCTGTTCTCCAAAAAGTTACTAATATCCTGTTGGATTGCTAGATGAGCATCACTTCAATTCCCTCACATCTTCCCAGGGGACCCCCAATCATTCCATGTATTTGTTAAATTTCATCACCAGTTCACTTAATTAATTATCTTAATTGGTTAAAAAACTTGATGAGGCACTGATTAGCCACACAAGGCATGCTTATGGCACAACTGGGTGTAACAAATAAAATAATTATAGTTTTCCACCAATATGAAGATCTTTTAAGACAGTGTTTTCTAATCCAGTCCTCGGGAACCCATTTTTGGGGAGCAAAAATGTGGACTGTCTGGCAGGGAGCTGGGAGGGAGCAAAAATGTGGACTGTCTGGCAGGGAACTGGGAGGGAGCAAAAATGTGGACTGTCTGGCAGGGAACTGGGAGGGAGCAAAAATATGGACTGTCTGGCAGGGAGCTGGGAGGGAGCAAAAATGTGGAATGTCTGGCAGGGAGCTGTGAGGGAGCAAAAATGTGGACTGTCTGGCAGAGTGCTGGGAGGGAGCAAAAATGTGGAATGTCTGGCAGGGAACTGGGAGGGAGCAAAAATGTGGACTGTCTGGCAGGGAGCTGGGAGGGAGCAAAAATGTGGACCGTCTGTAGGTCCCTGAGAACCAGAATGGGAAACACTGTTTTAAACTAACAATAGATTCTTGCACAGTACTGTACATGATTAAATGTATAAATCTGAGGGATAGTCATTTGTACTGCCCATTCGCAGTCAGCTGTACCGGAGCAGAGGCATGGACCCTGGGCCTCAAGCCAGGCGATTGATAGCGCCACCTGTGCAGTCGGCACATAGTTGCAACCCTCACTCGACGCCATTCATCCACAGGACAAACCATTACAGGCCCCGGGGGAATCTAGGCCGGCCGCCCAGGCTTTTCCCGTGCGGGGTGGGGGTTCAGACAGAGCTCCTCAGAAGCAGACCGGCGTCCTTCACGCTGCATACCAATGAGCAGACGCCCAAACGTTGCGGGGTCTGCGTTTTCCCACTCCGTGTTTGTTTTGCGGATCAAAAACAGATTTTTTGGTGCTGTTCCCGGCAGATCGTGCCGCAGACTCACAAGTTTGCCTGTAGCATAAATATGAAACATAAGCAGCAGGCACTTACCCAAGGTATATGCGATGCAGCAGCTATTTACAGTCGTTAATGACTGCTACCAGAGACAACTAACCTAACCAGTTGGGGGCCTCAACTAGAGTTCAACTCATGTACACAGAACATGGCAGCCGTTCAGTTTCCTTCACACCATGGAAGATTGTTTATTAATAAAATGACCCAGATATCTGTATGCTGACCGAGTTTCCTGCTTTAGCAATCCTCTCTTTTCACCTTGACCCAGAATCTCACGATTATTTTGTGTTTAGACGAAAGAATAGTATGCTCCCTAGCCCTGGACACATACCATTGTGCCCCCCCCCCCACATTCCTGCCAGTGCCCGGAAGCTGGGAGTTTGTAGATGTGTGAGGCTGCTGGAGCCAAGAGCACAAATCCTGGCTTGACAAACTATGTATGCGAGGGGAGCAGAGTGGAACCCGTTAAGGAGGCCTGCGCCGTAACGATGTCTGCCTGCTGATAGCGGCAGCAGCGAGAGTGACCGTCTCTTTGGCAGGATGTTATGGCCCTGTCCGCTCTGGTACCGTACTCAGTAACGCCAAATAAAATGGCCGGTGAAAGCTCCCCCTATCGGCCCTTTCATGCGCTTCACGTCTACAGCGAAGTCCGTCATGTTTATTCCCCGCAGGGGCACAGAGAATGCTGGTGACGGGGGTCCCTATGCTGCCCTGTAAACCTCACCCCCCTCGCCGATAGATCAACCACCTGTCAGAGGATCGGAGGCTGCATGACAAAGCACTGGGCCGGTTACTAACATGCCAATATAAGGGATTTTCCCTGCAGGAAGACCTGCATCTCCTTCTAAGCTGCTGGCAGGACCATGCAAAGCCGTCCTGAACAGATTCAAGATTTAGAGTTTTGTTGTCATATATACAAGAGCAGTGTACAAAGTACTGTGAAATTCTTACTTAGATGGTTTTTCCACACACTACACACAATTAACAGAGCAGTGCAGCGTTACAATACTAACATACAATACTACGTACAAAATACTACCTACTATGAGATGTCTAACAACATATATCTTGCGACATATAATGCAACAATCAGCATGCGGTAGTAAAGTGATATGTGCCAGAGCAAAGTAGCAATATGAAATGGCAGAAATAGTAATAAATTAAAAGTGACACAGCAAAGTGATGAGTGTGGATCAGCGCAAAAGATAAGAATAGGGGGAAAAAAAGATTCATTCAACAGCATTCAACATGCAACTCAATTTAAAAAAAATCTTTGGTACTATTTTCACTTCAAATACAGAATGATGGTGTTTTATTCTGCACCACAAAAATGCTGCTATTTACCCAAGTGGGGAACCGTCTGGCCGCAGAGGACCCCTTCTCCTCAGCATGTGACTCCATCCTCTGGATAATTCTGTTTTATTAGTATTATGTGCCAAAGCAAACATATTCAACCAAACCAAAATACCGTTTTGTCCATTTGGCTATTTGGCTGCAAACGTTTGATGTAGCATCTTGTTCAGTGGTACCACAGCGGGCACCTTTCTCATATGGCAGGTTTCTAGGTTACATTACATTACCAGCTGATAATAAAATGAACAACTGCGGAGCTCTTACCTGCTGTGCTAGAACCCTGGATGGGACACCAGTCTATCAGAAGTGACACACACACACACACGTTTATATTCATGTCTTTGTGGTGACTGTTGATTCATTTCTATGGGAGAAACCCTAATCCATAAGTAACCATACAAAATGCAAGACTTCTGGAATTTTTAGTTTTTTGATTGCAGTCACAGATTTTTATAAAACTGAATGTTGTGGGGAGTGAAAAAAGGGCTTCACACGCATACAAACATGTGCACGTACACGTGTAAGGGCAAAATAGACCAATTTACCTAACTGCATATCTTTATATTTTTATTATATAAATACTGAATACATCAGGCGGTTTGTACCTCCAGTACCTGCACTAATAGTGTCTGCACATCACCAGCAAGACCAGTGATCGTGACTGACAGCAGCTGCTCATGCATCTATAAATAAATAGTTCAAGAAGAGGAGAAAGCTTTGTGGTGGTGGTGGGGGGGGGGGGGGGCTTAAATTAGGAAACAGAAAAATCAACAAGGCAGGCAGTGCAGATGTATAATTGACATTATCTGGGAACCGTAGCTCCTGAAGATGGTCCAGACATCGGTAAGCGATAGCCACCCGATTGGATCAGCTGACAAGCACCCTCTCTTCTGTACACACCAGCAAAGGGGCACGTTTTCAAGCCCTGCTGAGGTCATTGTTATGCCCGTGAGAGGCCCTTGGAGTCAGAGCTAGTTCACACATTAGCTCATTGAGTAAATAAAAAGAGTGGCTCCAGGATCCCCTTGCTGCATGATATCTGAAGCACACTCAGATTCTTGCAATAATGCAGTGACACACATTACACATTCACCTCTTTGCATATACCCTGCACTTTTACAACAACAGTCTCAAAAAAAAGCACCTGGCTTGCAAGACTCGTAAATCTATTTCTATCTCTCAAAGCCATATGACACCGAACAAATGTCTGGTAGCAATGAAACAGTCACCGATGACACAAATAAACAGCTATTCAGACCTAAACTGGATGAATTTGATAGGTACAGATCCTAATAAGAGATCAAGGCACCCTGTGAACAGGCACTTATTTAAGGCTTATCCACTGTAAACATATACATTCATCACGAGGTGGACATTATTGTGTTAACAGGTTTTTGAGTAAATAATCTTCTTAGATACAAGAGTAATTGCATTATTGTTGCTTATATGTGGGTGAAAATGTATGTCAGAGAAATGTTTAACACCTGTATAGCTAGATTAACTAAATATAAAATAGATAAGCCCACTTTAAGCTCTTCAAATTCCTTTGGTTTTACTAAGGGATCCATGTATCAGTGGGGCAATACATTTTGAGCCTGTTGTAAACGGATATACACAATAGCAATAACCATCTGCTGTGAAATTTACACACATACACACACTCACACACACCTACAAACTCTGGAGACCTTGCGTCAAACCTCTTTCTGCCACCTACCTGGGCTTTTTCCTGATAAATCACAAACGCACCGGTTGCTAAGAAACCTCTGCTATCTGCTATCATATTACTGACAGGATGGATTCACATCCCTGAGTCACAAACAGCTCCGCAGCTAAAAAAGCTTTTTAAAAACCCGTCATCTGCCCAGGCTGCTTTGGCGTTATGCCTTGTATCTGTCAGTGTAATTAATCCAAAGGTCTAACACACAGAAGCCAAACAAGTTGTAACCTTCTGACATTGTTGTACAGAATTCCAGTCGTTTTTTAAAATTGGTTTTATTGGGGGAGATTAAACTTCATTAGGCGTGAATACGTTTTCCCTTTGAATAAATGTGGTATAAATTTTGTATTTTACTACCATTCTATTTAAAGTCCATTTAAAATAATTTAAAAGCATAGTATTTGACTAATCAACTGTGTGTCTAAGGTCTTATGTTGATATTTACTTAGTTATTCCATAAGTTCAGTTTTTGGTGGGACCAAATAACAGCACTACCAGTTTCAACATGGTCCATTCTGTACCACTATTTCATTATTATTAAAGTGGAAATAAAATATTTAATATTTTTAAAGCAAGCAAGAGGTTAAAAATTAATAAAGCATGTTCAATGTTCTGTTTCAGAAACTGGCCACATTAATTTCTCCAAAGGTATTTAGAGATGAGAAAAAGTGGGCAAATTTAAAAAAGACAAATGATGAAACCTATGGAGCCCCTGAAGGGACCTGTGCAAAAAAATAAGAATGTGAAAGTGTAGTGCACATGTGAAATGACCTTGTGCGCATGTAAAATGACCTCGTGCGCATGTGAAATGATCTCATGCGCATGCAAAATGAGCTTGTGCGCATGTGAAATGACCTTGTGACCTTGAAATGTCCAAATGACCTTGTGCGCATGTGAATGTGCATGCGAAATGACCTCGTGCGCATGTGAAATGACCTCGTGCACTTGTAAAATGACCGCGTGCGCATGCGAAATGACCTTGTACGCATGTGAAATAATCTCATGTGCATGCGAAATGACCTCGTATGCATGTGAAATGACCTCGTACGCATGTGAAATGATCTTGTGTGCATGCAAAATGAGCTCGTGCACATGTGAAATGATCTCATGTGCATGCAAAATGACCTCGTACGCATGTGAAATGATCTCATGTGCATGCAAAATGACCTCGTACGCATGTGAAATGATCTCATGTGCATGCTAAATGACCTCGTACGCATGTGAAATGATCTCATGTGCATGCGAAATGACCTCGTGCACATGTGAAGTGATCCTGTGTGCATGCAAAATGACCTCGTGCACATGTGAAGTGATCCTGTGTGCATGCAAAATGACCTCGTGCACATGTGATCTTGTGCGCATGCGAAAGTAAGAGCACAATATTATATATTATATTCTTTTCTACAGGTCCCTTCAGGGGTTCCGTATTAATGAATAATCATCATTATTTAATTGTCATCTTCAGGTAATTAGTTTTACTTAATACAATGCACTCCATCAGTAAGGTTAGTAGTAGTAATAGAAACAACGGTAATAATAATGACAGTAATAATTGATATAATAATGATTGCTGTAGTGAGTAAGCAAAACTGGAAAAGGATTTTACACTAATCTGTAAAACTACACCTCCCTGGTTTTGTGATATAGAACACAGAACTATATCAGTGGTCCAGGGAGCTCTGGGGAAAACTGTAAGACGTCTCCGTAGTGATATAAAGCTCTGAAACCCCATTGGTCAGTGTTGGCTGTACTGTGCTGTGTACCGTTTACCTCCATACTGTGATTAAAAGTCCTGGCACTACTGCCGAAAGGGGTTTTTGGGTAATTATTATTATTATTATTATTATGTAAATATCTACGATGTGCATTAAGTTTTTGTTTCTCTGCCCCTTTTTTCCATTATCTGTTAAAATGGTTGTTCTGAATGTCTTGAGAATACAGGATTGCAACATAGAAATTGCTTGAATTGTTTGGGTGTTGTATTCCTAAAGTAATGAATTAATAAGAACAAATTAACATAACTGGCATCTCCGAAAAGTCTATACTGCAGTGTACGTGCCCTGAGATGGAACGGCACCCCATCCAGGGTGTTCCCCAACCCTGTGCTCTGTGCTGCATGGGACTGGCTCCAGGTCCCTCTGTGACCCTGTGCTACCTGGGATTAGCTGCAGGTCCCTCTGTGACCCTGTGCTGCCTGGGATTGGCTCTAGGTCCCTCTGTGACCCTGTGCTGCCTGGGATTAGCTGCAGGTTCCTCTGTGACCCTGTGCTGCCTGGGATTAGCTCCAGGTCCCTCTGTGACCCTGTGCTGCCTGGGATTGGCTCCAGATCCCACTGTGACCCTGTGCTGCCTTAGTGAGTGTAGGATCGATGGACAGACATATTTTTGCATATTGCTATATCATGACCATTTTAAACGACCACTTTTTCGACAACCTATAATCCACGCGTGTTTAATAAATATTTTGACACTGTGTCTTTGTACCCAAAGGCTGCATGTTATGCAAAGCCTGCTATTGCATTTGTGTGAGTCAGCGCTTAGCAGCGCTACCTCTTGAACCATGACTTGACGTTTCATACCGACTCCTACAGCCGTTCCAGCAAAAAGTCTCACGAGGCACAAATAAGGGAAACCTGAGTTGCCGTCTCTTCGGCAGGCGTGGCGTACAAAGGGAGCCCCATGCGTCTGTGCCAACCGGAAATCCCCATTTTTAAACAGCACTTGAAAAGAATTGTATTTTTTACATCGAGTTCTGTTTTGTGTGTAAGCGTAGCACACAGAAAGTGCCTCAGAGTGATTCCACGACACTGGCTTCTTGTTATTGATGTGTAATAAAAACACTTCAAGTTACTGCCTCTATTATTTAACTCAAACCACTTGAAGGAGTACTTATGATAGCAGGTTCAATATGAAATTAGGCCAGATTTGAGTCAGCCCTGCAGAATAGATTCAACTCTGATCCGTGCCAAAGGACTGAGGTTTGTAAGCTCTGCCATACAATGAAAAAAATATCTTCAAATTGTTTTAAACAAGTTTTTGACCTGGAAAAGGCCTTTGCGGATGAACTGCAACTACAGCAGAACACAGTCAGATACATATCATCTGAGTATGTGGTAGATTATCTAAGAGATAACATTTACCAAAATCCCTCCAAGAGTAAGACATAAAATCATCGACAGTCACAAGAAGCGTTAAAAGGACAGGGGATTGTTCAGGATCCTCTCACCTAAGCTGAGGTCACCCTTGATGACTCTGAAGATTAGAAAGATACTAAACAATGGGATATGTGGGAGTGTAGCAATTAGGGAAGCATTTCTTGCTAAAAGAGAAACATGAAAGCGGTTTCCAATTGCACCAAAGCCCACCCGTGTGATCATCAGGAGTTCAGAAATGAAGCTCTTTTGAAAGATGAGTCGAAAAACACACTGCGCCCCATAGTGAGAAATTGTACCAGTGGTCTAGTCTGGTGATAGTGTTGCGATATGTGGACAAATTGCTGTTATTGAAGCGGCTCTGTGCCTGAGAATCATACATAAGAAGGTCAGGTCAGCCATCTGGGAACTGAGACCGAGAGAGAGCCCGGTTCTGAGCAAAACTGACCAGAAACACGCTAGCGAGTCTATATTAAAATGAAAGAGACATAGGAATATCAAAGAGCTTGGACTGATAATGATATTGGCTCAGTAGCCGCACTTCTGCAGGTTGTGGATTCAAATCTTGCCTCCCCTCCGTAAGTAAGGAGTCTGCATGTTCTCCTCATACCAGTAGGGTTTCCTCCTGCAGTCCCTATATTGTCCATGGAGTGTGTGCAGAGGTGGGTAATTCAGGTCCAGCCCAAGATTTTGGATCAACCAATCAGTTGAGTATAAAGAGTCACAATCACTGAGTTTTCAACTGGTTGGTTTAAACAAAATCTTGGTCTGGACTTTTCCTCTGTGGACATGAACTACCCACCTCTGAGTGTGTGTTTGCCTTGTGATGTACTGGCCAATCCCATGCAATATAGGGCACAAGGCTGGGGTTCACAGTTCACCCTGCAAAGGATAGCAGTCCATAACAGGGCACACACAGAGTTAGTCTGAGTCTTTGGTCTACAGAAAAGCCAAATGGCACAGAAAGAACAAAGAACTTCCACACAGAGACCACAAGGGATTTGATCTTTCATCAATTTATATTTCATAAATGACACAATTCTACAAGAAAATGATATTCCCATTAGAAAGTCCTTTTCTTACACAGATCAGCAGCAGTGCACTCTTGAAAGAACATTTTGCCTCGTTCTACTACCCATGGAGTTCATGAGATTACTTGGAAAGTACAAATCCACATGCAGGTCATTTGTCTGTCATGACCCTGTTTGGGTATGTCAGCAAAAAAAAAAAAAATTAAAAAGATCACCTATAATCTTTTCCACTATCTTCCCCACAGAACGGAACTGTTCATACTTCAAACATTTCAATCCTGGGGAAGATGCGGAGGTTTTTGAAGTTAAAACTCAGAAAGGTAGGTGATATATTCCAGTTTAACAAATGCCACTCTCACACATTGCATGTACTGTACACTGTAAGCTGATAATTTAACAGGCCTTCCCACTTTACCATCATATCTGAAAAAGATATCTTACCCGGTGTTAAATATATTTCTTGGACAAGTATAAATGAATGACACAATTTACACAGGCTGGAAACTTGTCTTACAAATTACCTCAGTGACAATCTTGTGCAGATTGGATCAGTGTCTGCCTGTCATCCTATTTATTAAAAAACAGGAAAATTAACTCTAACTGAATTCATCCTAGTCTTGAGCATTATTAACAATTATTAACATTATTAAGTGTTAGCATTTCTAGTATATAGCCTTTATAATATGGAACCAAACTGCTTCTATGTATCACTGAAGTGGTTACTTCCCAGCTTGGTCCTCATGACACACTGTGTAAACTTATCATGCAAATTTCCAAACTTTAATAAAAAAAACCAAATGGTGTAACTATTTAATGTTAACAACTTAATCCTCGGGGCCAAAACTATTTGAAAAGATACTGGAAAATCTGTAGTCATTTTTTACACCATTACAATTATTCATAATGATAATTTAGTTTAACAAAACTGGGGAAATTAAAGCGACTGTGATTAGTCAGTTGTTATTTTAATGGGCAGAATCTTCAAAATATACAAAAGCAATTCAGTAAACCGTATTTCAATAAAATAGAATTAAGATGTTAGCCGTACCCATGACGACCAGCTTTGTGATGCTTCCATAAAAGCTTCTGTTTCTGCTTCAGCCATACGATCTTCCTGTGGGAGAGCCGAGCTGTGGGTGGGATTATCCAGCGTTCTTAATCAATGACTAACCCACCTCCCACTCCTGGATTAGTTTATTCCCACCGGCCTAAAACACACTGAACCCACTGTCCATAACATCTGAAGCCTCCTGTCTACAGTGATCCCATTAGCGTCCGTGACAACAAATGACTGACTTTTCAAGACAGAAAATTCTATCATTGTTTATTTCCTGTAGCCTATAAACACACTCACCCTCCTTAGATATGAGCAGAGGATTTGACTGATATAATGATAACCAAGGTCTAGAGTACTGCGGCAGTAAGGCAGGCCGGTCACATGGTCTCCATCAGCGTGCCCCATGAGACTCACAGCACCTGTCTGTTTGCTGGGAGTGGAGGGCAATGGGCACTGGGAGAGCAGCCTTCATTTCTCACATGCACAGTAACAGCGAACTAAATGGGAACAGGAATAATTTATGTGGGGCCTGTAGGGACACTGACAGTTGCCGACATCGTAAGCTCATTATTTGCAAAGTCACTAGCGCCCTGTCAGGAGCTGAGAACAATCTGAGGATGTTCTTCCCTGGATACACATCCCATAATATGATACGGGCAAATTACAGCGGCACCTCGGTTCTCGAACTCACTAGAACTCGAATTTCTTGAAAGTCGAACAAACCGGTTTGACCTAGAACTCGACCTGAATATCAGAAGTCGAACCGTGAACACTGACCCAATATAAATTGTACACACCAGGAAATGAGTCATACTACAATGCAATTCTTACTTGAATGCCTTCTTCACAGACTGGA
>JABFEA020000098.1:10031023-10049334 GCA_019775915.2 Cyphomyrus plagiostoma
TTAATACAGAGGACTAATGACAACAACCAGAAACAGCTGATCACATGGGGATCCCACGCGAGGTTAACGAGGGGGTGAAGGAGCAGACGATCGGGCCAGGACAGGGGTAATGTTCAGATAAGATCTGTATCATTTAAGTTCGAGAACCGAAGTATCACTGTATACTCCTAACACCAAGCCAACCAAGATATAGTGGAGTCACAGAGGTTCTTTCATGCCTTCCTGACGTTACATATGTATCCGTGACTTCATTCAAGGTTTCATTCATCAGTTGGACATTGTCACTTGTCTTAAATAAGCCAGCAGTCGTCATTTGAAGAAAGTAAAAATGAATTAAAAAGGGCTGTTTTTCTTTTTGAAAAACATGCCCGTGGAATCAATTCAGCACCACGGTGGCTCAGAATAATCTAAATACATTAGCTTCAGCTTCCCGTGAAATAAAATTAACCACGAAGCGCTCTGAGGCTTGTATATGAAGTCATAATTATACATGTCTATCACATGTATAATACATGTTATAATACATTATACATGTCGACAGCACGGAGCTGACAGACGAACCCTCAAAAACACACTTCTTTGTTATCACCTGTCTAGAACCTAGTAGAATTTCCTGGAGTGCAAATTCACCATGTACCAACAGTGAAATATACAGCTGATGACGTAGGCAAGTGCTAGTCAATTTGGCCAGAAACATCTGCCAAGCAACAAAATAATGTTACAGTAATTTGTGGGTTACTTAAAGGCAGATGGAGCATCTTCTACATAATTAGCAATGGATTTGCAAGTTTCTTCTTGAGCCATTTATTCAGCATCCCATGTGGGTTTTCAAAAACATACCAATCAATGAAATATTCCCATTTCCTGCTTCCTTTTTGTCCCCTTTATCCAATCAAATTTCTTCAAATTCAAACAGGTAAACTCAGTGACGTCGCAAGAGATTTTGGGCCCCATGAAAACATTTCATATTGGGCCCCCAACTCAGACCAATCCAATTATGTTCCAGATTTTAGGGCCCCTGGAATAGTCCTAACTGTACCTCCTTTTCCGGCGCCCTAGGTCAACTTATGCATAAATCTTAAAGAGCAGATTCTAAAAAGTATTGATAATGAAATAAAGAAATAATATAGGTCAGTAAATTGAGCACCTTCTACTAAAATAATCTCATGTTTATGTAACTGTCATAACTTAATAACAGGAGTGTAAGGACCTGACATAATGAATATTGCAAGTCCGATTTCCCATATCAGTCAAAGTGGAACTCTTGACGGGGAGTAGCCCTTTGGGGGGTTTAGGAGCGATACCAGCGCTCACTTCTCCCGCTCATAACCCCCGTCAGAGCTACATTGCGGAGTGAACCCTCGCCCACTCAGCAGCGGAGCTCTGCTGGCACAAAAGCACGCGCCCTGTCACAGATTAAAGTCGCACCTTAGCCATGCCGGGGTGGGAAGATGCTTTCACGGATGCCTACAGCCGTATCCTTTGAAGCACCCACCTGCTTTATCCTTTGCTGTCTCTGTTCTCCATACGCCAGTGTGGTTTAATATAGATCCCGAAGACCTCAGGTGACCGGTTCCATCTATGTGCCAAAGGATGAACATTCCTCTGCGTCCTCTATAGGCGTACATGTCACTTCACAGAACATCACAATCATGTAATTTATAAATGAGTAACATGAAAGGTACACATCTGTTTTTGATGGAGATAATTCTAATGTCTGCGATGGGCTGGCCCCCCATCCAAGGTTGTTCCCTGCCTCGTGCCCGTTGCTTCCGGGATAGGCTCCGGACCCCCCGCGACCCAGTAGGATAAGCGGTTTGGACAATGGATGGATGGATGGATAATTCTAATGTTTTCTTCGGACCACAAGTCACTCCCCATTTCAGCATGGGACAACTGCATCAGCATCTTCCACAGCTTTGTCACCTTCCGACCGACCATTCTGATGCCCGACATTTGACTGATAGGCAAGGAAAACGGACATCTAGACAATAACAGTTAACAATGGACTGCTATTCCATAATATGAATGAAGAAAAAGAAAATACAAAAATATATGATGTTTTTCAAATTTTATACTTCAGTGTAAAATGCTTCAGTGGAAATTATATTAGATAAACATATCAGATAAAACACATCCAAAACAGGGGATTTCAGTGCAAACATCCCCTGTCTGTTCAACAAGAACAGAGCTTCTACCCATGACCACTTTTGGACCAATCAGATCAATTGTTCCGTCTCCTGTAGCTGAGTTGCCCTCCCTGATGCTCTTTGTCTTCTGTGAAATGATTCAATGAATCAACCTAGGGGACTGTCTGCCAGATTCGTGTTTCAATTAGAAGCCATCAGTCCTCCCTTCAGCAGAAATAAGTCTGATTAACACACAACAGAGCATTTGCAATTCTGATGAATTACTCATCTCAATTAAAATAATAATAATCATTATTATTATTATTGGATTCCTGTGAAATGCGTAGCAAGTGTTTTTGCTACAGAAATCTATAGATTAGTGAGGAATTTCTAGTTTGTCCATCAGCAGATAAATACACAGGAGAAAGCACAGATTGTCAAAAAACAGGAGCTGCCACTCTACTTTCAGTTGCTCTTTCAGTGGCATAAATAAACAGGCATCATTCATTTGTATAGAAGGTTGAAGGCCTGATTTATTTTTGTGTCTGAAAAAGCAGGAAGCACTATAACCGACATCCTGGAGGGATCTCCAAATGAAGATGTGCTCTACATGTAAACCTCAGGGCCGCCGGACACACTGGGGAAAGCCATCTCATCACTGACTCTCTTTCCAGAGTACAACATCTCAGCTGCAGCCATTGCCATCTTCAGCTTGGTGTTCATGATCTTGGGCACGCTCTGCCTCCTTTGTGCCTTTGGGAAAGGCAAAGACTACCTGCTGAAACCTGCTGGCATGTTCTTCACCTTTGCAGGTAGGACAGGAAGTCTGAACGTGTGTGTGTGTGTGTGTGTATGTGTGTGTGTGTATGTGTGCAGGTTTAGCTCGTATACATTTAACTCCATTTCCTATACTTCATCATGGCATATTGTGGACATTCGTATGTAATCCAACGATGTCATGTACTTAGTTTAAAGCCCATAGACCTCAATGACACAAGTCTAATAACATCAGTTCCAGAATTTCCAGTTTGTCAGTCTGTCTGTCTAGCTATCAGAAATTGTCTTCACTAAAACTTAATTGTAAAGGGTAAGTCACGGGGATGAGTAGCTCAGCAGGGTATGAATCATGTAGATCACTTCCTATATCCAGAAGGTTGTGGGTTCAATTTCTATCTACAGCAGAGTAATCATATGACTACTGAGCCCAGGACCACCCCCACTGCTCCAGGACTGCTAGCTGATCTTCCTCTGTGACACCAAGCTCTCCTCCCTTGTACATTTATTTGGACAAAGTTACCCAATAAATATAAAAAGACTACTTAGGACAAAGGTACAAATTCTAAAATATAAAACATGACGAAGCAGGGAGATATGGTACTTCAAAACAGTTATATGCAAGAATCCATATAAAAATGAATTGATGTGAAATGAAGAATGAAGCAGCAAGAAAACTCGAGACAGGAAATGCTTTTGTTTAATGATTATTGTTTTGGAGCAATGATAGGAAAGAAATAGGATTTTCTTAATGCTGATGGGCAGTTCATTACACAGAAGGAGAGAGCGGAGAGACTGGGATCTCAAAACTGAAGAACAATGACATGCCAGTTGAGTGTGGTCTCAGGGGATAGCATTGACTGTAGCAAGAAATGACAAACATTAAACAGGAATGGAACATTGAATGCATTCTTACAAATGACTTTATAAATGAGTACAGTGGTGGTAATCAGCCTATACTGCAATGGTGTGATATACAGATAGTATTAATGGGTAGCGTGGCAGCATCATAAATACTGTGGCTTCACATCTCCAGGGTTGTGTGTGGCTTTTTCCTGTGTTATCCTCCTGCAGTCCAAAAACACTAAGTTGGGCAACAGCAGTAGCTCCGTATTTCCCATGGCATGTAAATATGAGCACTATGATGGATTTGCATCCTGTGCGAGGTGTTCACCATTAGCCTTAGCAAAACAAATAATGATTGGTTCAGAGAGGTAACCGATCAGATTGTAGAAAAGGTGGATCAAAGCAACTAGAGGGAATGGTACCAACCAATCAGATGTCTTGGTCCAACCTCCTTGACAGTCTGACTGGTTATCTCACTGAACCAATCATGTGTTTTTTTTCTCCCCGCAAAACATTTTAAGTAAAACTCCCACGAGCCAAAACCATGTGCAAGTCTGCTTACTAAAAGTTTTCATACAGTTGTCTTAAGAATATTTTTCATTTATATTGTGGAAATTTACTTGTAACCATTATTCTTGGACTGCTGAAGTAGCCATTGACACGGTATGGCTGTTTAGCTCAAATGATTAAACTTGTACACATCATTATAATTATCAATTTATAGCCTATTCAAGATGATAATAACTTGTATTGTTCACATACAGGTGTTTGTGTAATCATCTCAGTGGAAGTGATGCGGCAATCCGTGAAAAGGATGATTGAGAGTGAGGACACCATCTGGATTGAGTATTATTACTCGTGGTCCTTTGCCTGCGCTTGTGCGGCCTTTGTCCTGCTGTTCCTCAGCGGAATAGCCCTGCTGGTCATCTCCATGCCTCAAATACCACGTAACCCCTGGGAAACCTGCATGGACGCAGAACCGGAGGCCGCCGAGTAAAGACCTCAAGGTGGACAAACAAGGCGCTTGTGTTGTCAAGTCAGGCTATTTAAGACAGGATTTCTGAAAGTGCGAGTAAGGATTTTCAGAAGTATGATTTGTCAAAATATATATTTTCGAGGACATTGTACTTTAAACCACCAACTGAAGCTTATAGTTTGAAGCAATCGAGTTCAATTTCAGTGTTTCCTTTTTTAAATAAGCAGTTTTTATGCTTCAAGAGTGCTTTGCTCTGTTGCAGTACAATTGAACATTTAAATTTTTATATATTTCATGGCAGAACTAATGAGGAATTTTTGAAGTAAACAGAAAGTAAAGCTGTTAGTATAAAAAGAAATCTGTTAAAGTTCATATTGTGATAATCAAAAACATATTAGGATGTGTAACAATTAAATCTTTTTTTCCCCTTTACATACAACTGGAAAATACCCAGAATTATTTCTATTGCTTAAAGCACTGGATGAAATTATTTTTGAATATATAGTTAAAAGAAATCCTTTAATTAAGCATAAACACACTTTGATACCAGAGGCTTTTGGGAGCCAAGACAGCAAAAGGCTGTTTTTACTCGTGCGGCTGAAATCAGCACGCAGAATGTTAATGGCCAATCGCCCCGTCTCTCTGAAAAGCTCAATGCTGGACCGCATTCAGGGAGCACAGGTGTGCACAGAAATGAAGGGAAACTCAGGCGGGATCTACGTTTATTTTTACAGTAAACAGGCAGATCTTAAGACAGGTTAGAGATCCCCGTGCAGTTGCTGATGAAATTTCCTACTTTATCTAAACGAGTGCACCATCTTCTCATCTTCGTATATGTAGACTGTCCACGAATCACAACATATGTCACCTTAAGACAACACACACAATGCAAAGTTTCTCTTTTTATTATTATTAAGGAAGTATATGCAAAAATAGGCCGTTCGATCTGCAGCATTGTGCCACCTAATGCATGCTGCTCCCCATATTATAGATGCTACTAGATGGTACTGTACTGTATGGCAGTGCGACCACCCCAGCCTCACACGCATCGCCCAGTCTCATTCTCACACCTAAAAGTCAGCGTGATTTGTTCTATTCCTGCATACGTACACTCACTGCGACTGAACAGAAGCCAGCCAAAAGTCAGGGACAGTCTATATCAGCCTGTCTCTGTCGGGGGACATATTAAGGGTGGTGACTGACAGGGCCGGCATGCCCTACAGGCAGCATAGGCGATCGCCTATGGCACCATTCGATTAGGGGGTGAAATAGAGCAAGTGGGGGGGGAATCATAATATGAGTTATTTACACTATTTTAATATTTTACTTTTGTTGTGAAACAAACGCCAGCTAGTCAGTTAGCAGCCGGATATCGTGTGCTGCCAAAATGTTTTTAATATAATGAATTGACAAAATTTGTTTCCTGCTGCTGGGGGTTGGGGGGTTGAGCAGATTCTAGCCTGGGGCGCCAAAGCACCCAGAGCCGGCGCTGGGGCCTAACCTGGCAAAGTGCTTAAATTCACTGCACTGAAAAGCTTAAATTCACTGCACTGAAAAGCTTACAAGAAGCTTAGGATTTTTCTTTTTTTTTGTGCCGTTTGAAATTTCATAGCGCCCATTTTATGGTTTTCGTTTTGAAGAAAAACACGTTCAATTTGTTCCAGAAAACAACACGAGCTGTGGCCATCATACCTCCTTTTCTTCTTTTAAAACAAGTACTGTATAATTCAGTAGTAGCCATTTTTTTTTTTTATACTCAAAGTTAAATATTATGAGGTTTTAACCAATAGGCCTATATCATATGAATTTGAAGTATGAAACTGACAGGAAATGTCAGCTTTAAATGACACTAAGAAGTACGGGTTTGATCAGAGGTAACAGAAGGTGCACACTGTCTTTTTTTTATTGTGTTTCTAATATGATGTAATCCTTTGGCAAACTGATTTTAAATAAAAATAAATATATAAATGAACTTGAACTGGTTTGACGTAACAGTGTCAGTTACCACCCTTCCTCCCTGAATGCTGAATCTTAAAACACCCTCAGCACCTTTAGTGACAGGGGCGTTATGTTTTCGAGAAGGGAGTGGGGTGCAAAATGAAGTTAAAGTTGAAAGCCAAGGCAGGCTCACAATTTCCCTTCCGAGCCCTTTGAGGAGAGCGCTGGATCCCCAATCAGCTCTGCCATCGAACGCGGCCGACCAACTACGGCCCGTGTGCCCCATACAGGGGCAGGTTCACACTGGGGTGTTTGTGGGGGCATCCATCTGAGGAAAACACGGATGAAAGAACAACAGAAATGATCCCACGTGCCCCGCTGCATTATACTTCATAAACAGCACACTTGATGCAGATGATTTAAGCTCAAGGTTCCCTCCCTTGCAGAGAAGCTAATCGCTAATTCCCACTTCATTGCCATGCTCTGGTTAAACAAAGGCACCTGTCTTCTAGTGCCAATCATAGCATAAGGGCAGCGGTCCGGGAGCAGGCGAGTACACCACACAATTCCCTGATAACCTCGGAAGGTGTTCACTCTGTGACCTTCTGCTTTCCCCTCTTTTGGTGTACATGCGATGAACTCTTAGCACCTAATTCAACAACAAGGAGTTTAAAACAGTGGAATGATGGACACACAACCCACCACTAGCACAAATTTTATGTGCATATTTGATATTTGATTCTTACACAGCTAAACATTCAGTGGTTTGCATTGCTGCTGAGGGGGGAAAAAAAAAATTCGACGACTAGATGCTCTTGCCTCTCCCCCAATATAATTTAAATTACATTATGTAAAATGGCTTCTTTAGTCCAATTAGCAATTACAGATGGTGCTCTTGCCCACACCGATTTTGATCAAGGCCCAATCAGCCTCACATACAAAGGGATCTTGGACTTCCTGGGCAGAGACCCAAACATCCCAATCACACACTGACAGGCTGCAGTCTGGAGGTTCCAGTTCCACTGCATTTCTGGGTCAGTGCTGTGCCAAACAGATACTGCGGACACTTCTGGACCCAGGGACACAACAGCACTGGAGTTTATTTAACAGCCCCGAGTGGCAGGATCACTGCCCAAAGTCCTTTCATAAGATGCAAGATCTGCAGACCTTTAACTTCAGCAAAACTATTCAACATATTCTTCATTACCTTAAAACACTCTGGTCATTCAAATTTAGACATTCTCCCAGTAAATTAGCCCGACTTCAAAGCATCTTAATAAAATGTAGATAATTTCAATAAAAACACTTTAATAGAGTAACAAATAAAAAATGCAAATTAAACTTTTTTAAACACAGCCTAAACCTTCAAAATAAATCACCACCAAATAAAAGCAAAAATTAAAATAAATATTTAATATATGTGTGTGTGTGTGTGTATATGTGTATGTGTATGTGTGTATATATATATACATACACACACACACACACACACACACACACACACACACACACACACACACACATATACACACACACATATACACACACACACCTCCACTGTTTGAAGACGGAAAGGAACACAAACGGATGCCGGTAGTCTGTGGAGAAATAGACCAAAAGTGGAGAGGGACATAGCAGACAGCTGAAGAACCGGCAAAACACAGTGCTTTCTACCAACAGCTGGGCAAAAACTGCTCCCTGAAGCTGATTGGTCACTTGGCAGCCGGGACCATCCCCTCACCCAATAAAATCAAATCGCTGGCTCGGTCGTTGGAAGTAAATTACTGTACAAAGGCAACCAGCCACCGCATGGTCAAGATTCCCTCTTATTTAAATAACCATGCAAACCCAATACCCATATCCCTATGGTATTCCTCTCCTCTTTTAAAAATGATTAAAGCATGCTATGGTGGAGGGGGACATGGGCAATATGGCTGAAAATGGCTCAATGTTCAGTCAAAAAAATGTGACTTTCCATGTTAAAGTACATTTCAACAGAGGCCTGAAGAATTCTGCAATGGAATTAAGAATGTACTTCGATTGCACTATTCATAAGTGGGGATTTCAGTTTACGCACATACCCTCAGACAGAATTAACCTCCGATAAAGGAGGGGAAAAAAAAAAGTTATAAAAGCTGGCAACAGAGATGCAAAACAAAACTAACAAGCAAAAGGTGTGCAGAGAAAAGAAAAACTCCTGTCAGAACTGGTGGTGTTAAAATCACCAAAAGCAGAGTTTTAATTGGATCCTCGAGAAAAGAACTTTGCCAATCAAGTACTTGCATCGTGACTGGGGAACAATTTTTGCCCAGTACATTAAAGTACTGACAATTGTTGCATAACTATTCCATTATTCCGCAACAAATTAGTAAAATATTAGAACTGTTGTTCATAATGTCACAATTTATTTTACACATCAAATATCAAAATCTGACTTTGCAGGAAAAGAACAAGATGTCGCACAAATCCGTATATCGTTTGATAAGGGAAAGAAAGTAACCAGGTTACCTTGACATGCACAGAGAAAGTCGTCACAAAATGTATCATTGAAACTACAAAGCACCTAGGAAAAAAAAAAAAAATGTTGTAACCCATGATTCTTAAAAAAAAGAACATTTCATTTAAAAAATTAAAATTAATTTCTATGCCTGCAACTAAACTTTTATTTGTCAAGCCACCAGACATTATTTTGTGTATTTCAAAAGAACAAAAAACACATTTAAAAAGCTCTCTTTTTCACAGGAGCTACTGCCAGTGTCAACACACTTGTTTTGTCCATTTGTTTTTTTCTTGTTTTTGCATAATTAAAAAGGGTGTACATCCTCTTAAAACGGCTTTATAAAAGTGAGGCGGACCCCTCTATATCTTTGTTGTAAAGACCTAGAAAATGTGTATTTACAAAAATATGCTTTAATGATAAATCGTACGACACTGAATCGCGACAGGGAGAATTGCAATGACGGCAAAGTTTCAGGAACACACTGGAAAGGTGGAAAATTCTCGTTTCTTTGAAGCTGAGGCTGACATCGAATCGTTTTTCATAAAAATGAACTTTTTGAGGTCTGTCTAGGCCATAATATTTCATTCCTAATGCTTTTTTTTCTCCCTTGTATGCGGCACCTCCCAAGCTAGCTTGTTAAATTGTATATGAAACAATTATGACATCACACAAGTGCGCCACCAATCACAAGCCTGAGTAATCCACTAATCTTTCCAAATGGCCGTCTGGCTGCATCGGTCTCTGCGCACGCCTTGGTCTGCATGTGTTCATGAACATTTGTCTTTCGCAACAACAAGCCAAAACATCACAAATGTGCAAGGCGTGAAAGGCTTGAAACTACACAAATTCAGAAGCCCAGCTAATGTCATTCCGAGCAGCGGCGATACTACAAACCCAGCGGCCACAGTCAGCAAGTCACGTAAACTAACAAAATTGGAAACAATCTGAAACGCGAAGTATGAACATTTACAAGTGTAATGTTCTGTACAGGGTCTTCGCAGGGTTGCTTCTGGCGAGCAGCGGTCACTAGGAAAAAAAAATTGTAATAAAGTAACAGTTTATAGGTTCTTCTGGACCCATGTGTATGGAAACAATCCAACTGCACAAAATTAAAACGTCACAAAGTCCCAATGGCGTTAAAATGAATGATCTACCTTGCAACCTCAAGAATTCAGGTAGGCCAGGCAGACGGAGCTGAGCAGCGCGATGCCGCTGAAGTACGTGAGGGCTGCCCGCCTCCTATACACCCAACTCCTCTGAGCAGCGCGATGCCGCTGAAGTACGTGAGGGCTGCCCGCCTCCTATACACCCAACTCCTCTGAGGAGTGCGATGCCCCTGAAGTACGTAAGGGCTGCCCGCCTCCTATACACCCAACTCCTCTGAGCAGTGCGATGCCGCTGAAGTACGTGAGGGCTGCCCGCCTCCAATACACCCAACTCCTCTGAGGAGTGCGATGCCCCTTAAGTACGTGAGGGCTGCCCGCCTCCAATACACCCAACTCCTCTGAGGAGTGCGATGCCCCTGAAGTACGTGAGGGCTGCCCGCCTCCAATACACCCAACTCTTCCCCGCATTCTCCACAGCAGACTAATCGATTCAACCTCTGGATCTTCCGCACACATTCCCAATCCATAACCGAGGCCTAAGGTCCGTCTCTCTAGCACGTCTTAAACTGTGCGACCACTTCCCTTTGCTTACATTCCGATCGAGAGAAGAAAACAATTCTAGGGCAAATGCAGAACTGGGGGGGGGAATGTCACCTTTTTAAAGCACGATCATTAAGTAGATCTATCAATAAGTGAACGTGCTTTATTGAGTGCTACGGTAGTAACTGCTTTATATGCATCAAGCAGGAAGTGAGGAGTGTGCATTTGTGTGGCGGTCTCATCGCAGCCTCAAATTTTCCTTTTCCAAAATATTTTCCGTAAACTAATGACCACGAGACTGCCAAGAGTGCCTTAAAATATGCCCTTTTGTCTTCATATTTATCACTGACATAGTCCTGCCACAGCTGATAAAGAAATAATGCATCCCATTGCAAGGTAAGAAGGAATATGCTTTACTTTGTGACATTTTGGCTTGTTCTGCTGTGTATTTTAATATATTTTTTCGTTTTTAAACAATTATTTAATCTTTAAAGTTGATAAGTTTCCAGGTGAACAATAAAGGAAAGAAGACCAAAGATGGGGGAAAAGAAAATACTAAGATTGGTTTGTCACAATGACCAAAACAAATTCTATAGCTAACGCTAAATTAAGCATTTGCATACATCAAGTTTATTTTCTATATATGTACAGGTTAGAGAAAAGGAACTACTTCTATACAATGCTTCTTATATTTTGTATGATTTGGCTGACCTCCCAGCTGATCCCAAAGTAAAGCACTGCTGGGGGAAAAGTAACAGTGAAAAAAGAAAAAGAAAAAAGGAAAAAAACCAAGCAAACAAACCTGTGGCTGATTTTCAAAAAACCGGCAAACAAAAGGAAAATGAGGGGAAAACAAAACAGGCAGCATTAAGGTCAGCCAAATCTTTTTTTTTTTTTTATAAGTTTTTCTATTACTTAATTTATATATATGTATATATATATTTACGTTGCCTTTTTAATCACATATTTCAAACTGTAAAAGAAAAGACCATTACTAATTCATTATCTATCTATAAAAACAACTTTTAAAAGGACTTTCTGATTTTTAAATGAAGTTTTACTATTTTTTTTGTCTTTTTTGTTGAGATGCTTATTTAAAATATGAATAATAGCCATTGCTACTTGTTGCACTGCCTATGCTAAGGTCCTGTAATAAAGATAGGGGGTCACTGTTCTTTTTGGCCTGCTCAGGTACAGGCCTGGGTTTGGGGGGGGCGCGGAGGGCGCTGGCGTATGACATTGTGTGTGTCTTGTTTAGGCCGGCACCCTGGAGGGCCCCCGCGCCAGGCCCCTCGGGTCCACCGCCAGGGTCAGGAGACTGCTGCTTGCTGGGCAGGAGTGGGGGGAACTGTCCGAGGTGCTGGAGGGGGCCAAGGGGGTGCACCAGTGGCTGGGGGCTGTCTGCCTTCAGGGGATCTTCGGCCTCACGCATTGCCTTTGCTGAAGCTGCTTCATGGGGGGGGGGCGGGGGAGAAAAGGGTGACAGGGTCAATGATGGGAGGCGGGGGGGAAAGAGACAGGCTCTCACTGTGCTCACTGCAGCTAATATCCAGTACTGGAACACAAAAGACTTGGTATTGGCCGCAGCTCAGCTGACAGACATCTTAATGCGAACTGATAGATCCAGACAGTTATGAAATGTTCATAAAGGATATTGATAAAGCTGTATCTGCAGTGACAAATAAGATTTTCTTCTGTTCCTAAAAAAAATGGGCGCCCCTTAATAAGGGATGCTAAAACTAATTCAGTTTTAATGCAGTTTCACTGAATTAATGTTCGCTTTTTATTTATTAATGGATATTTAATTGTTAGCATCATAAATGATTGATTAATATTCCTGATGCTGAATTCCACTTTGCATGGTTTCGCTGCAGGCTCTCCGATAAACTAAAATTATGACCAGGTTATGTCTGACTGCTGCGTTCATGAAAACTACAGCTTAGCTCAGCAGCACCTGTCGCTTAGAGGCTCTGTGTGAAAAATCTAGATTACAGCCTAATCTAGAGTGATTAAGAACTAAGCCTGAACGAGGGAGGCACCATAGATTTTCCGGGACAGGAATTAAAAGCAGCGCTACCATTAACCGTAAAAGAACAGCTAAACCGGAACAGGACGGAGGGTTACATCAGCAACTGGTACTTCCAGCCAGCTAACAATTCATATCACTCCGGAGCAAAGCGCCGAGGAATAGACTGGCTACATTAAACCAAACCTCTGTCCTCCAGGGCAACTCCTGAGCCGGAACCAAACAGGGCTCCGTGCATGGAGAAGCTGACCAAAAAGAAAATTAATATATTTAAAAAGACAGATAGCGGCCAGGCAGAGAATCCCCCTTTTCTTTTCCATTGCCACGGTTGGCGTTTGTAACATCATCAGAAAGGACAGTCCCTTGATAAGCTTGTCAGGGCCTAATTTAATCACGCCTCTGAGTGGCCACCAAGAGGAGCCAGCCTTAAATGGGACCTGGCAGGAGAGATCCAGACATCAGAATGCAGGAACCACCCACTCCATCCTGATCGGAATGAATGAATCTGCTAAGATTATTAGCCCAGACGTGAAGTTATTGATGGACCCTTGACTACAGACTCAGACGCCTCGACTAGCATCTGATGCCATTGCGTTTGGTCTGTTTACTCACCCAGGCAGTGAATCAGAGCCTCTGCCAGGAAACTAAGGGTATAACGTATAATGTACCAGGGACAGAAGCCCACCATGACACCTCTCACCGACACCCCTGTGCATAGCCAGATGACACCAGGACACTAAGACTGGGGGGCAGGGGACACTGACATGCCGGAACGGAAACTGTACAGCCTGTGAAGCGCACACATGCACTGCTGTGGGGCTAAATTCGGACCCGAACCCAAAGCTCTACAGCGCCCTCTATCACCTACCGAAAAGGTCCCGGTGCGGAACTAGCGTAGTGGCTCCGTTGCATGGAATGTTCTGGAAGGAGACAGGGGCTCCGTTGCTGGGCCAGGGCTCCGCCGGCGGGAAGCCATATAAGAGGTTGGTGCGGTCCTGCGGCTCTTTGCAGGGCGCCTCAGCTCCCTGGGACTTTCCCGCATCATCCGGATATGGCTGCGAGGAGCCTGAGGAGATCCTCCTTTGGTAGAGCGGCCTGCCGGGCCCCCGGGGCTCATACTGTGCCAGGGAGGGAGGGAGGGAGGGGAAAGAACAGATGAAGCGACAGGGAGAATCAGGAAATCTGGGTCTTATCATTTCACTTCCATTATTTGAGTCATTTCATGGCTTATGTCAGAACTGGCAGGGGGGAGGCAATCGGCGGCCCAGTTCTGAGTCCCATAATCCCCGTTCTTACAGCTGGTTCATATCCAGCCGTGTTCAGCCTCTGGCTGGAGGTGCCTGCAGGGACGCGACTGCAGCGGAAACGGGAGCAGACCGCCTGAACCTACAGCGACCACGGTCCACGCAGCGTTGAATTCCATCGCGGTGGAACGGGGAGTTTTGGCATGCGGTCGACTCTCTCATGGCGCCCTGGCATAGCCCCCGCCCGCTTTCCCCGCAATCTCAGCACTGCCGGTACTGTTGGCCGTTCACTGCAGGCATACCTGCAAGTGACGCTTCCTCCTCACGGAGGTGTGGAGGAGGGCGGCCAGGAGCAGGCAGGCTGGCAGACGTGCCCTCTCACTGGGAATACTGACAGACCCTCGTCACTACCCTCCAAAAAGGGTTACATTTTTCCCTTATGTTAAGCATACGCTTAAAAAAATACCAATTTAATAACGGAACAAGGCGAAACATGACAGATGGCAAAGATATAATAGGATGAGCATCATGTTTGTCCAAAAAAAAAACAAAAAAACCACAAACAGAGGAGGGACACTCTGGGTAAACATCCATCCTTTGTCCCCTACACTCTCACCCCCCCCCCCCTCAACAGTGTTACACAGCCCTTTATCAAAGGTGGTCTTACAGAGTAGTGCAAAAGGTAAGAGCAGAATCTGAGACACACTGTGTGCGAGTCGCGTCGGGGTTTATCTTCACTCTCCTTTAGGTGCTTCGCCGGGAGCCGCTCAGGGGCAATTTACCCAGCATCACCTCGGCTGAGCACCATGGGATTAAAGGAGGCTGAACGCGGCGGAGGGTCGACGCGCATTAACCCCGAGTTCAGAGGGGCCGCTGCCCTCCCCAGAGCTCCTCAAAAAGCCCAGACAGGGTGATGGGGGTTTCAGCCGGCCTCCTCGTCCGCACACTGCTTCTGCGCCCCCCACTGCCTTTGCTAAGACATCCACAGTTGGGAAAACCTCGAGGTAAAAGCTTTAGTTACAGCAGTTCCTCGGCAAACGATCGTCTTCTTATTTCCCGTAAAACGGCCGATGCCAAGTGCGTTACAGGCGAGGCCGGCCGTTCCATTTCCAACAGCCAATCAGAAGCTTCCGCGTGAGACGTCTCGGATGAATGACTTAAAGGCGGAGGTATTTTGACTGGACTGCTTCGCTGACAAGTTACGGAAATGACAGTTATGAAATTTTAAAGCCTGCAGGCGAAGCGGGAAGAGCTCCGAAGAGGCAGTGTGGGGGGGGTGGGATTCGTGGTTTTTTTTTTTTTTTTTTTTAAAGCTCTCGCCCAGTGGGTTTTCCCATGAAGACGCCTGTCAACTCGGCGGGTGTGTGCATGGACAGGTGCGCCTAGAAGCTACAGCCAGCACTGTCTTACAAGCGAACACACACACACACACACACACACACACACACCACAGCCTGAACCCGAGAACTCAAACTCGTAGCTGCTCTCATACATATAAACCTAGAGGAGGAGGATTATCCACAACTGGTGACCTCAGTTCAGACAGCCAGCATAGGAATCTCAGGCCTGCAGGCTAATGCATGCAGTGACAGTGAGGAGACAAGGCAAATGTAACAGAAACCAGCACATTCCCCCAGGAGATACACACACAGACATATGTATATAGACATATGCATGTTACAGCCCAAAGTTTTCATTCATGCTGTATGGGGGTATTTTCAATGACACACCCAGCAGGTACATTCTTAGTAAGAAGAAAAATTCAGGGGAAATCGTGGATTCCAGTTGTTTAAAATGACATCCCAGTGAATCCGAGCCTCCTGGGAATCCATTCCTAAGCACACTCTTTTTCACAAATAGATTTGTAGAGCGGGCGGAAAACATGACACTACTGCTGGATCACTTACCAAAGCAGACACGGGTGCGCTGACTAACAGCATCCCTTCGCTAATCCCCTCACCCCACCTACATCGCTGTTGCATTGTCTGCGCAGTCATACACGCTGCCTGGAAGACCACACCCTCGAAGCGGCGCCCGCTGCTCGGCACCCCAAACTGAACCACATGAACCAAGAGCCACATGAATCCGGTGACATTCTGCCTGATTCTTCATGTGAGCTCCCTCCTTTAACTTATGCAATCGCCGGCCCACAGAGTGAGCATGAGGAACAAAGGGGCAGGTCATTTATTCATCTCGCATCGTCATATAAAATTAATAACACTGAAGGCTGATTAATTCACGCAGGAAGCCAGCTAGCGGCAAAAAAATTAAGGCCGTGTCTTAACTCTTCTGTCTGATAGAGGCGACCGTTCGGACATGGCTGCCTCCCCGAGACGACTGCATGTCGACAGCAAGTTCAGATAAGACGGGGCTGGAAATGCATGATCTGATTTTGCCGAATTCAATGCGTGTCTGGGTTAACAAGGGAGGGGCTTACTGTTCACTTCTTTAACCAATGACAGTCTTCATTGTATAAAATTACCGTGTTAATTAATACCAGTATTTTCTGTTAAGTGGAAAGGTGCACGGATTTGTAAAGTGCCCATTTTATTCTGCATGTCCTTTGTTAAGGAACATGCTTACCATGGAAGGTTGTACAGAGCTATGTCAGGGTATATATTTATTTCATCATGATGATGATGATGATAGTGATAATAATAAAACAATAAAAAACAAGGCTTACACGGGCAACTTTCCGATCGATCACAAGCACAGAGGTTTAGCTCACTGATCCACACACAGACACCTCGGCTCAAAGGCTGGAAGCCTTGAATTTGAAAATGAGAAAATACAATCAATGAAGACTTATTTGTTCAAGAAGTGAAACACGAGCCCCGCCCCTTGTTGACCCAGGGACACGTTGAAGTTGGCAAAAGCAGGATGTCGGTCAGAGCGACGCATTTTTGTCGCGTACGAGGCAGAGGAGCCTGGCCGTCGCTGGCCTCGCACCGGGGGGGGGGGCTTACCTCGTCTATGGTGTGGAGGGAGGTGGCGGCCATGGAGCGTGGGGACAGCGGGTGAAAGGCTTCGGGGGCCGGCGCCGGTGCCGGCTGCTTCTGCTGGATCAGCTGCACTTGTTCCTGCCGCAGGGCCATGACGGGCAGGCTGAAGGGGAAGGGCTGGCCCAGCGCGTGGCCCGCGGCCCACTGGCCTTCCGTGGGGTGGTACTTCAGCGGGGGTGGGCTGGAGCGCCCCGGCGGGTTCCCGAAAGTCGGGCTGTACATCTGCTGGAGCCCCTGGCTGCTGATCATCTCCAGCTCCCGCCCGGCGCCTGGGAAGTGTCCCGGGAAGGAGCCAGCGTGGTTGGACGCAGCGGAAGGGGAGGGGAGCTCCCCGGGGCTGCGCGGCTGAGCCTGCCGGTACTGTAGCAGGCGTGACTGAGGGGGGGGCATCTCCGCAGGGTCCCTCTGCTCGCCTGGCTCCTGGGAGGCCATCTCTCGCAGCAAACTGGGAAACCTGCATGGAGACGGGGGTGTGCAGGCAGCCGGACTATTACATCATCACGCCGATGATGTGCCTTTTTCATTTTGGTAAACGGCAGCCCAGGAGGCAATTGTGCTACTGTGTCACTTTCTGCACAAATCACAAGGGCGTCGTCGTGACGAACGCGGAGGTTACCTAGGAAACGCTGGACCGGCCTCATCCTCGGCGCCCAGCCTCCAGCCCCCGGGGCGCAGCAGCTGAGTAGGGAAGCGCAGGCCGTGCTGGGCCAGCGGGGGCAGCGGAAAGGCCACCCCGCCTGGCAGGAAGTGGCCATGCTCGCTCCACTGGCTCAGCCGTGCCTGTTGGGCGAGGGCCTCCAGGGCAGACGGCCCCTGCATGTCTGAAGGCAGGGAGATCGGCACTCTTAAAGCGACATGACTTCCATATATTTTTACCCACGATGCCCTTCATACACAATGACCGAGTAGCCGGTTCTCGATGCCGACGAGAGGGAAGCAGCCGTAAACGTACCAAAGCCATCTCCCAGCAGCACCTCCGCGTTCTCCTCCATGAAGCCGCCCGCGCGGCCCGGCTGAGGCAGCGCCGCATGGCCCAGCTGCTGGGGGATGGGGCGCAGGGCGCCGGCCACTTCATCGGGCCCCGGGTGCTCCCCGGTCAAGGCCTCAGGGCTGGGGGACTGCAAGCCTCGATGGGGCAGCGAGGCGTTGAAGAATGAGGGGGCGTGGCCCACCGGGAAGGCGGGAGACAGCTGCGCTGAGTGGGGGGGGTGCTGCGGGGGCTGGGGGGCG
>JABFEA020000098.1:10070044-10101237 GCA_019775915.2 Cyphomyrus plagiostoma
ACACCCCCCCCCCCCCCCCCCCCCCCCCCCCCCCCCCCCCCCCCCCCCCCCCCCCCGCCCCGCCGCGCCGCCGGGGGGGGGGGGGGGGGATACCTAATCTGTACCAATATATAAAACCCATTATGTTTGCTAACAGGACAGGAAACCTCTGAGCAATGTGATTCCATGACCCACCCCCCTCCCAGACCACTCCTGATCTCAATCCCGAAAATGATGGACAGGTTATACCTCCAGGCAGAAACTCAGCAGATAAAAGCCCATCTCTCTGATGCAGGGCTGACAGTCACTCACACAAGGCAGGGGAATTTTTTTTTCTGGAAATGGTATTAACTGCTTCCCAGGATTTCATTAAACACCTTCTCAGGACAGCTGTAATCAAAATTCATCCTGTTCCATGTAGGAACCGCAGCACAAAAGCACGAGGGCAAACTGTACAACCACAATTTGTCTTAACCACCTGTCCCGATTGGTCCGCAGAGCACTTTGAGTATGGCTCAGCCAATGGTGGGGGGGGGGCTTCTCATACAGCCGGCTCTACCGGAGCAGTAATGGGCGAGGGGTGGGCTCCGGTGGGTGATGCCACGTACCTGCAGCTCCCTGTCCGGCTGCAGATGAAGCTCCTCACAGCAGTCCTTGCAGATACGGAGGAAGATGTAGTCCTTGGTCTTCTCCTCGATGACGGCCTCATAGACGCGCTCCTTGGCCCCGGGCGGCTGCCCCCCACGCTCCCGCCCCAGGGGCAGCAGGAGCACGGAGTTGACCTTGGTCATGACCAGCCGGCCGGCCAGCGTGTCCTCCGACAGCGTCTCCGTCAGCCGGAAGCGGGCGAACAGCTGCCCGTTCTGGGCGTACTTTGCGCCGCCCGAGACACCCGTCAGCATGAAGCTCGTCACCAGCTGCAGGTTCACTTTGATGTTAAACCTGTAGGGGGCGCACATGTGCACATGCGTGGCTCGTCAGTGTGCTGCGAGAAAACCTGTCACTGATACTGTTCACTTTTTGAGAAGACATCAAAAACTGTTTAACATGCTGTTCCCAGTTACGGGGGGGGGGGGTGGAATCCCTAATTACCCCAAAGTTCTCACAAGACACAGTAGGGATTGGACTCATGGCATTGAGACAGTCGAGAATAAACGATCAGACAACCATCGCCGGGAGCCAGCGATCAGCAGTGAGGCGTGGCTGGGGCCGTTAGCGCTGTACCGCTGACTGACGGGTGCGTGACGGCTCCTGTCCGGCCATAATGCGCACGGGGGGGGGGGGCATGGGGGGTTTCCCATAACAACCCCACCAAGCTGCAGCCTCGTTACACGGAGCAGCAGGAGGTGAATTAGCACAGAGGCTGCAAATCAGTTCAATTCAGCATGCACACGCACACGCACGCACGCACGCACGCTTGTTCCACAGACTTCAAGTCTAAGAGCTGCTGAAGAGATTCTCCAAAGAAGAAGCCACCAGCTCCCCATTTAAAAGACATACAAACTTCCACAAGCCAGTGTGTCCTTTGCCCTGCTCTCCTGTAACAAGCTGGTCATTACCAACAATTCACCTCGACTTTCAGAACACAGACGCTGGAAGACTTACCAAAGGTCGGCAGGGTAAGAAAGTGATGTCAGATCACCCGCGAATGACCACCCCCCCCCCCCCATCAGCGCCCACACACCCACAACAGGGAGGAAAAAGCCACCATCACTCATCACGGCTCTCCTCTGTGCCTGCCAAGATGTCAGCTCCACAAGGCTGCCGGGGCTTAGGGCCACATCAGCGACCCCCTGAACTGAGCCAAATTGGATGAAGACCGATGCTGACACCTAGTGGTGGATGTGGAGAACCACAGCCATGTTTGTCAAACCTGTACTCATGGCAAAGCGGCATGCATTTACAGCACTGATATCTCTGCATTGCGCTGCACTGATATCATATCAAAGTGGCATACATGGATCATTCTATTAGTCACTAGGAGCGTATGGCACACACTGGAACAAGCCGGATTTCATAGAGGTGCTGGACAACGTATCAGAATGTAACTCACAACCTCCGATCTGATGTTTGTGTGTGTGTGTGTGTGTGTGTGTGGGGGGGGGGGGTGGCATTAAACCACACAAAAGCATGTGACAGAGTTGAAAATGAATGACTTGGGCAGAGAATCACGGGAGGGGAAAAAGGTGTCAAAACACAGGAAAAATTACATTAATAAGCTGTCAGAGAAGAGACGTGTTTTAACTAATATGCAATTCATAAGGGATCCATCAAGCCGCATGGAAAAATAAGCAAATAGCATTAAGACTGAAAAGTACTGGAGGCCTTATTCCAGCTCGATAGGCTTTCTGCTGTTTGCTTCATTCCAAAGGCCATTTTAAAAGATACTGCAAGGACAACAAAGAGAGCCCCGTCAATCAAGTGAAGCATACAGTCGACAGCGAGAGCTGCAGGTAGCAGCCACCCCCGTTCACACATCCCTCAGAAAGGATGGAGGAGTCGCGAGTGCAGTGCAAAACTCCCTCAGTCTCATCAACGGCATATGGAGCCACGAGCACAAAAACCAAAAACCAACGAAGCGTAAACGTAACTGGAACGGAAACAGGTCACTGGCACATTACAAACCGCCTTCGCCACATAGAAGCGAGGGGATCGGCAGGCACCACTGACGGGAATGAGACGTGGGTCTTGGTGGACGGCACACGTACTTGCTGACTTCCTTGTACTGGGCTATCTCCTCGATGTACAGCAGGTCGTGCAGACGGGCCTGGTAGTTCTCCTTGGTGAGCATCTTATCGAGGACCGACTGAGTGAACAGCTGGTCGGCGGAGAGGGGGATCTGGTAGCGGGTCAGTAGACTACGCTCCAGCTCCATGAACTCGCTGGGCCCGAACTCCACAATGGTCTTGCAGGAGGCGTCCCAGCGCTTGGCGGTCATCTGCAGCTGCTGCCGGGCATGCATCAGGTGCTCCAGGTCTGTGCAAGGTGAAGACAAAGCTGCCGTGTTACGACAGCGTTTCCCATTCCGGTCCTCGAGGAACCACAGACAGTCCATGTTTTTGCTCCTTCCCAGCTCCGGAAGGGAGCAAAAATGTGGACTGTCTGGCAGGAAGTTGGGAGGGAGAAAAACGTGAACTGTCTGGGGGGGTCAATGAGGACTGGGTTGGGAAACGCTGTGTTATGGGGTCAAATAAGCCATAAGCAGTGGGCATAGTACCGAACCGGAACCTGTGACAGGATATGAAGTCTATGTGTACCCCGGGTAGTGTCCGGGTGGGTAACTTAGACAAAAATTTTACAAAAATAAATTTGAGGTTTAAGGTATAGAATAGTCCAACTTTGTTAGGAAAATGTTTAAAATCTTTCAAAGAACATATAAACAGGAAATATTGCAACCAATCAAATAATTTAAAACAACTTTCACATGTAACAGTCAGGCTATGTGAAAACAGTAAACACCCTTCTCACTATGAAAGGTCTCAAAATCCAAAAGCCTACAATATCTGCATTTGCCAAAAACACAAACCATAGCGATCAGCGCCAAAAAGCAAAATGTTTCCAGGTAGTATTGCCGCCCATTGTGTTAAGAACCTTTATCTACCACAACATACCTCACCACATGTTAACTGTCATTCCTAGAGGAGGAAAAAATCAATTTTAAGACGTTGAATAGCTAATCTCCAGCCAGCTGGTAGTGTATACTTTGCATGTGCTTAAGAACAAACATTTGACAATAATTAAAGAAACACATTATGAGAGGAACACCTTGTGTTGACAGGGATTTCAGACACCAGGAGTGTTAATGCCAATTAAGTGACTTCCTGATGATTCCACATATCATAGGCTGGCAATCTGACACTTCAGTGATTCATTAGGGCATGCTTATATTAGCTTCGTCATGCAGGTTTTGTAGTCCAGACTAATGACATGAATTACACAAGCAGCACATCCACCTACAGAATGAAATAATAATTTGGCTATTTAAGTCACAAGTAGCATCATAATAAGCTTGGTTGTTAAGGTCTTCATAAATAAAAATGTTTATGTTTTATGGATCTTCCCTTGCGAAACATACCAGTTTTCCTTCTGTAACAGCCGTTTCTGTCTACTGTCAAAAAAGCAGAAAATAAGAAGAAAGCCCATATTACCTAGCGCAGGAGATGTCAGGCCAGAAAAGGCTGCCTTATGCAAAATGCAAAAACACTGACTGCTGAAATACGTTTTCACGTGGGGGAAAAAAAAAATGAGGCCTTTTTTTAAACTCACGCTAAAATGAAAAATGCTATTTTAAGCCATGTGTGACATAACTACTGTAAAGGAATACGTCATGCGTGTGAAGAATTTGCATCTTAATACATTATATTAAAATGAAAACCAAATATGTGCTGCAGGACACATTATCATGTAATTACACATTCACACATTCTGACTTTGCCATTTCACAAAATCCGTATGTAAACATATTCAAGAGCTGTCCCTCATTATAAAAGTAGTTACCTGAAACACTAGTGGACAAACTCAGATACACTCCAAGATCCTTTTTTATTTGTTCCTTATTCGTACGAGTGCAGGTTTACAGGAATCCTTTGGTTTACACTTATTCATAGTGGTCTGGTGTGCGGCTCTGTCCTTTAGTGATGCCGGTAACCCCCTGGAATACTGCAAAGGCGCCAGATAAACGGCCTTACTCTGTGCTCTCTTTTGTGTGTGTGTGTGTGTGTGTGTGTGTGTGTGTGTGTATACACACACCACTGGAAAAAATTAAGAGATCTGTATTTTTTGATCCTAGATTAATCCTGGTTCTGCTGGCAGACGCTACACTGTGTGACGGCTGCCTTCCAGACTCAGAGCTTCTAAGACAGCAGCACACAAGAACACACTGAGGCCAGAGAACCTGGCCATGACCAAAAACCAGCCAGCTGGAGGGCAAGAGCAACGTTCTAATGCCGGAGATGACCGTCAACTTGTGCCTCATAAAACTCGGAGGATGACAACCAGGTGACCTTCAAGGATACCAAGTGCCCTGCTAGGACAATTCATAACAGGCTTCTAGAAGCAGGACCGAAGTCCCACAAAGCAAGGAAGAAGCCCTTCATTAATGAGAAGCAGGGAAGAGCCAGGCTGGAGTTTGCATAAAAATATCTATATCAGGGTTTTTCAAATCATGGCCCTCCAGGTCCGGGCACCGCTGGTTTTCCCAGACTTCCTTTACCTGTCAGTCAGGTGTGAAGCCTCTGACCAATCATAATCGGTAATCATTAAACTAACTACCTGGGAGAACTGAAAACAAGGCCTGGATTTGGAATCGAGGTCCAGATTTGAGGAGCCCCAGTCTATATTTACAGGGAAAGTGAAAATTTTTCTGCGGTGTACAGAGCTGTATATTCCAATGCACCTTTACATGTGCAAACAGAAAATATCATTTCATCATTCACGTGGCTCCATTAGACAAACAGCATGCGCGCTAACAACTGGCACAGAAGCAGGGAACTGCAGATGCATCGCGGCGCGAGGTCATGAAAATGTCCTGTTCTGTCCTGTGTGCCCGAGGCCTATCAGGATTGTGCTTCTGCGGGAACAAAACGCCGGCGTCCGCAAGTACCGGGTGCGTGTCAATGAGCCACTGCTGCCCGAATAATGCCAAGCACACCAAAACGGCGATACGAAACTCCACAGACATCGCCCGAGTGCAGAGGAGAGGTTTCATTTCTGCCATTTCATTTTGTGACCAGTGTTTGTGCATGAGGGACTTTGCATGTGAGGTTGTGGTGAAGCCTGTGAACATATATATACGTCTTATTAATAATAATTATAATGCTTACAAAAGGAATAAAATGAGAACATCAGCCCTTAGGAGACATACCCTCTATTGAAGCAGCATCCACCATAACTCTCTGCATCAGCACTGGCTCCGAGCCAAAGTCGAAGACGATGGTCTGCCGGAAGGTGCCAAAGATCTCCGTGCTGAAGGCCACCTCCACCTTATAGACACAGTGGTCCATGCCGTTTTGGGCCAGGCTGTCGCCGGTCCACTCCTGGCAGGCCTCGGGCACCTCCTGCCGCGTCTGGCCGGACGAGTCCCCTGCCATCACTGCCGTGATGGAAAAATGTGGGCGGTGGGCGTCGTACAGCAGGGCGACGCGGTACAGCATCCGCGCAGGCTGGGGGGGGAGCACAGGGCAAAGCATGCCGCCCACGGTCAGCACCAGAACCAGGCACCCTCAGAGCCGACCCGCGTCTCCAGGACCCATCCGAACCGGCTGGCTGAGCCTCTCAGTGAAACTGGCCGCTGTTTTTCTTTGAATAAATCTCTCATAACTCACAAACGCAGCTAGTCCATGATCAGAAAGCAACAGGAAAATGTATTGGCTCATAAAAGGAATTAAACTTCCCACACTAGTCTACTACGCACAACAGTGTGATATGCACATGAAAGATGAAAAAGAGAGTCTGGGATCAGACACGACCCCCACCTTGCAGAAGAGGGAGAATATCCAGGAGTGAGATGACTTCTTGGTGGTGACTGTCACCGAGAGATCCGAGCTGTGCTCCACACTCACGCCATCCAAATATTCACTCAACTTAAAAACAACAACAAAAAAGGATGTTATATATCCACAGAGACATATGGAACATACACAAAAACAAACAGGACAGTGTAAAACACAGAAATCCAAAACATACTTTAGCAGAGTACAGGCTGATGAACTGCAGATAATAGCATGATACCACGGAACCCAAAACGCTAGAAGGACCAGAGCGGTGATTTGCGAGCTCGTTGCTGTCGGCCTGGTATTCTGCGTATTCAGCAGAGGCCGTCTGTTTACTTAACATCGCTCGCCTGTCTTCGCTCCGATCGCCTCAGGCTACAATCAGCCTACGAGCTACGCGCTTGCCTACTTCCGTCTTCATTCGATTCCAGTGATTCGAGTCGGCGTGTTGGATTTGGCGGCTAGAGGCCGCAGGTCAAACAGAAGAGGCGGCCCAAGGCGACGGGAAACGGGGGTCTGACCCCCGCCGGTTCACGTGGTTCAGCCGGAGCGTACCACTTTCTCCGGGGACAGGGAGTTCATCCACTTCTCGATGAGGGCCTCCATGTAGTTCTCGGCAAAGTGCCGCCCGTCCTGCTGCTGCTTGAGGCGGATGAGGCGGGAGGCGTAGCGCTTCTGCCACTCGGCCAGCTCCTCGCGCGAGTGGGCCGACGTGCACTGGGCACCATAGCGACACAGGCCCTGCTCCAGGAACCTGCGTGCAGGACCATGAGAACCTTCAACATCGCCGCTCTGCCCCGACATCAGAATGAGTCAACCGTAGGTGGTCAACCTCTTGCAAACACGCATTTTAACCTTTCCGTTTAGCAGAGGCTGGCTAAAATTGCGGCACGGGGCCAGGAGCAAACCCAGTCTAAAAAAAAAAAGCATCAGATAATACTGTCCAATGCGATGCCCAACAGAGGTGGAAAGTTCAGGTTCAGAAAGTACAGATCCAGCCCAAGATTTTATTTCAACCAACCAGTTGGGTTAGAGAATCACATTCACTCAACTGGTTGGTTGAAATAAAACCTTGGGCTGGACTTGTACTTCCTGAACCTGAACTTTCCACCTCTGATGCCCAGTGTCTGAATGACCTGGCCTGAAGGCAAGAAAACACCAACAATCCCACCAGGGTCTCAGCACCGCCAGACATCCTCTCAACCAATGAAGTGACAGACCATTTGCTGGTTTCATGTCTTACCCACTGAAATTTAGTTTGACAAGATTTGCAGCTTGACAGACAAATGCAAGACCACATGCATGAGCCACAAGTGCCTCAGATTTTAAAGGAGCCCTATTACGCTTTTCCTTTATTTCCTCTTTCCTTTAGTGTGTTCTATAACTTTAAAAAGAGAAGCCACTCTTCCCTGATCTGCCTGAAATGCCTTGTTGGAATTCCAGGCCTTCTGGGATGAGGTAAGGTCACCTAGTAACACAAACCTTATTGGCTGCCTACCTGCAAGAATCTGTCTGCAGACTGCAGGAGGCAGAAAGTATAGGACAAACTGATCAATCGGGCAAGTTGACCAATCAGAGCACCTTGGGCTCATCAGGGTGGGGCTTAAGCGCTTCATAGAATTATAGACAGATTAAGAGATGTACAGTATGACAAATGTGTTTTTGGAACATTTTAAAAATGTAAATCTGTTCCACTAAATTCCAAAAATAATATTAAGAAGAGTGAAAATTATAACAATAGGACCCCTTTAACTAACAACGGAATTCCCTCCCTGGATTTTAGGACCCAGAAAAATCCACGGCAATCATCCTGGAGGGCATTGCAGAGACAGATGCAAGGGGCGTGAAAAAGCATTACCTCTTACACAGGGTGTACTCCTCACTGCTGGTCACCCCTCTGGGCGGGGGCCGAAATTGCCAGCCATCCTGCACATCTGCAAAAGCGGGGACACGGAAACATGAGCTCGGTCTACAGGCCGCCGCCCTGCGGCTCAGCCCAGCGGACGCACTGGTCCAGAGCCATTTCACGCCGCCGCTCACACTCTCACACTGTCCCTGCTTCTGCAGCCAGAGCAGCCCCATCAGTAGACTGACATGTCCAAAGGTGACAGGCAGGTTTTATGCACCCCCCCCCCCCCCACACACACTGCACTGTATTGAAAATCCCCTTAAAGCAGGAGTTTTGACAAAAGCCTGCCCATGCAAATCACAGTGCCCTAACAGAGTAATGCAGCATCAGCCTTCCGATGGGAAATCCAGTTTAATGAGCTCCATGCTACCCGCTATGACTTTGTCTGGATGGGGGAGGCAGAGACAGGCATCGCTGCAGCCACTCCGGGTCACAACCTGGCTGTGGCTCAGACATAAACCGCTCACCTTCTTCATTTTCTTCGCTATACTCTGAGGCCATCTTACTGCTTAATGTCTGCAAAACCAAACCGAGAAAGTAGACGTTAAGGGAGGCAAAACCATGGTTCTGGAGAGCTCTACCCACAACTGACGCCAACAACAGAGAACTGGAAGAATCTGGTCATAAAAACGGCAGAATTTTAATACAGATTCCTTATCCTCATTTGAATTTATTGTGTAAAGATCATATTAAGCTGAAAAGTTAAAAAGTGTGGCTCAGCCAGATAGGGTTCTGTGCCCATATCTTGAAGGTTTTAGGTTCAAACCCCACTGCTTGACACAGTAATATGACTATTGGGCCCTTAATCAAGACCATTAACCCCATCTGCTCCAGGAAGATCGGCTAACGCTGCTCTCTGACCCCCAACTGTACATCCCTTTGTACAAGAGCTTGAGCTAAATAAGTAACTGTAAATATAGTGGATAAGGAATATGCTTAATATCTTTCCCTTATGAGAGACCCATCATGTTTCTAAAGCTGTAACAAAAAAACAAGAGTTATCAGTTCATAGAATTCATAGTCAAATTCACCAATTCACAATATCAGACAGGAGCATGTCTTGTGACCGGTGGCTGAAAAATGAACCTCACCCAGCAAAGGTCACTATAAGCTACACGTACAAAAACACTAAAAGCTACAAGTGACTGTCAGAGTAAAGGGAAGGGCAGCACAATTAACAATTATCATATTTAAACTCGATGGACTTAAATTCTAAATATATTCAGCCATAAACTGACACAGTATCCGTGCCGTACGTGAGGAGCTCATAGCGTAAGGAGATCTGCAGCGTGGATATGAAGAACAAAACCATGTCAGTCCCAAAAAAAAGAGGAAAGTCGTGGGAATACACACAGAGATAGGTGCATGGTGACAGAGTCATGTGGGCAGAGCAGGCAATGCCAACACAAACACACACACACCGAAGCACTTACTTGAATTTCTGAGAGAAGCACTTTCAATCTGGTTAAATCCTTTGTCACGATCCCATTCTAGGCAAAGAGTTTAAACATAATATTGCTACATTCAGAGTACATTTTAGGTGAAATTCTGCCTCCTAATAAACTCCCAGTAACACAATACATCTCCGCCAAAAGATGTAACATTTACAACCTACTCCTTAATACTTCACAGAACATTCTGATACAAGCATTTTGTACAGCTCTATTTAAAACGTGCTTAAACCTACATCTACAATGGTAAACGGCCAGGACCTGGTGCGGTGCCATAGCAGTGAGTAACATCAGCTCTATTCTGGGTCTGTATTTCACATCTGACATGCAAATGATGTTATTTTTGCTTTGAATTTAAACATCCAGCTTTATTCAGAGATCAGAAAAGTGTGGGCCATCTGGTCCCGGGCACCGCGCTCCCAACATGCGAGATCCATACATGCCACATAAACCATCTCAAAGCGCCATCAGAAGGCGGGTGACCTCGCCACCAAGGTGGGGAGAGTCTCCTTCAGCTTCCGCACTCCACCTGAAGCACCGCTCCGCCCGCTCCTACTTGTCAGGATCACAAGCAGCGCGGTACACCGCAAGCGACTGGGGTGACGGCTCACCAGGGGCTCCCCGAAGAGCGACTTGGAGAGGATAGCGGAGACTTCCCGCAGGCTGCCGTCCAGGAGCATGCCTCGCAGGCCGGCCTGAAATGCGCCATCGCCCTTCGCCAACTCCTCCGCCAGCACTGCAAGCACAAGAGAGGGCACCGTGAAGGCACCATCCATCCATCTGCACCACGCCAAGAAGCCAACTGATCCGCGAGCGACCGGATTAGTGCCGCCGGCGGTTAAGTCAAGGTCCTGGGATGCAGAAGCACAGGGCTCGGGATCACGCCTGGGCCAGCTCCTCACAGCGGAACTTGAGGAACAGAAAGATCCGATACGCTTCCTCGGTGCCACAGACTCACCGCGTTTGCAGTCCTCGTCCGCTTCATCGTACTTTTTCTGTTGGCAGAGAAACAGAGGCTTGGTTACATAATGGGGAAGAAAAAAAAAATTGGGAATAAAACAAAGATGACAATTCCGTCATGAAAAACAATACAGGAGGAGCGACGGCTTCTAAGAGGAACTTTACAGGGCAGACGTTGATACCTCAGCAGACAGGTAAGGTGCACTTCAAAAGCAAAATTTATTGAACATTTTTAGCTGGTAATTTCCCCTTCCTAAGGTCAGTGAAGGCCCGCACAGACGAATATTCCTCTACACTATAATACCACCCACCACATAATCCCAGTTGCCGCCTTCCAGAGTGACGGGGAAAGGCTCTGCTTTCAGCTGGCCGTGTGTCACAAGCTGACAGGTGACAGGGTCCCCACTTGCTGAGAGCCCTGCTCCGATTTACGGGCGTCTCTGAACGGCTGCCTTGTTTTGACTTACTGACTTATTCCTGCCATGCTTTATCCGCTCGTTCGCCAAACTGCACATGGTTCGAGGGAATCCTTAGCCATCCGAGTAAAGGCGACGAGCAACTACTTTGCAAAAGCGCAACAAATGCGCGAACCGTGGAGACTCACACGGATCCCCTGCATCGGATTGGCAAGGCGTAGCAGTTAGCGCCACGTTCCGACGCCTCGGAATACAGCTCCCGTTACCTGAGCGGGGACCACACACGTCACCCGTGAGTGACACACCCGACACTGTCCGCCTGGCGTTTGCCATGGGGGGGGGGGGGGGGGGCGGCCCGGAAAATGAAAAATATTTGTCACCACACCAAACGTGCATTTGCCGGCGGCCACACCCGCTGCAGCAAGGCGGCGATGCGGCAGAGCAGGATGCGACCGCGGAGGGACACCAAGGAGGGGCTGGGGGCCTGCAGGCTGAGCGCGAGCAGCGCCTCCGTGCTGTGGCCCACGGCCGCCTCGTACTCCCGCCTCACTAACGACTCGCAGGCTTCTTCACATGACTCCTCTAGTCTCCTGTCCGCCATGACTCAGGGACAGTTTCTGAAATTCGAGGGAAGGGGAGAGAGCCACACGTCAGTCCCCGATTACGCGGCTCGGACTATTACTGGCACAGACTCATATCTTCAAATCGGCGGCTTTGCGCAGCTCCGCGTCCGTTTGGCGAACTCGTCAGTGGTGCTGCTCAATAACAAAGAGTAATGGAGGGTAAAAGGCCACTCATCGGGCAGAGCCTCCATGCTGCATTGGCAGCAGATGATTTCTTTACTTACAAGGTGGACAATACAGCTCAATTTGACTTGAATGCCCGCATCACAGAAAACCTTCATTTCACAGAGAGCAGCAGACTTCAGAATTCAGAAATACAACCCACACAGTGCAGAAGGCAGAAACCAAATACAGCCAAAGCTCCAATAGGTGGAGCAGTAGCTGTTCAAACTCAGACTGAACATCACCCTGCAAACAGACAGAAACATTAATATCTAAGGGTCTGCTTTTCACATCTGAAGGGACACATCCTTTTTCTAGGTTTTTAATTCTGAAAGCCATTCCGTTCGCAGCACAGGTCACCCACACCCAATTTCCTGCTAGTTTTAAACAGCCACCAATTCACTTACTGCCTAATTATGTGATCTAATAATCTGTACATGTCTATAGCAATTTAAAAAATCATGTAATAATTAATAACATTAGACTTAGCTAATCTGCAATTATAATATAGGTGTTTTGCTTTTTAATTGAGGGGGTGGGGCACAAAGGCTAGTTTACCCTATAAGACAAAGGTGCTCAAGATAATCAGTGTAATTCAGAATGTTGTTAAATCTCCCATTAAAATTTTTAATCTCACCAACGTTTTAATCAATGCAATGTACTGACTGAAACCAGTTTGATGTAAAAGGCCTCCCCCCAACCCTTAATAATAATATGATAGTAACATGGGACAGCTCTAGTGTTTAATAGTGCAGCTACCCCCTCAACTGTCACTGTAAATGATTCACCTATATTTTGCTTAGTTCCACAAATTTATATAACACACCATTGAAGTTACGTGAAATAACTATTACAGCAGAGTGAGGCAGCTGAAGCAGACCACAAACCAGTGCACTCCATAGCCCACAAAGACTTAAGGACAGTCTGCTTACTATAGACAGCATTTCACTTCCATGAAAATAGTGGGAGGGAGAAACCTCCCTCCCACCAAAAACTTAATTCATATGTACTGCAGATGACAGAGCTGGTGGTATATCAAGCCCACACACAATGTTCAGCGTTTACTCAGGATATTGTGGTTTGTTGCACACAAAGTTTAGCCTTCAATCGTTTTATAATGTTTCCGAATACTATGCTGTTGCTATGTTCTAATTAATCACAAATGTAAACCAACATGGCAACCTTGTACTTGCAGCTTATGACACCATGAGCGGTTTCAAAACCATCTTCCTGTCAAGACGCTGACACACAGGAACTGGCTTCATGCCTCTAGTTACCTTCGTGCTAAAAAACTGAAAACGGTGCAGAAACAAACACACTGGGCCTGAGCTGAGACACAGCATCCTGCGTAACTACAAGCCACATATACTCTCTGCATTAACTGGAGGTGGGAAAGGTAAGAACAACAAGTAGTTTACCGTTGATCCCCAAGCGGCATGACAGTGACGTGCCAAAAAGGCACACACCCTGGGCCTCGGAAAAAAAAACAAAAAAAAAACCACTGTGCATCGATTCATTGCTTTTTAAATACACATTTTGGCCAAAATGTGTAATGCAGAAAGGCTTGTATCAAGACATGCAAATGGGATGGAAGATAGTGACTAGCCTTAATTCCACTGAAGAGACCCTAACAGTGCTGTACTGACTTTGGAAACTATAGGCAGAGGGCAGAAACCTCCATGCTTCAGCAAGGGCCAGAGGCCGTGTCCAGGATTAAAATATTTCTGACGGCACACTGTGAGGTGGGCTGACGAGGTCCAAACCGGACTGCTGCACACCCGGCACGAGCAGGCCACTATCTAAACTGGTGAGGCACCTCCGGGCATGTGCAGCTGTCTTCAAGAGGCGAAGCACTGGACCAACCTACTTTGGCCTGCAGCTATAAAGCTTTTCCCACACCAGTGCAGTTAGAGCAACATTAACAGAACAAAACGGCAGGCATATACCCTGCTTTCAAACACAGGCACCTCAAATCCTGGCCAACACAACACAAACCAGAGAGCACTGTGGCCAAACTAAGGTTTCCAGTTCAAGTCCCAAGGAAATCCTTCTGCTGCATTACTGACCAAATAACCTTATTTTCACCAACCATACAACAAAGCAAAAAAAAGAACAAATAATTAACAACAAAAAGTATATTACAACTGTAGGATATAAAAGTAGGTTAGAACAACTTGACTTAAGCTTAACCTGCCTTTACACAAAAGGCAGGAAGCACTGTATTTAGAGCAGACAAATAATGGCATAATACAGAAACAAAGAAGAATGAGAAGATTCCACATCCTCCTCTTGTTATAAGATCAATATCAGAAATTGATAATTCTGTAAATAGTGTGTTTGTGGTTCACAAAGGTCATCGTCACTCTGTATTCTGCAGCAACAGGCAGAGCAAATCATTTGGATAAACAATAGAGACAAGTCTAAATTACTGCCTGCCTAGTGCTAAAAACCAAAACCGTTCTCTCTTGCACAGCAAAAATACTACATTTAAAAAGTCATCCAGGAACAAATCATTAAAACATCCACCATTAAACAACTAGCAATACTTGGGTATTTTGCATATTGCTGCTGTTGTGTGTGCACATCCATTCTCATGGTATAAAACTATTTGTATATAGTGGGGACCTGGTTATAACCAATATTTGTACATACTAAAGTCTATTATTTTTCATTTTATTTTATTTCTACTTATTTTATTTTTCATAATTTATGTTCTGTATTATCTGTGAATACATGCAGCAATACTAGCAAAACAAATTCCTAGTACATGCAGACGTACCTGGCCAATAAAGTCGATTCTGATTCACACCTCGAAAAATATCAGCCAGAAGTCGCGCTGGACTGTGAATTAGAGGTTTACGATCCCAACATGACTTCTTGACGGGTTGGTGTGCGCGTCTGGTAACGTCAAATGTTTTGAAAATCTCGTCAAACATAAGGGTTTTCAGCGAGCCTCGAGATGGAGGCAAAAAACGTGCCAGCCTGCCACGACACAGTACCCTGATCATCAACACAAACAGTAGGAAAACGTGCAGCCGCCATGTGCTGCGAGATAGCAGAGCGAGCAACTCCTGCTGCATTAACGTGTTATGAATTATCTATACTGCAGGCAGGAACTACAAAACGTGTTATTAAGCCTGACCTTAGTCGTAGCAGTGACCATTAACTGCACATTCAACCAAAAGTTAAAATCTAATTTTGCAACCGAGTCACCATCTTCCAGGAGCCTAAACTTCTTCGACCAGCAAAATATTGGAACTTGAAAGTGCGACCATTTTTCTTGCGTGGTTACATGAAATGCCTGCCAACTGGCTAATCATTTTTTAAAAACATGAAGCTAAATTTTCTTTAATTAATTAAGGTATTGTCTGACGCGATCACGCCATAAAAGGTCATTTCTAGACAGCGATAAAAATATAAACAAACTATCTTTGGATTCGGGGTCGGTTAATAATAGATCTATGTCCGACTGAGAGCAGTTACTTGTCCATCGTAAAAAACACACAAATACACATATACACAAGAAGAAGAAGAAAAACAACATAGCTAAGCGGGGAGATAACGCCGTAAACAGTGTGTGATGTTAACACTGTACTGGCACTGTCCGTCCTGTTTACCGGAACGACCCTCAGATGGGGGTACGGGAATCGGGCATTGCATTAATAGCCAGGCTACGTATACACGTTTACCACCTCTCCCACTCGACATCTGGCCAAAGGCAGAGGTAGCACAGATGCTGTGTATGCTAGCCGCTTAGCCAGTGCTGCAGTGTAGCTAGCTGGTAAAAGTGGTGATACTCTCTGGACTCACTGCGCAACACACTCGCGCCTCGAAAACTCCCGAGGTAAAAGCGATTCGGCCTGTCAATTTATCCGCGCCTCCTTTTACCTCCTGGCCCGAAAACATAGTCGCTCCAGAGAGAGGTGAACAGTACTGACTACACGTCAAAGAAAAAATGGGGAAAATAGTGCCCCGAGTCGAGCTCGCACGAACGAACAGAACAGCTAAGTTAGCGGTACGCAGGCCTGTTATTTAGGTTGGCTATTTATCTCCAAACGATAAACATGTCAGAATTCCCTGCATTAAGATAGGCCTGTCCTGATTTATGTTTTCTACATCTGAGTTACAAACGAACTGCAAACTTGGTCAACAGCGGCGAAAAAAGGCAAACTGAAGCGGCTGAAAATGGGAAGTCTATACTTACCTACCTTTACTTTCTACGCCATCTTGGATCCACTTGTCAGGCTATCGCAAAGCATTGTGGGACATACTGTCTCCGCTACTTAGCGAGGCTGTAGTTGTGCTCGTGAGTTATAAATTTCAGCAATGTTAATTCAGACAAAATTGTCAATTGGTGTAGGACAAGTGTAACGTATTATTATTTCTCATTATTCTATTTGAAAGTAGCGTCTTGAAACACAAATTTATTTAAACATGAATGTCCTGTAGTGATATATAATACATTGTTTTTGCCTGTTTCTGTTACCGTAGTATTTGTAAGTAACTTCGAAGCGTACAACATATTATATGTAGTTGTTGCCAACTGCCTCTATTTTGGTTGTCACCGTACACCACTGTATGAAAAACAGCACCTTTCTTTCCAAAAGTGTCTCCCCCCAGGATTGTTATGGATACTAATATTACCATCGGGATACATCCCAGAATTGCCTGCCTTATTATAGTCAGAACTCACGAAAATGCATTGACTGTGCTCTGGGACTCTTTTGTGGTTAGTCATGCCCATTTGGGGATCAGGTTGTGGCTTTGCTGGCTGGCTAGGCATGCACTGAGGTACAAGAAAGCCACATTGCACCTGGGCTGGTTCTCCTGTGGAGGAGAGCCTATGGCCTTCACCATGACTAGTACTAGTAGGCGTAGCAGAGATCGAATAAAATAAAATACCAAATAATATAATGAAATTAAATCATGCATCTAGTTTATGAATAAATCATGCAGGCAGCACAGTGATGCAATGGTTAGCACTATTGCCTCAAACCGTCACAGGGTTCGAGTTTTCACCACAGCTCCATGTGTGTGGAGTTTGCATGTCCAAAAACATGCTGAGGCTGATTGTAGTTACCAAATTGCCTTAATTTGAGCGAGTGAGTGTGTGTGAATGAATGGTGTGTGAGTGTGTCCAGCGATGGGTCGGTACCCTGTCCTGGGATGTTCCTTGCTGTGTGTCCATAGCCTCCAGGATAGGTTCTGGACCTACCATGACCCTGATTAGGATAAGTCGTTTCAGAAAATGGATGGATAGATAAAAAAAGCACGCTTTACAGAACTCAAGTTAAAAAATCAGTTGTTACAAAAGTTTTCCAGAACATAGAATGTGACATACACGAATGCAAAGGATCACTGTAAAATAATTTTATACGGTTTGTTTATGCTCAAAGTGTGTTGTTTTGTAATGGATTTGCTAAGGGTTTCCCAGCCTGGTCCTCAAGGACCCCAGGTAACCCGGAGCTGAAAGGGAGCAAAACTGTGGTCTGTCTGGCAGGGAGTTGGGAGGGAGAAAAACTCTGGACTGTCTGGGGGTCCCCCAGGACCGGATTGAGAAACACTGTGCTATAATAAAGTACTGATGAGCTAGATACAGTATCCTTCTTATTTGGCTATACTTTCCTTTAACATGGTGGTTCTCTAGGCTCCGGGGGATTAAATCCAGCCCTGTTCTGTCTGTGTGGTTATTTTCTGGGTGCTCTGAGTTCCTCTCAAAGTTCAAACATTTTCAATTATGCTAAATGCTGTCTGTAGATTGCCTGTAGTGTGTGTGGGTGCGTAGGTACCAGGATGGGATGGGATTCCATCCAGGGTGTGCTGCCTGGGATAGGTTCCAGGCCCCCTATTACTCTGATCAGGGTAAGCATTTAAAGGATGAATAGATATACTCTCCCTCTCTTATTTTATAGAATACTTAGATCAGATTTAACCAGAATTATGCCCAATGCATTGGCCTGCTTCCTGTCCTCTGCTTCCTGTCCAGGCTCCGGAGTCACTGCAACCCTGCCCTGAATAAGCAGTTATTGAAGATGGATGTACCATGTATAATCAATTAATTTATTCAGTTGTTTTGTACCACACACCCACTTCTTGTGGGTAAGATGTATTCAAATAATAATTTACTAGCTGATATTGAACTGTAAATGTAAGAGCCAGGTTACTTTTGTATCTACTGTTACAGAAATGTCAAAATAGAGGTGGTCAATGGGCAGGTTTATAACCTACATACATTGACTAATCCAATACAGAAGGAAGTTTGTGTTTTCAATAATAAACATGTGGTGACATAAATAATGGTACATATGAAAGCCATTTAGGATTAAGTCTCAATTCAAGGTGTATCTTTGAATAGAATGAAGCCTTGCATCAATTAAAAATACCATGAGAATGGACGAATGGCAAATGCCCTATTGTGCATATCCAAGAAAAGAAAATTATTACTTGTAATTCGTAGTTTATCTAAGAACAGGAGAATCTTTTAATTTCCTTAGGGAACAGTGATATTGTATGAATTCTTACTTTTTGCACAAGGCAGATTATATCGGTATCTCATTGGTTCACCTCGTTTTAACAGAATTTCTTTCATGGTTCTGTTTATGATTAAGCCTATTTTTTACTGAAAGCAATTACATAAACAGAAAATAAGGTCTAGCACATGATTCAGGAAAAGTCCACATCACAAAGTAAAGGCATATACTGCTGACCTTTACATAATCATCCAGAAATTATCAGCTTCATTACTGCTCGTATTGTAGAACTGTGCAAAAACCATAGGCAGTTAAAGAAAATGATCTTCCTGTTTAAAAGTACAATGTCAAAGCCTTTTCAAAACCTCTCCTAAAATCACCCCAGTATTTGCAGCAACCATCTATTACACCAAATGTATTTATTGACTCAACTGTTACCCCACCATGTTTAGCTAATCAGTACTACATTAAGTTATTTCATTAATTAACGGAGCTAATGGAGATATTCAGCAAATACCTGGGATGGAATAGGTGCCACTCAGGCTTGGGAACCAGTGCGGTGTTCATCTAGTTATCAAACAAGATATCAGTAACTTTTCGGAGACCGTGAGAAAATTTGTTCTATTGTGTCACTGTTTGTATATATTCTAATGTTAAACTGTTTTTCGAGCAAATATACACTTGCTTCCTAAATAAATAGCCTTGAACATTTCCTTTGACTGCCTAAAACTTTTGCACAGTACCGTTTTATCCACAGTGCTCCAAGGATAATGACCCTACAGTTACCTATCAATGTTTAGTTTTTCTTCATTTTAAGGAAGTGGAACTAATTGACACTAATGAGCATCATTTGCTTAAGGTACACCCTGGATGGGACACCAGTCCATTGCTGGGCCCAAATGCATGCCTTTGGACGGCAGGTCATGCAAACTCCACACACATACAGAGCGGAGGATCTGTGAGGCAGCAGCCCCACCCACTCAGCTAGGTATAATCATATTTATGATAAAAATCTAATTAATGTGTAACATTTTTATTCTCCGCTCGCACTATACCCTGCATGTGTTTACCGGGGGAAAAAACGACTTATGTGGTAAAAAAAAAAAAAAATAACCTTAAAGTCTAATTTTTCTGCAGCTTCAACAAAAACACAAGATTTGTGTGACCAGTTGCCCTCAGCATTTGTATCTGATCAGATGTCTGAAGCAGAAATCCTTTACTGCAAGATGTCATCTTGACTCCCACATCCTTCGTTTCCTTGATAAAAACCTCATAGAATAGGAAGGGGGGGTCGGGATGAGCTGTATAGCCAAGTAACTGATCACATGCATTGAGGAAAGAGCCGACGGCTTGAATTACTGGATGAACGCTGGATGTGGCCTTTACACCTACTTCCGTAAAAAAAACAAAAAAGACACATCTTTGTGTTTTGAAAATGATTGATCAAAATTCACTAGTTTGGCGATTTGTTATCCAGGTACTGAAGATAAATGACGCATGGAGAATACCCTATGTCTGAGGACCCATTCTGCTCTGCATGAAGACAAATCTCAATTTTTGGCATATGGGAAGTGCTGAAATTTTAAGTCAGACACCAGTGTCACGCGTGTAAAAACATGTAAAAAAAAGTGTAGATAACTGAAGGAACCATATCTGTGTAGCAAAAGATGTTTGCCCACGTAAAGAAAGCTTATGCTGCAATAAATGAAGTCTATCAGAACAGAGGATTTTTTTTAATATAACGTATATTGCTCAGTTTATGTAACTAAACATTCAATGTAACACTTCACAAAATGTAGAAAACTGGTACACCTTCTGTAATCTACTATTAACATAGTCCACCCCAGAGATGGTGCCCAATAAACAAAGCTTGTATTTAATGGTCGGCCCAAGTGTTTTAATTTCCAGATTTATGTTACGGGACTGCCAGAACAGATTTATAATATATATTTAAAAAAAAACAAACAAAACAAAGAACTTTGTGTACTGTCATCAGAATCTGCAAGAAAACATTTAAATTGAAATCAATGAGCCAATCATAATTGAAGGGGGTTCCGCAAGTTGGTGTTCATTATCCATGACATGGGACGGGAGACGGAACGTAAATCTATATAAATCCGTTTCAAAACCAAGCACTTGATCTTGCCGCACTCTCTACTGAAGGTTGTGTATCATCTCCTCTTTGGCAATGAGGTGAGTGGTCTTGTTCACCAACGACATGAGCGAATTCAGTTTGTGTGACCAGTCGTTCAGAAGATCATTGGGGTCCTTTGGCCTCTGGAAATTGATGATACCGGCCAACCTGTCCACCTTGGCATAAATCGTCTTGTTGACCACCAAGTTGGAAAGAAACTCTTCAGACTCCTACAAATGAAAGAAGCGTGGCTGATTTTTACATTAGAAAAATATATATATAAAAACAGCTTTTGTACACTGTTCTGTTTGCCCCAGATATGCATGAGACACTGCGAGACTGCTGCGAGAAAATCTTCAGCTAGAAAGGTACGCTAGGCTCAAGTGCCAACAAACAGGGGAGAGTTCAGATTTACTTACATCGACAGAAAGATCGAGAAGTCCAGCCATCCTTTTCATTGTGATCCTTGTGTAATACTTTGCCATTATTCTTATGTTCTGGGGATGACAAAAATCAGAACAGTACAATGCTGTCAAAAAGAGGGCCGCAATTACCCACGGGCACCTACGTCAACCCACCAGGCATTCTACTGAAATCAAAACCGGTCTGACTCACATGTTCCACCACTCTGTTTTTTAGGTCTTTCCATCTCTTTTCGCCCTCCTCGGTACAGGCAAAAACATCTGTGGCAGGACTGTCTGGGGACCCCTCTCTCAATTCCTTCCCATAATCTTCCACCAGAGACGCCCAACGCATTAGCTCCATGGTGGTGAACTGCTTCAAAAGGTCCCTGTTTGGAAATAAGGGGAGGCATTTTATGAGTCTAGACAAAGCAGACCAGGGGTGCACTCTCCTGTACTGGGTGTATCGCTGCTTGATAGTATCTGACTTTAGTCTGAGTACTGTCAGGCTCATTCAATTAGTATTATCAGAGCGTTTTTGAGTATAGCTTGAGGATATACTCATCAGGGGCTTCTGTCTGCTCTCTTCTCATGGTCCCATACCTGTATTTGGGAATCTCTTCCAGCTTCTTGTCAGCACTGATTCGGTGTACCAGGTCAGACTGCTCGTTGTCGTAAGGTGCCAAGATGGCATACATCACCACGCTCTTCAGGGCCTGCGGCACAACAAACAATGTCTACTCCACCACTGACAGTCCTTGGATTCATAACATGTGAAGAAAATCCACAACTTAAGGTCAGACGAGTCTTGAGCCTGGGGCTTTTGGGGCCAAAGCCCCAAATGTATCCTAGCGACACCCTCCCCCCTCCCGAATGATTTGTTTAGCTTTGTTTGAAAAACCACCCTCTCAGTTTGAGAACCAGATTAGGTCTGTGGGCTAAACCAGGGATCCTAGCAACGCCCCGACTTAAGTGTGGATGGGACAACATACTTAAGAAAGGAATATAATCACACTAAAAGTTAAAACAAATTTGTCTCTCTTTAAAACAGTGAAACCCTCAGACAGTCCATGTTTTTGCTCCCTCCCAGCTCCAGGTAACATAAACTGAGGGTCCTCAAGGACTGCCCTAACGAGATGTATGGAATTGCAGTTAAGGAAGCAAGCAACTGAAGGGAATGAAACTGGCGTGGTGGCTCAATGTCCCCCCCCAAGGCTGATTACACTGCAGCGTCAAGCCTGCGTAGAGCTTGTTCATGGTCTGTATCACCATCACGCACACACACGCAAATCACATTTCTGGGGAGGTGCGCGTCAGGCTACGATGTAGAGTACGGCGGCTACACTGTACCCATGCTGCGCAGATACTACGCAGAACCGTAAATCAGCTTTTGCACGCGGACAAATCTCACCCTCCATCCTTAATCTGTTCTCTAGCATTTCCACTTCATGAGATCAGCCCCTTTGGTGTAGCTCTTTAGCCAAGAGGAATTCCAAGGATGCTAAGAGTTAAAATACTTCTGCGGTAAGAACGACGGCCTTGTGGAGCCAATGGGAAGATCACATTAGAGCAGAAGTGCAGTGGTTAAGCGCACAGACTGGATATGGATCCGAGTCCATGACGGGGCCTGCTGGAGCGGGCAGCTTTCAGGAGGCAGCTTACCCCGGAATGCTTCAGTAAAATGTCAGATTTAGTTTGGCACTTGGGATGTCAACTAAATAAAATGTTTTGTGCGCACATATACAAAAAAAAAAATCATTAAGTCATAATTAAACTGTATGAAACAGGCCAGAGGAGCTGCGTCTCACACCTCCATCAGCCCCGTGTTACCTGCTGCCATTGGCTGCTGTCTTCCAAGATGCAGGGGGTGTCATAAATAGCACGGTAATGCTTGCATATGGAGAGGTAGGAGCCCTCGTGCTGATCCACCTGGATCATCAGATTGTAGTACTTCAGCTTGGATTCCTGCAACACAGAGAGCCTTGGTATCGAAATGCAACCCCTAAGGAGTAGCTCAGGAGCAACTGCATGCAGACCCACCGCTCTGAAAATCATTAAACAAAAGTCATCATTAAAACGTAATTCAGTGGAGGGTAAAAAGGCAGCCTGCCCAACTGTTTAAACAATTCCACCAATGCCTTTTATGCTCTGAACTGAAAAGCAATCATTAAGCACATCTCACTAGAATGTTAAATGGGGGGGGGGGGGGTATGAAGAACTATAATCAGAAATATACCGATTACTTCTTTTTGTAAGGATCTTATTTGACCTCTCAGACAAATGCAATAGTTTCGATAAGTATCATCCCAGCCCCAGTGTTTATCTTCCATTTCAATCTAATGGAAATCTTCTGACCAGTGAGCTTCCAGGACTGCTTAAGCTCTCTTGGTCCACAATCTCCGGCATTAAAAAAAACCATCATGTAAGAGATCACATTTCTACAAAAGCCCGGGGAAGCTGGGTAATTTGATAGGCGCCATAAAAAAAGCCAGCAAAGACTCTTAGCAGTATTACAGCACAGACGATTCGTTTCGTGCCCAGCTTGTCTTAAAGACTAAACTGAGCTTTTTACAAAGAGACTCTCTCTCTCTCTCTATATATCTATATATATATATATATATATATCTCTCTCTCTCTCTATATCTCTATATCTCAGGGAGTATACTTAACAGTGGTCTTCTGTTAAAATATAGTCCAACTGGCTTCTTTATTTTAGCATCTTTTGCAGAGCATAACTTCCCAGTGTGGCTGCTAACTCATTCATTGATAAAGGTACTGGACTAACCAGTTTTAAACGCCCATTAAAATCTGAGAGGTTTAATGTTGTAATGTGTATTTACATGTTTACTATGCAGATTTATTCCTGCAGCATCTTAAAAGCCTTTGCTAGAAGTATAGATTGCCGTGCAGAAGCCTTGGGCGGCCAAAGAAAACATTTAAATGTTCTTTATGTTGCTACAAAACTCTATTATGCTCGTCAAAGTGTGTCTGCTTAGCCATTCCGAAACCTCATTATTAAGCATTATCCATCACCCCATTATTCTCAGCAACCATGCAATACACCCATGTATTTTTTTGACTCGAATAGCTAATCAATAACTCATTGACTTTTTAAAACCAAGTTAAGTGAGTTGGTGGTGAAATTTAATAAATACATGGAACAGCTGAGGTGCCCCTGAGGAGAGGTTTGGGAACTGAAGCGGTGTTCGTCTAACCATCCAACTGGATATCGGTATCATTTAAGAACAGAAGAAATGTTTACCAGTTTTTATTGTCACTCTTAATTTGCATATGTTCTCATGCTAAAGTATGTTTTTTTTTGTTCTGGGCAAACGTGCACTTTCTACCCAGATACAGCTTTACATGTTTCTTTTGACTGCCTAAGACTTTTGCAGAGTACTGTATGTGCTCTGCTCAACTGTGCCAAAGTTTCACTGTTTAATGTTAAACCAACACTGATTCAAGCAGAAATTGCAGCCTAAAAACCTGCCAATGCTGAAAGAATGTTACAGAGGCATCAAACAAGTCACAGAATGTCTTAATCTTTGTCCCTGCATCTCAAAGTGAGAGCTGCACAGGCATGAGATGGGGTATGAAGCAAGAAAAAGGCTGAACCAGACTGGATGTGCCCTTCCATGACATTCAGGAAGCAAAGGGTGATGTAGGACACCAGGGCTTCCCTAGTTAAGCAGTTAGTTGTTTTGGCACCAATTTCATGGGGTAGCATCAGATACAAGATGAGAAGAAAAACAGTGTAGATCTAATGAATCAGAGAAAGATTTTAGCTGAATGGAACTGAACGTCAGAAAAGAGCAGTTTTAAATGTCTCTGACAGCTCCTGCTGGGATGGGCTACACCATTCGTGCCTTGGTCACATGATTTGTCACAGCTGATCTCCACAGCAGAGAAAACATCTCCCCATGGTAACGCACTGGTCAATGCTGGGGACCTTAGTACAAGTGTCCACTGGAGACATTCTTAAGAACATGAGGAACACGAAGGGTGAGGCTAAGTTTACTTCTTGTGCTGTGCTCCAGCAAAAGGTTAGCAATCAACACGGACACTTAAGGACAAATCAAGGATCAAAACAATTCCACATGTGATTTAAGCAGTGGCCATGGTATTCATCCTTTAACAACATTATTTGAATAAAGATGCAGCGAAGCAACAAAATAATAATTAAGTCACTTGCTAACTCAGGGGTACAAACCAAACAATAAGCATCATACATAATTGCAAAACGTAGTGCACGCGTCAAATAAAATGACAATTTTTTTTTTATTTGTCTAAAAGACATTTGACAAGTTCAACGTGCTTGCAAATCCTCCCAAGAGACAGCATAAACCACATTTCTCATCTTTCATTCTGTTCTCTGATCACAATGGCAGCAGAGCCTCACCTGAGTGCCCTCTTCTTGGAAAAACTTGGTGTTGATCTTCTTGCTAATGATCTGAGTGCGAATGTAGTCCTTCACGGCAATGCAAAGCCTCATCTGCTCCAGAATAAACTCCACCTTTTCCTTCTTCTCCATTGAGCCATAGGTTTCAACCTGTCACCATTGCAGCGCATGAAGACACAAGTCACATAAAAAACATCATTCGGAAAGCAGAACCGCATATACACAGCTAGGACAGGCTTTAGAATACGGGACCGTACTTCTGATATGGTACTTTTGACATTCCATTGACTTCCGTTTGAGCACCAACCAGTAACAAAAGTTCCAGTACTGGAAGTACCAAAACCTGGGGTACTTTTTTTTAGTACTTTGGGGTGGGACTTGCAAACACTATCATTGTCGACTGGTTATATAAATAGCCTGCCTCTGAAACACAATACAAACGATGCTTTGGAAAAACGTTACAAACTCAGACATCAACGATGAAGTAAAAAAAACTAAATGAACAATAATGTATGCATGGACAAACAAAGAGAACAGCAATCTGTTCAGAAGAACCAGAAGGTCTGGAAATCATAAAGTATTTACTATAATATACTAGGGCTGCACGGTAGATATGTGTGTGTGTGTGTGTGTGTGTGTGTGTAAAAAATACAACATTGCAATGTCATTTTGTTGTAATAAACAAAGATATTTATAAAGCAAAAATTAGTTCAAAAATAAATACATTTCTAAAATAATCATCTATGAGTGATTTAAAATGACTGGAAAGCACATGCAGAGCTCATACAAAAGCAGTGGCAGCAAATAAACAGTCTTAAAAGCCTGACCTAGACAATCCAGAAATGGGACAATTGTTAAGATTGCAGTGTAACAATGTTTTAGCGAGATAAACTCCCTGCACTATAATAGTACAGAACCAAAGGTAAGAAAAAGCCTGATCTTAATCTTGCTGACTAGCGATGTAAGAATTGCACGTGCACAACATGCAATGTTGGCCTTAATATCGCACATCATCCAGCCATACATGATTCTATAGCCATTTTTCAAATTTAGTACAAAATACCCCGCCTCAAGTTGTGATGTCATTCAGCTCTGACACCAGTCTTTACGCCAGTGTAAAATCAACAACCTGAAGTACCAGACCTTTGATACTTTCCTGAAGTATCAAAAGTACAGCACCTGATACAGTGGAAAAGCACATACACACAGGGAAACACACACGAAACTTTTGAGCAGTGATTTACAGAATTTCAGAAGGACTTTGCTGAATGAATATATAGGCAAGCAAGTACAATCAGTGTAGCTGTACTTCATATTGAAAAATACTGCTTTGTGTACTAACGTCCCATATCAGGAAATCGGTACAGAAAAAAAAAAACACTGACACACTATTCAAGTTCTCAACAGAGTATACCCTCCATGTTAATCAGTCAGACATATCAGAACCAGCCTGTCGGTAAGTTTGAGGAATTTTATTATTATTTTTTTTTTAAATCACTGTTCCAAGGTCAGGAGTTCATTCCACCACTTGGGGCTATGGTGCTGGTTGCCCAACCACAAGGAAGCTGCAAGCATCCGTGTGAGAGATTACTACAGCGCAGATCAGCAATCGGGCCGAGATGCTAATTCACTCAAGGTGCACAGATTCTTGTCGGCACTAGGTCTATCGCAAGAAATATCATGGCAGAGTTAAAGCGGAAAAGGGCCGAGGTCCTACCTGCAACTCCTGCAGGATTGAAGCAGCTTCCTTCACCTCCCCATTCTGCTCCTTAATGTTAGCCAGTGTCCTGGTCAACCTGGCACGCTCGATCTCCACATAGATCTGAAAGACAAACCAGACCCTGCACACATTGCAATCATGTACAGTAAACATACCTGAAGCACATCTATCTCACACATGCAGAATATCTGTGCAAACCAGACCTTGCCTGCAGTGACCGTGCGCAGGGTATCAATGAGCCGCAGTTTGACAGTCAGGTCCGTCAGCTTATCTACATATGTGTAGCACTCCTGCACCATCTTGGCTACAGCCTGGAAAACAAATGGATTTTTTTTAAAAATAATAATTTTGCGAGAAATCACAGTTCACTCTGGTACTGAAAATAATACATGGCTTCCTTGTACAACAGCTTTATGATCTGTATGTTTCTTTGATCAGAGAATATCACTGCAGCACAGTACATCATCTTCATACAGAGCACCCCAGTCACCGGTAAGAAAAGCCACTAAAGATTCCTGTGTTAAGCATGTTAACAGCCTGCCCAAACCTGTTTTAGCTGACTCCTCCTTTTTGATAGAAGTATGACATTTTCATTCAGTGCATCCCAGTCTTTTGCCTCATAACACATCTGGACAATGGCCACTAGTATCCTGGAGGTTGACACCATGTCTGAAGCCTGTTACAGAAGTAGCAGATCACATCTGTTATAACCATAAGATAGCAGCAAAGCATGCAAGCTGTAGTAATCATCAACTACAATGACCATGTCTAGAGGTACTTGAAGAAATATACAGCATAACATATAACTGAAATGAAATCTCAGATTATTAAAAGCTTACTGTTCTCGTTTGCTTTTCCAAAGACAACAAATTGTCAATGGCCTCTTGGAGTCTTCCAGCCTTGAAAAAAAAGAAAACACATCAACAGAGCACACTGTGCTTTGTGTTATATATTGGTGACTTGCATCCGTCATAATAATCCACTGTGACAAAGGCATAAAATAATGTATTGCAATTTAAAGGAAGCACGGTCAGTACCAATAAAAATACATGCTACCACGATTTAAGGTGTACAATCAAATTACACTTCACAACTATAATATAAATGTCAACGTATTACAAATACTTGCATAATGCACTACATAATAGGCATTGTTATAACAAAACACCAATAAATACTCACTGTTAATTATGATAAATTTTCTAATACGTACATTAATCCATCGCTCTAACCAACATGGCGTGCTAGGCTACCCAACCAACAGCTCAAATCACAACCTTGATCAATCGGTTGCACAAAAGTATGCAAAAAACGTAGTATCTTAAGATTGTTACGTTTGAGAAAAACTCAGTACGTAATTCTTCATGTTTTATTGCGGTGTACCAGTTAAATTTAAAGCACTGTCACTAGCAAGCTACACCAGTTGTAATTACTAGCTAACGTAGTTAATTGCATACAAAACAACTAACGAATCATAAAATATACTAACATCATCCAGGCACACTGGCTTCAATCTATGTGCACTTTCTTAGTTACATGCAATCGCTGATAATTTGTATCATCGACAAGGCCTAAACTGAACAACATAAAGCATACAGCATGACTCAGCCCGCCGTATGCCATTCATCTGAACGCCACTCACTTTAGCCATTTTCTCGCATTCTGGAAGACGTCGGTCCACCGTGGAGCTGTAGTCAATCTCCATTTTTACGATCTTCCCGTCCGATCGTTCTGATCTGTCTTCAGCCATTGTACTGTACCTCGCCGGTCGGCCTCAAAGCAAAGAGTCAAGAAATTTTGCTAGCTAACTATCGCGAAGCCCCGACCGCTCACTTCGGGAGTCCCTTCTGTTCCGGTGGTATCGCGAGACTCACCGGAAGTCTCTGAACGTCGACCAATCAAAATGTTCCGGTTCAGAGGCGCCGAGACGACAGGGGGAACCAGAGAGCGCCCTGCGCGCAAGTAACTGCCAAATCATTGCGCAATGAGCCTCGGAGTTGTGCTGGAATATCGGTACCTAGTAGGGGGCCAGTCCGTGATATGAGGAAGGAGGGAAGCAGACCTGGGAAGTGTGTTTACTTGTTTCGGCTATGGTTTTTGATTTAGGATATTTAAGATGTATGTAGGGAGTTTAATATCTAAACACCCAATGTACCTAAAATATTTTGATTTTGTAATTAATTTATACTCAATAGGTTAATACCATTAAAATGAACATATTTTGTGACGTGTAATAAGAATATATATATATATATATATATATATCACTTTATAGTTAAAGTTTAAAATAAAAAGTAGAATATAGAACGGTTTTTTTAGATTTTTGTAATTATATTTTATATTTGCAGTCTCTAAATTCATCCATTGCCTGCCAACACGAATTCACCATTTTGTAGGGCTACTGTACATAATTTGTTCAAACTGAAAGTCGTGCATATTTGCACACACGAAACTAAGACGCTTGTATTTGGTTCCTTTTGACTCCGGCAGTGAAAGATTCCTGTGCACAAGACATTAAGCTAACTTTTCGGGCTGATTACATAAACAGAAAGTAAATTGTATTCTAATTAAATATTTGCTGACTATCGTAAAATATATGCACGTGCCGCCACGTTCCATTCATTGTCCCATTAAGTTGTTGCATCATGCATAAATATCAGGGATTGATTGTTATTGAGTGAATTAATATAGGCTAGGTTGATCGATACGTGGGCGTGCGTCATCCGCACAACGCCACTAAACCTACCCCAGAGATAAAGTGTTCAGTGTAAGGCAGATGTTTTTATTTTGCATCGTGATGATGGAAGTCAAATGGATTGACAAAAGTGAACTACGGTTTGCTTACATGCGGTGCGCTTCCTGCCCCGTGTGGTTAGTGTAGATGTTTCCGTAGCTGCAGCGAAGTGTAACGTCGTAGCTCTTAGAGCTTATACAGCTCACATCCCCTGACTGAGAGCGCCGTGACCCGGGCGACTGCGCTTGCAATTTTGGCATCAAGAGGAAAACAAAGCCGATATCTCCTTAACGGAAAGAAACGCCATATAATCGGTGATGTAAATCACAGTGCAACGGGATTATTATTCACTCCGGGAAGAATACAGCAGTAAAGTGGACCGCAATTCCAGAGACAACGGCTGGTCACTAACAAAGATGAGCTACTGTTGTGCATTTTTTTGCAGAAAGCTGCATTCCTTGCAATCTGGAGTTGACAGCTGAAGAGTCGTAATTTTTATTACAGGAGAAGTCAACAGCTATTTCACAATCGCATTGTTTGAACCATTGAAACACTTTATTTTATTTTCAAATGGACACACCGTAGTAGTCGAATCGTTTTGATATTTTAATCGTACCTTTTTCGCCCGGTTGTGGTGCGGACAAAAAGACCATTTTAGCGTTGCAGTTTAGCAGCCGATTACTATTGGAAATTATGCCCGAATTAAAATGAACAATATATCTTAAAAGGGCACTGTATCGGTCTGGGTTAATGCTCTAAAGCCATTTTGTATATCAAATGCAGGAGTAGAATTAAACCATCTGTGATACGGTAACTTTTGTAAGAATATACATATCGAATATACTTTAAACACCGAGGACTGTTACAGTATCAGCGGAATATGTTGTTGAAAGAGTACAGAATATGTATGCCGCTAACGGTGGAAGAGGTAAGTTAATACCGTACTATACTCTTGTAAAAATGTATTACTCAACATTTCCAGTAATTTTTTCATCATATTATTGGTTCTAACACAGGTAAATATGCAAAATCAAATTCTTCTTGATTAAATATCATGCATTAACTTCCACGGTAAAAGGATGTGAAGGAAATGCAGTAAAAGTGCTACAAACTAATAATATTTGTATTACTTCTGCTTTTCTGTTTCCCTAAACCGATAAGATAAACTTATAGGTGATAAGAGCAACGCTACTGTAGCTTGGTAATTCTGAAATTTATGGTGCTACTTATCACAACATATTGCTGTGACAACACAAATCCTTTAAAGCGTTCCTTAGGACAGTTCGCCTTATGCATTAATTGATTCTACATGTTTAATTATAAACGGGCCTGTATATAATTAAC
>JABFEA020000098.1:10106816-10126259 GCA_019775915.2 Cyphomyrus plagiostoma
TTTGCGCCTCCTGCCATGTTCTGCTGGGGAGTTAGACTCATGGTGGCTGGCGTTTGCCTGGGGAGGCGGTTCTCAGCTACAGGCCACACACAGCCCGGTTCTCAGCTCCAGACCGCATACAGCCCGGTTCTCAGCCACAGACCGCACGCAGTCCGGTTCTCAGCTCCAGACCGCACACAGTCCGGTTCTCAGCTCCAGACCGCACACAGTCTGGTTCTTATCGAGCAAGACCCTCTTTACAGCCATGGGGAAAAGCTTAGATCATGGCAGCTCGGTAATTCTTTCATTCTGCTATTGCTGGGAGGAGTCGACTTTGCTCACAGGGTTACAATGTGGTTTAAACACAAGGGTAAGATGCGCTACTTTTCTCTTGCTCTTTAAATCAGTTGTCTGTTGATAACTGAACACTCCGAACTCTCAGGAGTCACCAGGAACCACGAGGCATGGAAAGACCCTCTACTCTTGTGACCTGGGGCTCTGACTGCAGTCTAGGAATCACAAAAAAATTCCTCAGCCAACATAGAGTTCATAAATAACTCGTATTTCTTTCTGACCACAAGCCTTGTACTGACGTGTTTGGGTAACATAAGTATTCAGGTGGTCTTGATAATGGAGTATATTTGTTGCACAAACACAAGAAAAGGCCGGGCCGTGATGTCACACAGGGGCTGGTGTCCGGGGGCTGTCGGTCTGCTCTCTCATCGCCGCTCAGCACTGTCATGTACTGATACGTGTCTCTGCTCTGGCCTCTGATGTTCCTCATTGATGTTTGCTTTTCGGTCTATGAATAAATGCGCAATGATTTTGCACTGAGAAATCAATCTAGTATCCTCTATGGTGCTGTAAAGTAATGACTAAGAAAGTGAGCATCATCGTTAGATCTTTCTGTGCATCAGTTGTCCATAGGGTGCAAACAATTAAATAGGCGATGCATCAATAATTCAGAAACAGACCCTTAATCATTCTTTCCTTCTCTAGTGTAGACTGGACAAACAGCCATTTTTGGCCATTAATTGAATCCTACATACATTCATCGGTTAAACACCTTTTATATTTCCCTTGTGTTTTGGACCCGGAAAAAAATTGTAAAAGGTATTTAAAATGTAGGCAGAATCTGTGTACGCGCATGCGCACGTGTGTGTGTGTGTGTGTGTGTGTGTGTGTGTGTGTGTGTGCGTGTGCGTGTGCGTGTGCGTGTGTATATAGAAACCTATCCAGTGCAGGGTCCAGTGAGCCAATCCCAGGGATCCTGCATGCAATGCCAGCCCATCGCAGGGCCCACAGTCATAAAAACGCAGGCATTTCAGAGGCACCTAAACTGCGTGTCCATGGGAGGAAACCAGAATAGCCAGAGGAAACCTACACATGGCAACGTGAAAACCACACACACACGGAGTCAGGGGCAGGAAGCAAACCACAGCTCTGGAGGTGGGAGGCTGCAGTGCTACAGCTTGCCACAGTTGAAAAGCAATGCGGAGTCACAGACAAACGGCAACACAAATCTGCTTTAACTGCACCGATTTTTACATGCCTGGTCTGTTTAATCTGTATAACATTGCAAGGGATTCTACACGAAATCCCCATTTATGCATGAAAGAAGCAGACTGCTGTAATTTGCAGCATAATGAAGCCGTCCTTTTCAAAGTGAAAAGCGGCGAGGTTCTCCCTTGTATCTCCTCCTCCGCAGATGACACACAGCAGATGTTCTTCTGAAAATGTGTGCTGTGACTCAAATCGGGCTCCTTTTTTTATACACTGTGTAATGAGCTGCGATCCTTAGGGGCATTTCTGAGCTGCACACCTGAACTATGTCCAATAACAGCCCACTTACACTAAATGCACAAAACTGCTATAGAGATGTAAGGAATCGGTATTTACTACTAGTGGTATTTACTACTACTTCTGTCTGAAGATAGACAGACACCAGGAAATGCCCATTCACTGTAACCAAGTAGTCACAGAAGTAGTTTGACGTTGACCAACGAGTTGGTAGAGTTAGATATGTTGGCACTCGTGTTCTTTTGATTGAAATAGGGAAGGCAGAAGATCATTTTTCAGAGGAATAGCAATAAGTGGAAAATGAAGATCACTGGAACAAGGTTGAGATGAATAAGGACATGGAATGAAAGTACATGGAAGCCCACCGGGTGCCTGAGATGAATGGTCTGCACCCCTTTCAGTGAGTGCTTGTGGGAGTGGAATATTACCCCTTTTAGCGTGACTTACGGGGAGCCTTGAGATGCACCGACACAGGTGGGTATGAGCACTGTGCAGTGCCGACACGTGCCCTCCCCGTGACCCCCCCCCCCTCTATCCGGGAGTCAGCAGCCCGGACTCCGAGTCCCTTTCCCACATGGCTGCAGTCGCCTGCAGATAAATCGCATTTCCAGGTAAATTAAATAAAGCGACAAGTAGCTGTGACATCGGGGAGAATTAAAGTTACTCTTTGGATTTGGCCTTGCTTGGGATTACAAAGCTGCCTGACGTAATTCTACGTAACCCTCCGTAACTGCTGACGTAGGTAAACCCCGTGCATCGTGTGTGATGCATGGCACCGTACCACACTGCCTACACTGCTTTTTCAGGACTGTTGAACTCTGATCCCACTGTTGGACCTACCAGGTCCAATGAGCAGGGACCTGTGTCTGTGATTGCAGATCCACACTGTCTGTGCACAAGTCCATGAATGCAAATGCCTCTCACCTAAAAGCAGATCGATGTCAGACTCCTGCGTAGCAGGCGGCACATTATTAGTTATTCATTTGTTTAGCTGAGGTACTTTTTATCCAAAACAAGTTGCTTTTTGCCTTGTACTGGGTAAGTGGTTGGAAGATGAATGGATATGTGGAACTTGGACAGTTTTAGTTATACATTTTATACATTTCTGCAGCTGAAATTTTTTCTGATCCAGTGCCTTTCATTAGGAAGTGTTGGACGTGTTTTCTATTGGGAAGCTAAACTTGAGATTATTTGTGTAGCTCCTCTGGCTGCCTTGTGTACACAAGTGATGTGTTGATTCAAGGTTTTATGGAAGTAAGTATTTTGTAACTGATAAAGTTGCGTCAATAATGGCGTGGATTCCAGCACAAGAAGCTGTTATCCGGGAGCCATCGTAAGGTCACGTGCTACGTGTCGAAACAGCAGTTTCCTCTGTTTTCACAGAGGCTACAGGAGATGCTCTGTACACAGTGATGTGGTCTGCCGATGTGCAAAAAGGACTCGGCTTTGGCACAGTGATGTGGTCTGCCGATGTGCAAAAAGGACTCGGCTTTGGCACAGTGATGTGGTCTGCCGGTGTGCAAAAAGGACTCAGCAGCGTGTTTTTGATTGCGCGCGGTTTCCAGTGGCGACTGTGGCGTGCCATTCCCAGAGTTCCAGCTGAGCAGGCAACTCACAGGCCTACAACTGGCATATATGACCATTAATGAGGCATCTCATTATCAAGCACTAATCCTGAAACACATTCTGTCTCTGTGAACTGGCTTCGAGATACCATCTGCTTTGTGGATCTAGTAAATCAGCAACTTATTTACAAGCAATCTGAATAATGATTTACCCCATGCGGTCCGGGGCTTTTTCCTGATTGCATCCCCATTTGTGTGCCACGGTGAAGTCGGCCTCTATCTGCATGCCATCCTGCCACCCAAATGAGCCGCCTCTGCGTGGAGACGCAAATGATCAGTTTGACTTCTTTTTTTTCTAATGGCCGTATGATTCGAGCCGCGCAGAAGGAAACTCAAATGGCAGCATTTACCCTGCCGGCCAGCCTCTTCTCACTGAATCTCGAACTAGGTCCCCTGAGATTGCTGACAATACAGAATCCCATTATTTCGTAATAACGAGTGTGGTCAAATGATGGATGGCAATCTGAATGGAATATAGCTAGAGAGTGACTGAGAACGCCGTGGCGTGGCTCTCTGGGCGGCTCTGTGTCCTTATCAGGGGACAGAGCTGGTGTCCCTTCTCTGTCTTGGCTGGAAGAGGTAAGACTCGGGCCTGATTCGATAATGGTGAGCTTAAGGCCCCATCCCTCATAAGCTGCTAATGGCTCCCGAAAGCGGCTTGTCCATTCATGTCCTCGGTGGCCGATCCGTATGTCTTCTGCAGCACCTCGCCACTGCGGGTGGAAGCCATCGCAGCTCCCCGTCGGCCTCCCTTCCCTGAAAAGGGAAAAGAAATTTCTGGAAAGCGGCTCAGTGTGTGGCCCCCTCCTATTTCCAAGCTCAGCTGCTCTACCTCAACCCCCATACTCTCCCCCCCCCACCCCACTCTCCTGTATACAGCGATCCAATCAGAAGAAAAAGCCCAGAAAAGGCTAAAAAAAAAAAACAGAAAAAGAAATAAACGTACATTTATGAAGAAAGAGAGAAGACTAATCCGTGTTTTGACTCCCCCCATCAACATCGGGCAGCAAGCCGTGAAGTGGAGTGCTTTTATTCGCCTGATGAGTAGATGCTCTTCTACAGCGAGGATTTCTAGACCTTTGCCATTCGTGAAGCAAGGTATTCACTGGAGCGGTTTTGATGCTCTGAATGAATGCTTTTGAGATGCTCGGAAGCTGAGCAGCGGCGCCGTAGCGCATGGCGGCAGAATTCCGGCCTTGCGGAGCACTCAGCGAGCTCGTGATGGAGTGCGACTGTACGACCTGTGAAATCCCGCTGCTTTCCTACCTGATTAACCTCACCACCTCTCCCTCGTGACTACATCCAAAAATATACCCTCAAATACGTCCTATTCTGCCTGGTACGGCACCGCTGAGTGGAAGGTGACTGCTCGTTGTATAACCTTTAAGATTAATAATCAACTTGAGTTGCAAACTTTTTTATATTTAGAAGTAATTTGTTTTACATGCAGTTATAAATTTGGCTCTGGGTAGCCACGACACGGCAGCTGAAGGGCAGAGAAATGGTTTCCGCACAGTGAGGGGGAAGTAAAATGTGGATGGTACCTTTCCCAGGTCCTCAAATCAGCTGCCTCCTCGGAATGCTTAACTCCTGGTTATAAGCACTCTTTGTTAGCTGGCCGGTTCAGTGACTTCGCAGTGCAGCATGTAGCCCTTTAACTGTAACGCTAACCACAACTTAGCACATTAGTCTAGATACACGCCTCAACAGATTTGGATACAAATATACATAATATGCATAGTTCATTACTATAGTTTGTACTTTAACTGGAAAAGTGAATGTTTATCATGACAAATGAGCACTTTGTTCTGAAGTTGATCAATTGTACAGTTGCTATATAGTTTCTTGTTTATTATTTAACAGACACTTTCATCCAAAGCTATGTGTAACTGGAAGCTTGGTCTGACAGTTCCTGGACAAATCGGGGACTAAGGGTCTTACTCCAAAGGGGGGCAACGGTGACATCACTCCATCAACCTTCCAATCAGATGCAGCATCCTAACTCACTGAGCCATGCAGCACCCCTGCTTTCATTCTGTAGTCATTTGTGCATTGTAGGTACAGTACCTGGTCGGGGGTGATCGTGGGGTGTTTAGCATAGTGGCAGAACCCCTCGGGTATGTACAGCAGAGAGAAACATGCCCTTTTATTGGAGTGTCTGTCTTTTTAAAGATAGACGGGGATATCACACCGAACTTATTGTCATTTGTAGGCAACAGAAGGATTATGGGTCTCAGGACAGACATCTGTATTCTGGTCCAGGTTAATGGGGGCAGAGCAAAACAGAACACACCAAATTATACACGCACAGGGAACAAGGGACAGGGGGACTAAATTAAACCCCATAATTGCTGTCAAATAACTCCCCCCCCCCCCCTTAAGATGAATGGTAGCTCCCACCCTCCCCTTTTAATGCCATTTAACAGGCTTAGTTTTTTTGACAGGTTCTTTATTTTCCCACCGTAACAATAAATAACAGCGGAAAGGGTATACAGTTATACCGGTGAAAATGGCAGGAATCCCAGGAGGGACACCTTGAACCTCTCAGCTACGTGAAAAAAAAAGTACCGGGGGGGTGGCTTTTATAGAGTGAGATATCGTGTTTACTGTTCACAACACGGCCAGGACACATAGAACCGATTGTTATCAGCGTTCCCCCAAACGCTCCTTCTAAGGGCAGAGCAAACAGAACCTGCAGTAGCTAGAACAAGCATCAGGTAGCGGCCTGCTTCTTCTCTCAGTTAAAAGCGTCTCGTCTATGAAAGCACTGGCAGCTCGACAGCCGCTGAGCCATGAATCTCCATTGGCTGTCGCTTGCCTCTTCTGTAATATTAAAAGGATCGTGCCTCGATTTGATTGTCTGCGCAGCATGGCGGAATTTGAACAACTTTGTGCTCATGAATTATTCATGGAGAATACACAGCAGTGTTGGAGCCTTTGGGGGCTCGTGAAGTAAATGCATTAGCTGGACGTCAAAATGAGGAGTGATTATCTGCCCAGAGAGGGACGTGCGCAGTTGCCGTGAGTTATTTTTAGAAAGACGCATTATGGAAATATGATTGAGATGATACAGGTGGACGTTTCTGTCTGCGTGCCGCCTTAGAATGTGGGATTTTGTTTCGGTTTAGGCCGCTGGCATCATCCTGCTTTAGCTCACCTCCAAAATGCAGTGTGGACCTTCTCAGCAGCCTGTCGCCAGCTCCACTCCTAGCCGGCCGTTTGAAGGCCCATTGAATGAGTTGCAACATAATAGCATCAACCGGTCATGAAATCTCCGCAGTGCTCTCCCAGTGCTGCGGTGAGACTACTGGGCATGGCCCAAACCGACTGGGGAATTTCTGTGTGGGTCTCATACAATGGCAACAGGGTCTTCAGCTTAGAAAAGCCTCTCCAGATCATTAACGGCCACTCTCGGCGCTCTGGCTCACACACAGTGTGGCGATTGTTTCCGGGGCCGGTGGAAACTTGCCCAGCTCACTCCGCTTGCTGGTTCTCAAGGCCGAGGGCTCAGGCAGTGGCCCAGCACAGACTGGCTGTTGTGATCCTCCATCCCAGAGAGCAACTGTATTGACAAGAAGCACTATGGTAATCCAGCTTTCCTTCAGAGCCTTCTCAGTCTTTAACTCACATTAACCTTGATTCGCAGAAAAGCGATGAAATGTAGGCTGACATTCAGTTTCAACAAAATAAGTATTTGTTCCACAATTGATTATACTGTTATAACATCTATAGTTAATATAAAAGTAGAGGTAGTTGTCTCTACTGTTTGTGGTTCACCTATGTGGATATTTTCCTCGAAACTAATAACCAATAAGATCTCATGAATGTGTGTAGCAATCATATCAAAAAATTCCTGCAGTGAGACATCAGCTAAGTAGAGCTGACTTGAGAGACTGTAGCGAGAAACTGCATCCCTCATCCTCCAATGCAACAATCTCTTTAGCAGTGGTGCTGCTAACTCCAAGTATTGGCTTAATTCAACATAACAGCCAGCAAAATTGACCAAGACTGACTTATTGCAGTTTCCCAACCCAGTCCTCTGGAACTAGGCAATTCACATTTTTGCTCCCTGCCGGCTCCCGGCAGGGAGCAAAAACATCTGGGCGTTCCCAAGGACCAGGTTACAAAACACCAACCTATTGGACCAATATCTTTTTTTAATGAGCACTGGCTGACACTGATATGTTAACTGATATATCGTGCATGTCTGTGCTGTATGTAACCTTGAGGTATAGCCCTTGCTGAAGAGGTGACGGAACAACTCAAATGAGTTGTTGTTACTCTAAGACTCCTCACCCACTCCTGGAGAATGTCAGTCTAGGAGAAGCAGGCATTCTCTTTCTCTGTAGTGTCTTTCACCTTACTGGTTCGTCGTTACCTAGCGAAAAGAAATAGAACTGGAGGGAAAGAAAGAAGACAAGGGAGGCTGTCTGCAAGTGCCGCTTCCCACAGGATCTGCCTCCGAACCTCCTGCCGATTCCAGTCACCAGGAGCATACAGAGACAGCTGACTTGCTCCAAGGCATTACGAAGGAGGCTACATTTGGAAATATGTCCTATGTCCTGCGTGTCCAAGTAAACAATTAGTGAAAGCGTCACCAAACACATTGCTGGAATGAGTGTGCTAAGTAACTCTGAATTACCTCATCAGTTTGAACTTGTTTTAAAGTAAACAATACAAACCAGGCCGAATGTGTTCCCAGTCTAAGCCACTTTGAGATGTGAATTAACAGATGTTAAAATGCATTGGTTTATTTAACATGGTGTGCTTTTATGCATTTGATGCATAGCTGCATTAGGAACCAGGATTAGCATCATGCAGACATGCAGGATTACCATCACGTGAATATGCAGGAATATCATAATGCAAATATGCAGGATTGGTATCATGCGAACATGCAGGATTAGCATCATGTGAACATGCAGGATTACCATCACGTGAATATGCAGGAATAGCATCATGCAGACATGTAGGATTAGCATCGTATGAATATGCAGGATTAGCATCATGTGAACATGCTGGAAACTTACATCTCTGACGGCATGTTAATCGTATGATTCTGATTAGCATGTGATACTCATTTACTTCACCGACACCAGCAGCTGTAATGACAGGTACCCGAGCCTTCGTTCTGGTATGGCCAGAGTTGCCGTGTGCAGAGGAACAGCACGGCTGGGTAGGCAGCAGATCTGCTGGCCAGCCGGCACCCAAGTGTGTTACATATGGATGTATCACACGCACACAGCACCAGCCTTTAAGAATCCAAAATATCAGCGCTGACTGCAGTAGCTCTAAAGTCAAACAAACACATTCCAAACTGATCTGTCGACTGCTGCCAAGGTGTAATCTGACTGGGCCATGTGTGTCAGTGATGTTATTTTTAACAAATTTGATATCAGGAGTTGTTAAAATCTAGAGCTGTAATCTTTAATGTTGGGTTTGGGCAACATTTCATTTTCTGGCTTCCTGGAATCGTTGAAGGCCCTTCTTGAAATACATCAAAGTCAAGCCGTACCTACGGGCGCCAAGGTGTTCCCTGTATAATGTTGACTTTGGCATCACCACCACATATTTTTCCATAAATGTCCTTCTAAAAAACTCTTTCATTTTGACATCATTTTCTTTTATGGTTTTTCGGGCCAGTCTTCAATACAGGTTTATTTAGTTTTCTGTGGATTTTCAGTGATCAGCGGATTTCCAGAGCAGTCTGCTCAACTCCAAGACCTAAAAATGAATCATTATTAATTCATTTTGGTGCACTGTTTGTTCTCAGGTTATTGGGGGGGGGGGGGTCTCTGAGCCGAGAGCTTTCTGCTGGTAGTGTAGTGAGAGTCTGCGTGTTGTTTTTGAATGACCACACCCACAGCATTACGTTGATTACTTGTTTTGGATTAATGAAATTTTACCCTAAAAACCCTGAAATATGGATGGTGAATTATATATAATAATTATATATTTATGAGGAGGAGTAAAGTACAAGTATGCAAATTATGTATTTACACATTATTTGAATTTTATTACATGAAGCCATATTCAGTCCTGTTTCATTTGATTATAAAACTGATTTTTTAATATAAACGTTAAATATTCTATTTGTTGAGTACTTAACAGACTGCTGACACCTTGGTGGGTGCCATTACTCACCAGTGCACTTGAAGACAATTCATCAGTGAATCCAGTCTTCAGTTTGTGGGTCAGCCAGTAAAATTCTCTATAAACGAGTGGGCGTGTTCATGACATTTTGATCCATGGTTGGAAAACAGAAAAATACAAGCACCTGAGTGCAAAGGAAAAAAGCCAGTTACACAGAGAGCCCAAGGAACATGGCTGACTGGAGAGACCGTGAGATTGGGGAATGTCTGTCAGTAGTGCGGTAAACAAAACTCTGAGATTTCCACAGCGTTCTTTTTGCATCATATCCTGGCTCCTGCATGCTCTACCCAAGCGCCACCCCTCGCCTAAACCAACCAGAGTATCTCTAGTAGGTACAAGCGCTTCTGGCATAGACTATCTACAGTCGTGTGTGAAAGGGCAAGAGAATGTCCAGGCCTGATTCTCCAGGCAATGTCCCAAGTTCATGTGTGAAAATGGCTCATGAGATGCACAGATACAGATGCAGGTGAGAACAAGCATGAGGGGTCACACCGCAGGGTCAGCCAGCGTGCGGCACTCCTGGAGCTGGGGGTTAAGGACCTCGCTCAAGGGCCCAACGGACATGTGACTCTTCTGCCATGGGCCGAACGGGCGACCTTAAAGCTCCGAGCTACACCCCCCTCCCCACAAACTAGAGAAAATCCACATAATTAAGGGGAAAACTCTCAAACGTGGGATTGGAAAGCGTGGGGGTGCACGGTGCTGGAGGTTTCCAATTCATCACGGCGCCTCTGTGTAGCTGAAAGTATAATTTCAGCATTACCTAGCAGTGAAGCGGCCAATCGTAGGTTCCATGGGCTCCCCCTGGGAGTCTGAACCATTATCTTCATTTCACTACACGGACCTGTTCAGATGCTCCATCTGCCTTGAGAAAGACCTGTGATGCTAACACTTCTTATTCATGGCATAGGGAGGGATGAAATCACCCCCTACAAATCAGAGAGCAATAAAATGCAGTGTTTGCCTACATGGCTGGTTAATCAAAATCAGGTTTTTTTTGGCCAAGTATGTTCACACACAGGGAATTCATTCCCGTTTTGTTGATAGCTGTCAAACATACAGCTGATATATACAGTACCACTCAAAAGTCTGGACACACCTGCTTTGAATGCATTTGTCTCTGCTTTTGTTATTTTACCCACCTGATAGTAAAAGCCCTTGAAACAGTGAAGTAATACATATCAAATGATCGAGACTAAGGAGAGCGTTCAACATTCTAGAATATTCAAAATAGCTTCCTTTTGTTTCAATGACAGCATTGCAGACTCTTGTCATTCCTTCAACCAGCTTGTAGATGTAGCCTCCTGGAATGCTTCTCCAAAAGTCTTGAAGGAGTTTCCATTAGTTCTGGGCTCAGGTTGGCCACCTTGCTCTTACTCATCAGTCCAGCTCTATAGGGTTTAAGTTGAGGGACTGTGGGGGTCACGTCATCTGTTGCAGCTCCAACTCTTTCATTGTTCAAGGTGATACAGTACTTACATAACCTTAGGGTGTGCCTGGGATCATTATCTTGTTGAAAAACAAATAATTTTCAATAGGTGTGTCCAGACTTTTGACTGGAACTGTACACAATTTAGACAAGTCCATAGTCATTTACATTCTGGTTCATATATATAACATGTATGTATAGTTGATAAGCATATAAAGGTTCTGAGGGATGTCTCTGTCCTGCCGTGACCCAGCTCTGCCCACTGCATTACAGCATAACCCACCAGAAGACACAAAACCAGAGACATGATTTGGGTTAAAAATACTCTGTGAGCTTCAGCAGCAGAGTCATGCTGTGCACTTGAGTTCAGGCAGGGAAAGAAGTGATCTTTGGCAGGCAAGAACACGGGTTTAGGGTTTTACTGCTCAGTCTGACAGGAGTGGAGTTTTATGAAGGGCTGTGTGGGACTGTTCGGGTAGCAGGGACATGCTACCTTGTGCGTAGTCTGTGACTGAGACAACAGCACATGTTCCTTGTCAGCAAGCAGAATCGAGATCCACAAATGAGATATGAAAGCGGAATTATCGGTAACACTTTTGTGTTCACAAATAATACTGTTATGCTTTTACTAGTAAGGAATCGTGAACTAACTCTTACTTAATGCAGTAGTTAACCAGAAACTAAGTTTTAGTTGCAACTAAATTAGTAATAACTTTGCAGCAAGTAATTGAGCTCACTGCTGACTTCAGTTTAGTTAACCATTACTTTATAGTGTACACAATCATTATCTACCTCCTAGATAAGTGTAATTATGATTGTAATGAAGCAATAAGTAGGTCTGCTGAAGTGAAAAACAGACATGGGAACTTACCACCACTTATCTACTAGTTCTACTAATTAATATACTTATCTAGAGCTATATTTGTCTCCTTCTAACCATTAAGCAGAAAAGTACATTCATTATGGCTGAATTATCTAAGTGAGGCAAATTTCTGTGTTCATTTCTGAAATACCTGTACACATCATGTCTTAAACTAAATTAAAAATCGTCTATCTTAATGGAAATAATCCATTAGGAAAACATTCTCTTTTCGAATAGTATACAACTTTCACTAGTGAAATGAAACATTTAAACAGTATTAAAGGGTTTTTACTTGGGTGGATTTACAAGAATTGTTCATTGCATCAACTTCTATAAAATGAAATTACATTAAATTCGTATAAGTGTCATTTTTTTTAATTGTTTTTGTGATAGCTTATGCTAAGATTCTCACTTTGTTTCGGGATTCTGCTCCCATTTATTTTAATCCATTACTGCCGATTGCCTGGATATCAGGAGAAGGAATGTGTTACTGATAAAGAGTCTATAATCGAGTTAATAGAGTCTCTAACCTTCTCAGAGTGTTTTACAAATAGGTCAGTGGGGTGATGAGTCTATGGAGGAATGAGGAAATGCCTTCGATGGAGGAGCAGTATTTGATGGTTAAAATAGTCTATTGGGTTTAACAAGACTTCTTTCTTTCAACTGTTTGGTGACATTTTAAATAACATAAGTACTAATGAATGAGAAAGCTGTTTGCTCACATTCATTGCCATTGACCAATTATTTTGACTGGGACGTAGATAAGGTATTAAGATTGGGGGGTTATAATTTGACAGTCTGACCTCTGGCTCAGCGCTGCCCCTTGCTTTGCTGGGAGACACTGCAGCTGCACAGCTCCCTGCCTCATCTTATTGGTTCTTATTTTCACCCAATCATCAACTGATTCTCTGTTCTCTCAGCACTTTTTATGTAGGTATATCATAAAAACAACCAAATGAAAAGTTATAGCTGCTTTTCTGGTGTAATTCGTAATTCAAAGTGAGTATATTGAGTCTCAAGTGTCAGACTGTAAAATCCCTTAATTACACTCTGATTTGAGGTTTCGCTAATGTATAGTGTTATATAAAATGTGCCATATTTTTTTTAACCAACTCAAATGACAAACTTCCTCCCACAATCCAAAGACATTTGCTAGGTCTTAATTATCTGTGCATGTGTGTGTGTGTGCGCACGTGTGCGTGTGCACGTGTGTGTGTGGATGCATGCCCTGCCTTATACCCCATATTAGGCTAGTTCACTGTAACCCTGGATTGAGTGTTTATGGATGGATGGATGGAATGACAGTGAGGAACTGAAAAATGTTGGGCAAAGAGGATATATTAGGCGCAGGTAGTGCCTTTCCATAGAGCAGCAGACATCCATGCTAAGTTTGCACAGCCTCCTAGTTCATACAGCCTGTCATAAGAATAACATTTCACTCTATCCTGCCCAAAGTGGCATTGAGAGGCGGATTTTCCTCATCGCAGTCCAATCCTTTACCATCTTTGACATGTTGCCCCTTTTGTGTTGTATTTCATAGCTGCCAAGCTTTAGCAGGGCCTGATCTAATGCCTTGTTAAGTGGAAGTACAATGTGCTTTAAAGATGGGGTTCACTGGGCTCAGATTGGAGTCACTGGAGCACATGTCTAACACACAATAGGGCTGTTGAGGAGGGAGACCAGGCAGCCCCCATGCAGAGTGTCTCATGTGATCACTGAAGGGAAATATCAGGAGAATGGGGGGAATTAGATGTGACATCCCACAGAACACAACAGCCATTGTGGCCGTCAGTAATGCACTGAAATGCAGGTTTATTTGGGGAAGATGCATAACTACAAATATAACTGATTGTATTTATAGTGATTCTTCATTCCTAGCATTTTACGCAACAGGCACAAAACCTTCTAGATTATAGAATATACTGATAGAGCCCAAGCAGTTTCTCCTTCTTATTGAAAAATAATAAAAACATCTTATCAGATGTCCTTGTGACTTTTAATACACATTTTTTTTTACAATTACAGTAATCAGTGTTTTTTCGTTTGAATTAAATAATCGGCTACCAATTGGTTATAGTAATGTGGTATTTCAGATTTGCTGCTTCTACTGTAGTGAGAACTGAGAACGATGTAACGTTGGGTCCAAAAAGTCCAGCTTTTGACATTAATGTATTTGTTAATGACGGTTTGGGTGCCTATTGTGTTCCATGACGGGGGTCTGATTGATAGATGTAATCTGACAGCAGAAGCCAAGGACTCGAGCTGTCAGTTCCTTTTTGAAGCTTTTCTTTGTACTTGATGCCACATGGCTTTTCCTTGCTTTGCAAGAGTGCACATTCATTAACTTCCTCAGTTTTCACTAAATTCCTGTTACACCAGTGGAATTTCTGATGAGCAGTCAAAAGTCAGAGAAAGTCATGGCGTATCCCTTATTGGTACATAGATGCCTTGTGCTCAAAGAAGCAGAAGTCAATTCCCACAACAGTATTATTATCACGGGCAAATAGAGGAATGTGATATTCTGCTGATCACCCAGGGTAAGTCATCCTCTATTTCTGTATTTGCCCACAGAAGACAATTGAAAACCGTGCGTCTGGTATTATGTGTTCTTTTACTGTATGATGGTAATATATTTTTTGACTAGGAAAACAATAGGAATTTAATAGCTACAATTGCAGATTGTAGAACCAGCCTCTCACCAATTGCATCCTGGGGTCTCTGTGCTTTGAAGGTTGTATTATTATTAGTCACTTAGTTGACAGCGTTCTCCATTCATTTCAGATCCTGCATGGAATTAGCCTTGCACCTTTGAAACCCTCACAGACACTTCCTGTTTCCTCTTAAAGGGGCAAAGGCTTTGTGGCTAACCTAACGTTCCTGTCACATTGAGGTCACACGCGTACACCCTTGGGGCGTGGCAGAGCCCCATGCCTTTCTCGGCTCTCTACATCTGTCATTGTCTTGCATGTGCCACTGAAGTGCTGTCTACAGTGTGCAATAAGGCCTTCAGTCAACACCGAAAAGCCTCTGCAGATCTTTGTATTAGGGAAATGCGCAAGTTTGATCCACAGCAGGCCAGATGGGCCATGGTAGCAGAGAAATCTGGTTATACTTCAAATATTGTTCACAAAAGCCAAAGCAGTCTGGGCTTATTATGGTAAAAATGGCATCTGGGCCTTGACTAAGGTGCCTTATGCTCACTTTCATAATATGACCTTAGCCAGTCTAGACCTTGAGGACAGACCTTTGGATAATTTACCCCAATACAAAGAAGGATATGTATATTCAGTACCGGTTTTTCACAGAATTCAGAGACAGGGAGACATCTTGGTGGTATCCTGTGAAAGATGCACTTAGTTCCAGCTCATCTCCTGGTAATATGGGTCTGTTTTCTTGTTCACCTGAAGGGTAAATAACCAAGTGTTTCTAAGTGTGGTTAAATGTCATTACATTCCCTTTTTACGGGTGTCATCTGTTCCCTGTGGCTCTTTTGCCCCCAAAGTACCTGCCTGCCTTTATTCTCTCCCTGAAAGAGTCCGGCTTAGGGAACTGCAGTTGCATTCTAAGCAGAAACTGTTCTAGCTGTCGCTCCTCACCCCATGACAGGCTCTCACAAAATGAGACCTAAGCATGTTACTTCATCATGCTGCGGAGCCTGTCAGCTGTAGATACCCTGGATTGTGTACTTAAGAGGCCTAAATAATACTCTATCAGTGATGTATGTTTGCTTTACTTGTAACCTAGGAGTAGTTTTTCAGATGGTGCCAGTGGTGTTCATGGTAGCAAAAGCAGATGTTGACTGCAGGAGACGACGTCGCAGTAGATGCATGGCTGAAAACGCTGCAGTAATTCTGCAGGATTCTTTACTTCGTCATTATTTTGGGTGTGTCTGACTAGTCTCCGGGATCCTATATTTATCATTGCCTGCATGGGTCAGATTTATCTGCTGTGATTAGTCGCCAGTGCTCTCCGGTTCCTTTTTTTGTCCTTGAAATGAGCTGTGGGTGCTCAGGGAAGCTGGGAGAGGGTGTGTGCGCATGTGAGGTACTGATAAGGCCGCGGATCAAGGAAAGCCATTCCGTTCCTGTGACCTTTCTGAGCAAGCAGGTTTTCATCTGTAATTAATAAGAGCCACTCTCCCTCAGAACAGGCATCCTCCACTTCCTTCAGAGCGAGGGATTATGACTACATCACTCTTGAATCCGTTCCCAGCAAGGAATAGTTCTTTGGGTGGGGTACTTTCCCATAGGATGTGGGCAGGATGTTCCACTGATGCAGCACTCTTGACGTCATGTATGGTTTAGATTTGCGTGCGGTCAGATGTTTCGTACGTGACTCAGTATCTTCTTCTCCAAGTCTTAACAATGTTTTGGTAACTTGTGGTTTAAATGGATTGATCTACACATCTCCAAGATGCAGGTCACCTTCTGTGTCAACAAAAGTTTATTCATATGAGTTGATGAGGCAAATTTATTTCATATAGTACTATAGTTTAGCAAGCAAGTTGTCGCAAAGCACTTCACGGTGAATTTAAAAATTACCAGCAGGAAAAAAATCCAATTTATAAAACCGGAAAATTATTCGCCGAACGAGACACTTCAGGGAAATAGTGTCTAAATTTATCAATCGCAGCTAATACTTAAGCTCAATATAACCATGTCGCCGGCGTGTCTTAGCCAGAAGTGAAGATTTTGGTGAATAAAGGCCAAAAGATAACAGAGTAGAGGCAACAGTTACAGGCAAACTGACTGGGACACCCCCCCCCCCTCTCCAGATGTACTACCATCATATATATGAGTAATGCTGTCATTGTGATGGTGTTGTCTGAAGTACAGTTAGAAGAGTTAGGGCAGCCATTGGTGGTTGACTGGTCAGCCTGTGATATTGCCGCATCTATAATGTACATCTAAGCTGCAAGCTGAGCAGATTGATATTGTTCACACTAGACTGAGACGGCTCTCAGGCCTGGAGGAGAAGAAAGAATCATGGCAGGTTCTTACTGATACTGCAGTATGAATGGCATACATAAAGACATACAGCAATGTTGTGTTGGGAGGCAGTAGCAGAAGCGTCATTTAACGTAAGCAAGATTAAAACTGTGGTTAGCTAAAGAAATACCTATCATAAGTACTCAACCTGAGGGTGGATGGCTTGCACTGGCAGGCAGGCACTGCCTTGTGCCTGGGGCTGCACACCTGAAGGCTCTCCTTCCTGCAGTTCTTTTATTTATCTGAGGCAATGAGATTTTTAGGCCAATGTTGGCTCCCTGATCTATGAGCTCAGGGCCAGATAGCGGTTAGTGGGCAGCGGGAGGGAACGTAGTCAAAATGGCTAAACGTCTTATTGATGACTATTTCGGTTGTGTAGGAGTGGAGATGGAGTGCATTGTGGAATAATCCCAGTCTGTGGCAACATCATGGGAGACATGGGACAGGTTACTGGGTGTCAAGCTGACCAAAGCTGAATATGACAAACTGGTGAAGAGGAGATTAGCGGGTCGCTTCATAGTGTCATGCTATTCGGTACTGCTGTAGCGGGAAGGGCTGGGGGGGCCTGGGGGGACCTGGGGTGTGACTTGGGACACAGGCTCAGGAGGTCACATGGACCCTTTAAAATGGACCAGTTCGTATGTCTTGTGACCAACGGCTGATAAGCTGTGGATGAGATCCCATCAGCACAGTGCTTGTCCCAGTCTTCCAAGCTGCGTATTCTATGAAGCTCCCTGTCCCCCTGTCCCTAAATTCTCTATACCTTTCACAGGGAATTTTCTATCCCAATCCCAGAGAATTCTATATCTTTCACAGGGAATTTTCTATCCCTTTCACGGGGAATTTTCTATCCCTTTCGCGGGGAATTCTCTATCCCAATCCCAGAGACCTCTGTATCTTTATCACAGGGAATTTTCTATCCCTTTCGCGGGGAATTCTCTATCCCAATCCCAGAGACCTCTGTATCTTTATCACAGGGAATTTTCTATCTCTTTCGCAGGGAATTCTCTATCCCGATCCCAGAGAATTCTCTATCCCTGTTCTAGGGAATCCTTTAGATCAGGGATCGCCAATCTTATCCGCAAGGGGCCAGCGTGTAGGGTTTTGAGATAACCTTTAGGTCAGCTATTCAAACCCAGATGTGTGGACTCTTCAGCCAATCAGTCCTCTAATTATAGTTTGTAATTATAGTTTATAAATTGTAGTTGCAGTGAAAACCCTCATACACAGCGGCCCTTTCTGGATAAGATTGGTCACCCGTGCTCTAACCCTATCTTAGGGAATGATCTCTCCCTATTCCTGGGAACTGTCTATCCCTGGTGTTGATTGTGTTTCAGCCCAAACATTATTTACAGTAATAATGTTGCAATGGCCCAAGGAAAAGGGGTACTTTTAAACAATGCACTTTGAAACTCAGGCCAAATCTGCAGCATTCTTTTATGTGTTGCTCTGCAGTGGACATGCATGTGTGTACTAAAGCCTAAAGTACTTTCAAAGGGTCTGTGTGATGGCAGAAATAAGAAAGTGCTGCCTTCATCTAAAAACAGTATCATTGTAAATATACATAAAGTTCTGATATTTTTATTACCAGGGGCCACATTCTTCAAATCTTCTCTGTGAATGTGCGCTCTCTAAATTGTCAAATGCAATAAAGAAAATCTTGATACAGGTATCTGTCAAGACCTGCAGCACTCAGTGCTGTTCCATATTCAGATTAGCTGCAAGCGCAGTCAGAAATAATGCTTGTAGACTGGGCAAGGATATGGAGCATATTCCAAGGACCTCAGTGGAAAAAGGAAAAAACTTTAAATATTTATTTCTCTCTGATTTATGTGTTTTCTCTGCTCTTTTTAATATGCTTGTGGCGGTTGTCCTTCAAAGGCATTTGCTGTTACCGCATGCCTTTTTGTACTGTAAACATCTGTGTAGTTGCAGTAAATCTGGGGCATTTTTCAAAATGCTAATTATACAGAGAAGTAATAATCATGTTTCCTATATTTTCGGAACTTGAAGTGCCGGTTCTTTGGTTTACACGGCTGCCTAGATGCATTGCTTGGGCCCTGTGCTTTTTGCCACCCATTTATAACATACAGAGGATACTGAATCTTTATCTCACAAAGTCCATGTTGAGTAAACAGTTTATCTTCTAGATATATTGTTCTCAACAGGCCTGAGAAGCTTCTTGGCACATTGTGTTCTGTTGAAGGTTTGTGGAAAATAAAGCCAGTCATTAGCGTAAATCAGCCAGAGCCGGTTCTAGTGTTCGCTGCAAGTGTTCCTGTTTGTTGTGGATTTAAAGGTCAGTTCACTTCACGTGTCCCTGTCAGTGGATGTGAACTGGATCAGGCTAGCTAGCCCTCACATGTCATAAAGTCCTGTCGTTGACACTTCTAAGGCAGCCCTGGGTCGGTATGTTCGTCTATGGCACGGTTGAGGTCTGCATCTCCCACTGCAGATCATTTTGTACTGTGCAGCTGTGTCCAGTTGGTGCTCCTGGGTAGGCAGAAGCTTTTTAACTCAGTTTCTTCTGTCGACACTGTGTGTGTGTGTGTGTGTGTGTGTGTGTGTGTGTGTGTGTGGGGGGGGGGGTTCTGGTTTCCTTCTTAT
>JABFEA020000098.1:10137552-10149147 GCA_019775915.2 Cyphomyrus plagiostoma
GCACACGGGGCCATGCAAAATGTGAGGGATCCGCACAGGGGCCATGCAAAATACAAGGGATCCATAAAGGGGCCATGCAAAATGCGAGGGATCCGGACAGGGGCCATGCAAAATGTGAGGGATCCGCACAGGGGCCATGCAAAATGCGAGGGATCCGCACACGGGGCCATGCAAAATGTGAGGGATCCGCACAGGGGCCATGCAAAATACAAGGGATCCATAAAGGGGCCATGAAAAATGCGAGGAATCCGCACAGGGGCATGCAAAATGCAAGGGATCCATAAAGGGGCCATACAAAATGTGAGGGATCTGCATAGGGGCCATGCAAAATGCAAGGGATCCATAAAGGGGCCATGCAAAATGCGAGGGATCCGCACAGGGGGCATGCAAAATGCAAGGGATCCATAAAGGGGCCATGCAAATTGTGAGGGATCCGCACAGGGGCCATGCAAAATGCGAGGGATCCGCACAGGGGCCATGCAGCCGCTCTCATCAGGCTCCCGATCTGTCCGTCTCAACTCTTGTCAGCGGTTGACTAAATAGCTCGTGAAATGTAACACTGATCGAACTTGCCGTCCGACTGGACATCCATCTTCCAGCCACTTAGCCAGCCGAGGCTGAGAGGTACCTAACTGGGAAGCTCAGGCCTAGTCAGAGTGAACAGGCTGCCGGTTGCCCTGATGGCTGCAGAAAGGCCTCCGTAACATTACCGCATGTTAGAGAACCTTTGGCTCTCTTGAGGCACAGTCACCGTGCCAGACAGCCGGAGCGGGCCTGCGAAGCAATAGCTCATTCCTTCCTTTGTTGTCATAAGTGTGTAACGTCAGAGAAGGCCAAGCGAAGAGCCTGTTTATTACCCTCAGCAGCCGCTGGTGTGTTCTCTGTCACGTCTCCCCTCTTGTGATATTTTCAAACGGTGGTGTGAAACGTCAGCGGAACCGTCGTGTTCCTCCACGCCTTCTCCAGTAACTCCTGTGCTCTGCCCACAAGCCCGCGTTTCTCCCTTCGCCCATCCTTTGCCAGATCTGCTCCTCGCCTGTCGATTTCATTCATTCCTGTCGGGCTAGAGGCTTCTTGCATGCCAGCACAAATATTAAGAGATTGGTTCCTTTACTGTGTTTTTAGATACTGGCTGAACAAATGTCCCACATTTAAATCTCCTCCACAGACATGTTTCTGTTGACTCTCACAACTAGGAGTTTATGAAAAATTCATGATTTGTAAACGGTGACGAGTGGAGTCACAGCAAAATGTAGTTCCTCTGGTGTTTTTTTTTTCTTTTTGGACATTTCTGTAGAAAATAAGTTATTTTTACATCATCGGTGTATTTCTTAAAGATAGTGACCCCCCGGCACAGAGTGCTGTGTACGTCTGTATGGTCTGCTGCTTCCTAATAATGGTATCAAACGGGGCCCCCCGGGACCTCAGCCCCAAAAGGTAGCTGGGCAGCATTTCTGCAGTTGCTGCCTGACAGTTCAGGGGCGTGGGGCGGGGGGCTGGGAGGGGGGAGGGGAGGCAGGAGGGCTAAGCCATTTAGACCGGCTCACCACAAGAGCAGGAAAGATGAACCCAGACCTCTCCACTCTGCTGTCGGCCGGGGGTGTTGTGATGGACGTTTTTAAGGGATGGAGGCAATGACAGCTTTGGAGTGCCACTGCTGAGGGGGGGCAAAATGAGGATGGAGGTAATGGGCCTGATTTTGAGGGAGCTGTGCTGAGAGGGTGTGTGAGGTGGGGGTTTGGGAAACAGAGGAGCGCTGTGAACACGTCCCCATACGTTTCTATTTGACATCTTTAAGCAGCCGTGAGCAAGGCGTCTCTCCCCTTTCTCATTTACGTTCGGCAGCTGCAGATTGGCCTAATACGCCTCTGCGTGTGCGGCATCGCCAGCGTCACCCGTTTCCTGCGGCTGGAGACACATCTGGCGGCCGAGGTGCGGACGGGCGCCGTGTCTGATCGCGTGGGGATGAAGGGATGAATCTTAGGCCTGCCAGAGGCATGTGTCAGCCAAGAAGGCCAGGTTGCCTGCAGGGTATGTGCTCGGTGCCGCGCGGCAGCGACTAACCAGAGGGAGTGAGCAAACAGGGTGGGGGGGGGGGGGGTGCTGCTCCCTCTGTTGGTCACGAAGGGTTAAAAAAAGATTATATTGATTTTTAAGCTGCTGGAATATAGAAGCTGTTTGTTCTAATTTGGATCACTGTTGTCAAGTGCAAAATCCTTTCAGGTGCTGGTCGATGCCAGCTCTTTTTTCCAGCAATTAAACTGAGTAACATATCAAGCCCACAAGGTACTGAGAAGGCAACCAATCATATGCCTCCACTGGGGGTGTCACAGAGACACAGGGAAGTGTGAAAACTGCATTCTTCACTGCATCTCCTCAAGGCTATAAGGGACAGTCACTGTCACCTCCTCCCGGTGAAGAAAGAGGCATCCAGTTCGGCTACATCCAGAGGTGGATAGTTCAGGTCCCGAAAGTAAAAATCCAGGCCAAGATTTTGTTTCAACCAACCATCTTAGGACCCACCTCTGGCCACACGCCTTGTATGAGGTGACCACATGCCTGACAGAGACCCCCTGCATTTACCTGTCGATGGGAGGGGTCTGTAGTCCTGGGGTGACAGGGGCTTCCTGTTCCCAGAAGCTGCGGCGCAGACACATTAATCCAGCTGCTGATGAGAAGGGGGGGGCTTTCCCTCACCTCGGGGCGACTCCTGCCCTTTGCCAGTCTGGCAGCAGAGCGTTGGCTTATTAAGCGCGCGGCTTACACAGCCCCCCCACCCTGCCCGTCATCTGCGTCTTTCGGGGGTGACTGCTAGACATTATATACCGCTGGACACATTGGTTGTTAACAGCGGCTACATTTATGGGCCGTCGTCAGTCAGGGTGACGTTATGAAGTCGTGTAAAATGGCCCAGTGCAGGTCTATGGAGGACGTAGCTTGGGCTAAAAACCGTCGTCAGAAAAGTACGCCTTCCTCAGCTCAGCATGTGAATACAGTAGGATTAGTTCAGCGTTAATCTTTTTTATATATATAATCGCCCTGCTTCCTTATTAAAATTCAAATTGGGTGGCTCATCTCACGGGGTCCGATCGCACGGTTTACCGGGCCCCCGCTGCTGGCTTCTGGCGTGTTCGGCTTTTGATATTTGGCTGACACCCCAGCAGGTGAACACTGTGCCTCTGTTTACACATGCTGCCTTTAAAGGGGTGGGGGGGCTGCCGGGCAGATGCTGTAGCATGCTGGATGGGGCATGCGAGTCAGCGCCACACAGATTTTTACCGGCAATTGTGAAAGCGTGTGCAGGTGCAGGAATCTCACCTTCTTTACATGCAAAAAAGATGTTTTGCTGAAATATGAAAAAAGGCAGTACCCATCCTGCTCAGGGTAATCCCCTATCCTGTTCCCCATTCCACATGGAATATGCTCCAAACCCCTCCCTGACCCTGACCAAAATGGATGGATGGATGGAAGGAAGAATAGACAATACTGATTGCTGGACGTGATGTATGTCCAGTTTTATAGAGAATGGCACCAATATGGAGGCTACGCTATAGCTCTCCGGGTCTTACACCTTACTGCTTGTATTCATCTGCGTTCGGTTTACCCGTCGGGCATTAATCGCGGCCTCATAGCGTGACATTTACGCGCGCTGTGTTTTAACTTTGCCAGCAGCAGCTTATTGTGGCCGGTTATGCTGGCAGATGCCGATGCCGCAAACGCATTCTGTCACCGCCTGCACGGCTAATACCGCTAACGGGGACGCTGAGAGCTAACCGATGCTTATAAGCTGAAAGTGCATTGTTAATCTACTAAAAAGAAACAGAAGTAGCATCGTAGCGTCGTTTAATTTCACGCTTGGAATGTGTCTGCAACACGCTTCCGTGCCGTTTGTGCATCGTGTAGCAGGCCCTTGCGGCAAGGTACTAGCCATCGCCCAGGCCTCAGCTAAGCCACTGGCTGTTAATTCTCAGACGAGCTTTCAGCTGGCTCAGGCAAGGCAACGTGCCCTTTAATGTGCACAGAGAGCCAGGCCGGAACGTGCACCCTCAGGTGCCTTTCTCTGCACGCTCCTTTGATGTGGCTGGAAATTCATTCGCTAGTGTTTATTCCCTCACTAAGACCAGTTGCCGTGTCTTTCAGAGGAAACCAAGACAAGACCTGCACTGCATGGTGCACCTTTGTCCCTCATTTGTATGCAGCTAATGCATGCAACACAGTCGTTTAATCGATAGTGTTTAGGTAGGTAGGGAACCTCCTTCTGTGGTCCCCACAATATAATATAGACCTAATCCACACACACACTTTTATGCATACAGTACTATGCAAAACTCTTAGGCAGTCAAAGAAAGCTCCATTTAAATGATCATCATGTGATCAATGACCATCAGCCAATAACTATGGGGTTGAGAACTGCTAGTTTATTATTGGTTAATTTAGAGGTTGTGCCAAAAATCCGCACCGGCTCTCCATAAATCAGGTTCCCCACCTCTGGTTTAGTGCAACCAGAATGCCTGCTTGGGCCCCAGTGTAACAGCACAGGCAGGGGGGGCATGTAAGGGAATCACAGGGGGGTGCTGACTCCACAGCCTCATAGTTCTACACCAATATGAAGATCATTTAAACGGAACTTTCTTTGACTGCCGAAGAGTTTTGCACAGTACTGTACGTATAAAAGTGTGTGTGTGTGTGTGGATTAGATTTATGATTTATGAAATGAGAGTCGCCACAAGGATATAATTACAAGGCCTCAGTAGGATTCACACATCCAGGGACTTACTAAATACACACTCATACTGTACAGTGCAGCATTAGCGCCTGTATGCAGATGTGCTCACAGATGTCTTCATACAGAATGAGCCCAGGCTATGGGGCAGCGTGATGGCAGCACTGCAGGCTTCTGGGAGGCAGCTATGGCCATGTGGCTGGATGGAACGCGAGCGTCTGTGTAATCCGTGCAGCCCGGCACCGCAGGGGACCTGAGGCCGACCTGCTAAGAGCTGACAGGCCATCTGTAACCGTTTGTAAGGGAAGAGTAGCACTCCCTAGGCGACATCCACCTGCCGAGTAGGCCTCAGGCACACTCACGCGCACACAGGCTCCTCCTGGTGCCCCGAGGCTCTCAAAACCCTGGGAGAAAGTGAGGTACACAGGATTCATCCAACCCCCAAAAGGGAGGTGCCGGCCTGTTCTACTTGGTTTGGATCTTATAATAACAGGGCTGAAAACAATCGTGCACCTGCCGTAACCCTCACACTTTCAGACTCTCGCACTAACGTAGGAAATTTTACAGCAAATCTCTACTATTGCATTATAAACATAAAATTAGCTACGTCAAAAGCGTTGTGGTAGCTTGCAAACCCTGCCCGCTATTTACATGGTAATAGAACTCTTACATACATGTAAATGTGTGCGCATGTGTGTGCAGTCTTGCCTTGGATTGAGAATCTCACTCCTGCCAGTTGACCAAAGTTGGGGACGCTGTAAGGGTTATGTGATCCAGCTCTCCCTCGAGTCACAACTGGTGCCTGTCGAACTCATATATCACCCGTTGTCCTATTATGTGTTTGAATTCTGTTAACTGGTGGCAGGAAAACTACTGTCTGCTTAACTGTCCCATAACACAACTTTTATTCATCCTTCCTTGCTGTACCAAAGTGTGTCTGCATTATGGAAGGCACTAGACATTTTCCTCCAGGGGCAGATGCTTCTATAAAACATCTAAACACACAGAGGAGTTTTAATGACCTGTGAGTCTTCGTGGACGTCGCCAGGCCAGTTCGCCATGAAATGACACCTGTATGTGTCTTACAACCTCTGTAAACAACCTTACAACCTCTCACAGGGCAGCAGACGTGTTCAGAAGTTCTTGAAGCTAGAGATCAGGAGTGATTATGTGTTTCATACTCCATTGTATTAGAGATCCTGCTGAAACATAACACTGTGTCTCACCAAGCCTCTCGCACAGCAACTGAATCGATACACTTTGTTGCTAGATTGATGTGTCAATGCAGCTTCTGGAATGAGATGTTCTTCTTGGTGAACCACATTGGTGGGGGAGTCTGGTAGCAAAATAAAGGATTCGATCAATTATGTCACAGGGTTGCCTATTCAACGAACTAAAAGATTTATATTTATTGTTGACTAAACACAACTGGCATAAGATAGCATCGGTTGAGTCCATCTGCTATTCTCATCACACAGTTATTTCCAAGAAGAATGAGGAGAAAGCCAGGTTTGGCTGATCTGGTGGTGGATTAGAGCTGTATTTATAACATCTCAGGGCCTTCCCACAAATCCCGCTCTCTATCATGCTCGCACATAAAGAATGAGATTCTAACTAGCACGCACATGTAAGGATATTTTAGGTAGGTGATTCACCTGCGGAATCTGACTGCTCTCCGCACTCATAAAAAACACCCCACGTAAGCTTAATCGGCTTGCAGAAAAGGATTTTGAAAAAGAAAAAAAAAAAAACTAAAAATATTAAATAGAAAAAATCGCACGAAAGATTTTTATTGAAAAGAATGTGAGGAGAAGAGTGGAAGGACTGGTATCCGGAGCAGTATGTGTGAAGCCACAGGCAGCTGAGCTAAGTGGTGCTGAGGCAGGAATGACTGTGAGGGCGCATGGGTGGTTACTAGGCAGGTCGTCCCACAGACCTTCTGAGTGCTCAGTATTACGTGATGTGCAGAAAGGTCTCACTAGAGAGACATATTGGTGCCATTTTTTAATCACATGCTTTCACACTGCTGAGTAGCAAATTATAATTACTGCGAAATTAGCTTATTATGGCTGTTGCTACAGTTATATTCACCGAGAATTTAGTCCAAAGGAACATGCAAGTGAGAATCTGAGTGTCCCTGCAAGACCTGGGTTTAGGGGCCTTACTCAGTGGTCCAGTGGTGACGTCATGCTGTCAGCAATGGGATTTGAACCAACAACCTCCTGATTAGGAGCTTAGCCATACATCACATACAAGACAATGAGTGAGATCACTTCTCATGAACTACTTTACAAGTTTCTGTCATCATTGAAAAACATTTATGCAAATCATACTAATGAAATTTATAGGTCATTAACACTTTGGCCTTTTAGTCGTGATGAGCCGTGCGCAGTCTGGCGTTTCAGCATCATTATCGGGGAGGCCTCGTATAACTAGCCAGTGGCGTCTGGCCCCGCGAGCTCCACGGCGCCCCCCAGAGGAAAGCACGCTTTCATCATCTGTCGATGGGCCGACCCGTATTTGTGGACTTAATCTGCATGAACAAATGTTGCGCTTCAAAGCCAGGAACAAACATGGGATGCCCCATAAATAACAACGATCAAAGTTTAATTTGATGCAGCCGTAAAACCGCAGTTTGCAAAGTTTTATCGGCTTCGGGTATGATATAGCTGCGGATATTTACGATCAAGGATATGTCTGCAGCTTTGATTTATCAATCGAAAACGACTCGCTTTACTTTTTTTTACTTTGCTGTAAACATTCTCGCCGATTCAGTAATGAGCAGTGGACTGGACAAAGTCAGGTCTGCTTTAAAGTCTGCCAGTTGTCTTTGCTTCCCTTTGCTTAATTGGGATTATTCTTTGTGTGGCTTTCCCACTACTTTCTTGATTCTTCTTCTTTGTTCTGTGCTCTGATGGCAGTTATCAGCCACCCTTTGGAGAGAGTGCCACAGAAAAGCATTAGTCTGCCTTTAAAATGAAGGCAAGAGCGTTTTGATCTCCCCCTGCTATTGTCTTTCATTTCAATTTAGGGACAGATTAATACAATGCAACGTCCAGTTTATTTGATTGTCTTTCGCGTCGAGAATTACCAAGAAAATTGACAGATGGGACTGTGAACCGGCTACGTTGCTGAATAGATGTCTTGTCATTTCATTGTGTAACCTCTCCTTCACCTTATTCACTCCTTTCACGGCTCTCCTCCCTCCCCCAAGCTCCCCTCTCCCTCCCACTTTCCTCTTTCTCTACATCTATTGACAGCATGAAAAAAAAGGGAAAGAACGCGATTAATTATTTGCCAGAACTTTAACCTGTGAGCCTTAACGAACAGCATTTTCCGGGTCTCCTTTTGGCTATCCGGGGGATTTCAGTGGAGGCTGAATTTAATTAGTTCAGCCAGCCTGTGTATCGACATGAAAACAAAGGTTCAAAGGACAGGGAAAGGGCTACTTTTTTGTAGAGTTTAAAGGAGGGATTTTTACAGGGACTAGTGCAGATGAATTTGCCACGGAAACGGACGAGAATGAATAGTTTATGGTAATTTATTTTACACACAAAAGATGAGCCTATCAGCATCCACCATTCAGGAATGAGAAATATCTCTTGGCCTGATTGATAGAGGGAAGCGTAGAACATGGAATGAAGCCGTATAACTGCCTGGTTGTAATTCTCCCAGAATCTTGCCCGTGTGTTTAAAAATGCTGAGGAGGCAGCTCACCATCCAGGCCTGCCTCCTTCCATCTTTCCATTTCTATACGCTGGCAGCAGCCAAGGACATACCCAAAGAACGAAGGTGTGACGAGACCGGCGGCAGCAGGGTGAAATGGAGTGAGGCCTGGCACTCCCCAAAATGTCACTCCCCAAAATTGTCATTTGCTTCCGGGGAAATCCATTGCATGACAAAAAGAAGGGTGTGGCTTCTTTATCCAAGAGGTTAAAATAATAGGGTGTGTGTGTGTGTGTGCGTGTGTGCGTGTGTGCGTGTGTGTGCGTAGTTTACATGTTGTCCTTGTGTTGCTTCCAGGTACTCTTGGTACTTTGCTCCCACGGTCCAAAGGAATGCACCTTGGCATGCAATGTTGGCATCCCTGAATGGGTTGCAGCATCTGACTGAATGTGCATGTGTGCTTGTGCATGCCCAGTGATGGACTCAACTGCTGTGGATAAGCTTCAAGCCCCCCCCCCCCCGTACTGATTAAATTTTGAAGGATGGATGGATGGAATGTCTGGAAGCCACTGATGATTTGCACATACTGCACTTTTTCTCTCGCTTTCGCTTTTCGATCCCCTGCAGTTTTTTTAGCTTGAGGCTAAGTGGGTCAGAATTAGTCACAAGCAGAATGGCAGAACCAAGGTCGCCTGCCTGAACCTGGACCCAAAAGACGGTCATTTCAGCGGCACTGGGAGTGTCTGAAAACTCATTATTTCTCTGGGAAAATATTGCCGCTCTGTTTAAGAGCTTTTTCCGAAGTATCTGGCACAGTGCTTGATTTCTCCCGAACCTCCTTGAGATTATGCTGAGAAAGACCAGCTGCAAGGCAGAGGCATTCCTACTCGATTCCTCATTCACAGCGTAACCAGTCGCTCCCCAATGTTAATAGACGGCAAATTCTGAACCTGCCTTCCAGTTTTGCCCTCCGCATAACCAGCCGAGATCCGCAGCCTGGGCGCCTGACCCGGTGACACTCAAACACATCTAGAGCGGTGTGTCTAGTCCGGTCCTTCAGGACACCCAGATAGACCGCGTTTTAGCTCCCTCCCATCTCCCTACCAGACAGTACACATTTTTTGAGAAACACTGGATTAGAGGGAACCGCAGCCGCATGCCCCCCCCCCCCCAGGCACAGACTGCCAGGCATTATGGGAAGTGCTCCAGAGCTGTAGGCCTCGTGACTTTACATTTATTTATTTTTGCAGCCGTTGTTTTGTCCACGGTCACTTTTAAGAAGAGAAGAAAGCCTGGGGTCAGAGAGGAAGTTCAGCCAGTGCACCCAGAGCAGTCACTAGACAGAATGCCTTTATTGTCATTCTTCTGGGAGCAGGAATAGTGAAATTTCAGTCGTAGCTTATCCCATCTAAGTCACCTACGGCATTCAAACACATAGGAAGAGCGAAGTTTGGGGTCCAAAGGCAGGGTTAGTAATTTATCTGGTACCTTTACAGTGGTTTGGGTTTGGAGTCTTGCTCAAGAGCCCAACAGAGATATGAGGATTCTAATAAAAATGTGATTTGAACCGGCGACTACATTGGCTAGATGTGTCTGGGAATCAGCAGCACTAGAAAACAAACAGTGCTATACAGTATAAGTTGCCAACCGGAGGAGAGGTACTGATTCATGTTTTCTCTTTTATGTGGGGTCTAAGGGGCCCTCAAGATCCCTCTTCATTCCAACACTAGTGACACGGCTACTCTGCCAGTCGTGGGATTTGAACCCACCACCTTCTGGACATGGGCACATATCCATAAGCTATGTCTGTATAGTTGCATGCGCTACATATGCTTGTATGTGGCACGTCTTGTGTTAATCCTGCCTAGCTACCTCAGACAAGAATGTGAGGAAAACCAGTACCAGTTTATATCCAGCCCTCCCCACCCAAGCACATCGCAGAAACGATAGCGACCGGCCATGTGCTGTTCCTGCGCATTGAGATCTTCGGAGAGGGCTCAGGAAACGTCGGTGCTCTGCGGGGCTGCAGCTCTTGGCCGGAGCCTGTCATGTGTTGCTAAGCATCCGTCTGCATTGATCTCCTGCAGCTGGGGTCTGTGCTGAGTGGGGAAGCCCGCGGGTCCTGCTGAGGCGGACATTTTCAAGGTTGCCCCTTGCGGCTCCAGCCGTCCCTTGGCACTCGGGCTGGGCTTCGCGGTGCAGCTGTGTGCCGCTCGTGCCGCGTGAGAGGATGGGCCCAGCACCCACTGCTCTCTCATAATTACCCATCTTATGTGACTTTTTAATCTTAAATTAAAATCATTATGTGTTACATAATAGGTTACTATTTGCTTCAGCGCTCACCTAGTGTCAATTATATTACTGCATTCAGGCAGAGCCCGTTTGAACAAAGCAACCATTAGAAGGGCTGGTGTATCACCGTTAGGAAGTACAGTACCGAGATAATCGGACGGTAATTGCTGGATTAGATTCTGGACTGGATTAATGTAGTCAGGGGTGGCCTGTTGCATTTATAGTGATTAATTGGATGGCGCTGTTGATCCTCTGTAGATCCTCTGCAGGTTTAACCTTGCTGACACCATAACTGTGTTTCTGGTGTTTATTTTTAGCCCTATGACAGATGTTAGCTATTGTGTCCCTGTCAAGGACAATCAAGCCATGCACAGACTCTTTATTGACGTTTTCTTTCCTGAAATATGTATTTGATAACTTCCAGAAGGTATAATTCTATCTATGATTCTATTCATTCTATGATTCTGTTCATTATTGATTATTTCTTAAATATGGACGTTATAATTCCCAAGAGGTATGACCCTAACGCTATTTTTTCTTAGCTATTTCTAGAAAAATGGATTTAATGAGAGGCAAATGACAGTTCAGTATAAGTAATGTCGCCAAAGTGAACGGCAGCGCCTCTTCGCATGTCCTGCAAGTGGCTGTCGATTAGCTGTGTCTGAGTCCTGCCCCCCCTTGCCTCCCCCAGTACAGGATCGGCCAGCTGTACATGATCAGCAAGCACAGTCACGAGCAGAGTGACCGCGGGGAGGGCGTGGAGGTGGTGCAGAATGAGCCCTACGAGGACCCCGTCCATGGGTGCGGTCAGTTCACCGAGAAGCGGGTTTACCTGAACAGGTGAGTGCCGGTGGGGGGGGGGGGGGGGGGGGGGGGGGGGGGGGGGGGGGGGGGGGGGGGGGGGGGGGGGGGGG
>JABFEA020000098.1:10185197-10203917 GCA_019775915.2 Cyphomyrus plagiostoma
CACTTTGTGTTTAATCATTTTATTTTCAATCGCTCATACCCCTGGCATTGATGTTGTATGTTTCTTCTGGCATCAATTAAAAAAAATAAAAATAAAAAATGAGGAGCACGAGCTCCATGTTCTGGCCGAGATCTCCTCCTTAACTGGACCCGCAGTAACGAAATCCTACAGACGGCCCACACGGAGAGCTTTCTGCTCCCGCACCTGAAGGACCTCTCGATCCAGCAGGTCTTGGTGAGTGCCTGCATCTTCACTGCCACCAGATGTCCAGCTCTGTGTGCGTCACGTGCTAACGATTCTCTCTGCTCTGTTGTCAATTTGCAGCTGTTTCTTCGGTATCTCTGGTTCCTCTATTTGAAGTTTTCCCAAGATGTCAACGCACGCACGTCTGGTTTGAGATCACCAACTACGGTACAGGTTCGTAATTTGCCGTCCACTTCTCCATACGGGAGTGATTTTCTGTTTGCAGTACGTATGGTTGTTGTCAGTGTGTTGTGTAACACAAGTGATGCAATCCCATTACTGAGTGTGTTAAATGGAGCTAAGATGAAATGGAGAATGTACCTACATGACCTGTATGTTCAAAGTTCAAGTTTTGCACTTAAATTCATTCTCTTTACTCATTTGAAGAATTTTAATGTTTTGGTCATAAATTGTGATATTAATTATAACCCACTGTGTGAAAATTATTAAATTTTCAGATTAATTTTAATTTCTTGCCCCTCATTTCTTCTTGTAGATCATAGACTGGGTTTGCTTGGTGCTTGATGCCCATTTCACTGTTTTGGTGATGCTTACTGAAGCCAAAGACGTGCTTTCACATCTCAACAAGTTTGTAAGATCCCAGGTAAAACTGTCTTTTCGAAGAACTGTCCTCACCACTGAAACATGTCATGCTTAAAATTCCATTTATGAAATTGTTTTCCATTTTAGGTGAAATTAATCTCTGAACTTGGGAAGATCCAGGGAAGCCTTCAAGACATTCACAAACTGAAGCAGTCTGAGGACGTCGGCCTGTATTCAATTGAGATCATCGAGCTGTTTTAGAGAACAAATTCATTTTATTAACTCTTGCTGTTGTTCCTCACCGTAAACACACAAGAAACTGCGTTTTAGAATCCTGTTGCATCTTCTACGGAACAGTACAGGAGTTTGCCCATGTTTTAATGTGGATTTATATAAGTGAATTGTTTCCTGCAGAACTTATTGTAAAGTACAATGCTGAAATTGTGCATAAATGGACATTCTCTTTATTGCCATATAAGGTAGACTTCCCTCAGCCTTGGATGCTCCATACACTTACGCTTTTAACTTTTTTTTTAAATGCCATTTTATTCAGCTTTATGTTTCCAAGTCTTTCCTTTTTATCTTTTGTATATGTACATACAAAAGTGTGACATTTGTGAATTAGTTTTGGACCGCTTCAGTTTTAAAAAGTGCAGTGTGTGGAGTAACAAAGGGCTTGTTTATCTTTGTTTCTATAGAAAGTCAACATAATGAATGTGTGCAGGGCAACGTAAAGGAGAATCTTAAGTTTGCTAATCTTATGTTCCCAAGTGTGTGGGACGGCTCGTTCCAGCTTGTCGCATTAGAAATGAAAATGGTCTCTGAGTAGTTGACAATATTTTATTAAAAGCATTTGTGCACCACATGTCTGGCTATCATGATTTAGTAGGTATGGTCGGTATGTCATCTATTTTGTGTTTTATTTGTATATGTCACAAACACTCCCACCACACTAAGGTAGTGCTGTTTCTGTTATGTTGTAACAGCAGTAGGTGTATTTAAATGATATTAAAATAATTTCAATGTTTACCTGGATTAATTTTTAAAGTGTGTGTAGGTTACGGTTCACTTATCCATAAACTTTAATTATTAATTCCTACTACCAAATGAGTAATACTGATAATATGATTAAACATAGTTTACTGACCAAATTGTCTTAACTCTAAGACAATTATACAAGGATGAAAATCCCGCTTTATATCAATGGAAGAGTGGAACTCTAACATATTTTCTGCAAAGTGTGACTGATTCCATTTGTCCTTATTATTTGAAATACCCCGATTAAACATTTCCGGCGGGAGTGCACGGACTAGATTTGTGAATGTCTAATATATATTTTTTTTATGAGTTAAACGTCAGGTACATGCAACATCTGTTGCCAAATTATGGTCAGTTATTTATAACCGTGGTCCAAGAGGACATAATACTGTACAAGTGATAGGAAACTGACCCAGTAAATTGAGGTTTCAGCAATCGATCTGACCAGCTTTTTTCATACCACGTGGAGGTGCTCTTTTCACACAAACCGCGTCGTAACATGTCACGTGCTGTGCAACCTCTATTTAAGTCAGCGTGGTACAACGGCGAACTAATAAAATACCGTGAGTTATACGTAACTATGAAATTTCTGTTTCCTGGTGATATGGTTCGAATGCTTTCATCTACGATATGTTCACTGCTTTCAAAAATGCATCTTGGATCGTAGTCGGCAGGATTCGAACCTGCGCGGGGAGACCCCAATGGATTTCTAGTCCATCGCCTTAACCACTCGGCCACGACTACAGCACAAATATAAGGCTTCCTATTTTTCCTTGTGAAATAAAGAATAATGTGTAATAAGATGAGTATGGAATAGGAATTATACATCGATTTATCTGATAAGTACAATATAATACAAATTAGAAGAAACGTGCATTTCTTAGAAATGGACTGATAATGAAGCTTCCGTATATACACATTATTCTTTTCTCACACACTTAGAAAAGAATAGCTATTTACCGTGATTTTATTCATATTTACCGTGATTCGTTTCATGTTTTGCAAGTTTTCAATGCAAATAAAAGGAAGCGCGGTGACATATTGATGAGCCACAAACGTGATCCACGAAATGGATGCTAAATTGTTATGTGCTTCACAACGCATGTATATGACTTGACTATCACAACCAAAAAGTAATTAAAATCTTTATTTCAGCTTTATGTTACGCTTATGATAGGAAAATCATGTCTTAAGTGCAAAAGAACTAAGACAATATTCAAAAATTATGGAAAGAACAAAATTATTGTAGAAGCCTTTATAGCTTAAGAGTGATAATTAAGTTGCAATGGAGTATGTGTTGTTGGATTAACACCAGGAAACCATTTATACACTGTTGGTGGAGTAAAGCAGTTGACAGTAACCTAATATTTGAAAGCTAAAAAACAGAAAAGGTTAAATTTGTTGTACCTTTGAGGTAGACATTTAATTTATATAGTACATTTCTGATAGACTCCAGATTTCTCACGACCCTCACTCAGAAATAAAGATGGATGTACAGTTATAAGTATTGTTTTGTAGTGTATGCAGGGATATACCTGAAATTGTTCATTTTCATATATATATATATATATATATATATATATATTACAAGAGCCTAATTTCTTTTAATGTAGACTCATAGTTGCAGTGATTGGTGGGTGGAGCTGAACTAATATGTTACATTCAAATGTGCAAGCTGCTTTTGTGCTGCTGGTTATGATAGAATAGCAACACTGCCTGTAGCTCGCAGCAATATTGCAGTGCACAAGTGTTTGGTAGTGACAGGGATTGAGATACCGAGTGGCTGAAGGCCAGACTGCATGGGGGGAAAACACAGCTCAAGTACTTTGTCTACAAGAACCTAGATTAGGTGGCAGAACACTGTTCTGTGGTATATGAGAGCTGGGAGCAAAACAATCAGAAAAGGGGGTGCGTAAATATTCTCGAATCTGAAAGATGATCACTCTTCAGGAGGCCTACATTCATCAACATGTTTTGTTTTAATTTTAATTTGATTCCATTAGAGATTTAGTTTAGAATACTGGCTGTCTATGACAGTTATGTGCACACATGAAGGCAAATATTGTCAGTGTGGCTTGTGTGCCAGACTATTTTATTGCACATATAAATTATAAAAGGTAAATCGCTAAGGGCTTAATTTATTTGAACTCGTTCTTAACCATAAGTCATTTGCATGTTTAATGTTTGTCTTAAAGATGTAGTCTTTTAAATTGCAATGGCTGCTGTAAATATTGAAAGGTAGTAATATTTTATATTGAAACTTTGAATGATTTTAAATTGTATTTTTTTCTACGCAATTACGGCTTGATTGATCCGAGTTCAAGATGCGCGTGGAATATTTTCCTACATCTCTTATTTGATTGGATATAATTTTGACGTGTGATGACCAAATAAATGACATGGTTTTAGTGCATGTTTTGTTTTCATAACATTAAGCAAGACAGAAGCCCCTTTCTCGTAGTTGCATAATGCATGGTGCTAGCGAGCAGCGTTGTTTCCATTCGCAATTAAAATATCCGACATAATAAAATGAAACGCTGTCCTTCTGCACAAGCGTACTGGAAACAACGCGTGGCCGCAAGTAAGCGATCGTGCAAACATGAATTTTTCTATGCAAACACGAGCATATCGTCGGCGAAAATGCTAAGCCGTTTAGCTTTCATTGTAGAGTGGCGATCACGTGATCGCCGTAGAAGGCCTGCTGTCTGTTTTCAGTAGAGGGAGAGAGAGGAAGAAAAATGGCGACTAGAGGCGACCCGGAGCGGGACGCCGGCCGTTCGCATTAAGCTTTCTCTCGCTTGTTAAGTCTGGGGCTGAGTGGAACTACTTCTCATATATCTACCGACTTTCGGCTTTTAGGCGGTGCCCGTTTTCCCGGGTTTTCGTGGGTGAATTCCGCGCGAAAACTGAAATTGGAAATAATACATTTGTATCTATATAATGAGGGGGAGAAGAGGCAGGCCGCCCAAACAGGCGCTGATGCAGGAGCCTTCTCCCGGGCTAGTCCGCGGTTTGAGACCCCGGCGAGGACTACGCGCAAGAGGGAGAGGTGCAGTAGAGGTCGAAATTCTGACTCCCAGGAGGGGAAATTACCATTCATCTAGAGGCAGGAGAAAAATGGGATCAACTACGGCATCAGGAGGTAGAGGAAGAGGCAGGATTGGTAGCAGAGGTAGAGGGAGACGGACGAGTAACAAGGTGGTTTACGATGACCATGAGAGCGATGAAGACGAGGATGCCGTGAGTTTGCGATCGGAGGAAGACGAGTTTGTCCGCGATGATCCATTGTCGGATGAAGACGAAGAGGCCTTAGAAGATGAGTCCGATTACCTGGAGGAAATACCCGACGATGATGATGCCAGCTACTGTACGGAGAGCAGTTTTCGGAGCCATAGTACGTACGGCAGCACTCCAGGTAAATAGAGGGCTTAATTAACCCGGGCAACTTGGAAAGGGGGGTGAGGGCGGGACAATGGCGCATGATCTAATCTCGTATTGTCCCGGCGATTTATTATTTTTTACGATATAAACAGAGAGTTGTGCAGGCAGCTGTATTGTTCAAAATGGAGAATGCACTCAAAAAGCAGGCCTCTGCTTATCGGCATCCAGTTGCCAGTTGTAGGACTGAGCTCGCGCCGTGCCCGCTGTCGCGCTCACTCGCGTGCCACGGCGGCCGCACTCCTAATCTCTCGTATTATGGTGCCTTTAAACATCCCTCTCCGCTTTTTTTGCTTTTTCAAGTAAACGTGACGAGCTTTTTTCTGTGCAGGATATTGATGAAAAGATAATGGATTTTCGGAATTTATACATTCTTAATCTGCATAGTTGCTCGGTGAGTGCTCTTTTCTGACAAACTTTTTTTCCTCCCCGAACCTGACGAACGGAGGTCTTAGCTTGGTTGACCGTGTTACGGATATTTTTTATTTTTTAGGTCAGTGTGTTAGCGCGATATGACGCGTGGCGACTGTCGTTCACAAATGTGTCTGTTGGTGTATTTGCGATGATAGCGCGGCAGTGAAGATTAAAGGTGACCACCTCCTATTATCCACAAAATCTATAGCAGGTGTCTATGACTTGTACATGTATGATTTAACTCGTACTGTTAAGAATTCGTGTTTTTTGGCTTACCGTGGCAGATCCGGCGCTGATTAGCTTTGATTAGCTACTTCCCAGTGACAGGACGGCCACGCGTCCTTTTGTTTTGAAAATAGGCGCTTCTGCTTCACCTGTTGCAGACGAGAGTCCACGTCACAGGCCGAAAGGATCCCCACTAAACCAGCCGTGCTTTAATGTCGGCCAGGGGGGCATTGTGCGTGGCACGTACGGCATGCTGATTGGTTTATTCTGTCACTTTAATTGTCAAATCCACGCAAAAGTCGAAAAATCGTGATCAGCGTTTCCATTTGAAATTAGATTGCATTATGTGCATTATGTTACTGCTTTTTTCTCATTTGTAATTAGCAACATGTCGTTATAAAGCTGCATTTATGTTTTTAGGTAAATTAATTTTAAAAATACAGTAGAGATTAACAAAAAATCCAAATCCACGCATCATGCCTATTTCTGTTTCTTATTTTCTCTTTTGTAAATAACGGAACATCGACCGGTTGCTGTGCATCATAATCGCATGTGGTGGTATTCATAAAAATGTATGTACGGTCAGGACAGCTTTTACATAACAGACATATAATCATTTTTAAATAATTTTGTATTTAGTGCAGTTGAAATTAGGGATGCTGTAATGACAGTATTGTCAGTAATGGACATCTGCTGAACTTACTGTGATTTGGGGAAAGTTAATAGAAACTCCTTGCCAAAGTTTGGCAGTTGTGTGTAAATATGTTTTTGTAACTCTTTCAAGGATTAGCTGAAAAGGTTTGTAAACCTTGGCTTCATAGTATGTATCTTTGTCTGTTGTAAAATATCCATCCATCCATGTATCTGTTTATCTTCTGTAAATAATTATTTGGTACATGTTACAGCTTCTTGAATTTTTTTTAACAAACCTGTTTACACATGCATATATTCATATTTGTAAATCTTGTAAGGGGATTGAGAATTCGATTTTTTCAGCTAAGTCAATTGTAACATCTCTCTTAAGTAAAAGTATGACTATTTTGAAAAGTAGGCAGAATTAGTGGCTTTTGCCTGCAGTTCTGTTGTGCTTTCCTATTGGCGAAAGAAGTTTTTATGCAGAAATGTGAAATTGGTTGAGTTTGTGACATTTGTGCTTTTTCTATTTGTTTTCTGTCAGTGTTTGTCTGATTTTTTTTCCCCTTTGCCTCAGTTGTTAGTTACTGTTTATGCGCTGATTGTGCCCTGTGCAGTGGAGGGGCTCCATAGTGGCAGTACTTGATTGTTTAATTAAACATTGTGGTTCTTGGCAGCAGTGACAGTCATTGTTCGTAGAAGATTAACTGAGATGTCGGGGACAAAAAATAATGAAGATGTCAACAATTTCAGTTAACGGAGTTTGGGCCTCGGGCTGCAGCCAAGGGCATTATGGGAATGCAATGGTAAGACAGGGAATGGATTGTCCCAGGGGTTTTCAGATGTCCGTGGATATGGGAACATTCTTGAAAAGTCCTTCACTTCTTAGCACTTCACTGTGAAACCAGGTGGTATGCAGTTTTTTGACAGTTTTTTTTCTTCTTTATACGGCACAGCGGAAAAAATATATTGCTCTGCTGTTGTGAATGTGAGCCTTAGCTTTGTCAGTATGGACTTCTTTAAGACATAGACTTGCATAACAGTTATGCTGTTAAGTTTTCTTTGTTCAGTTTTTGCCTTTTTGGGTGGCTTGATGTTGCGGGATGATAGAATTAAATTCTGTGCCCTCAGTGAGAGTAAACATTTCAATTAGATTTCCATTGCCTCGTCAAAGGCTAAAGATGGACAACACCGAAAAATTCTAATGTCGTTAGATAACCCTGGTTGCCCATAGAGAAAATAGCAATGCAGTGTAGCCAGTATGTGATTGTAGTTTTAGGGTACCATGCAATTTTTAAAGTAAAATTTAATTTACATATTAAGCAGACTATAGCGATGAAAGTCCAATGGATATCTTATGCATCGTTGTACAAAACTGTATATATCTCAAGCATTCTGTGCGAATCAGTTGAATTCGTGTTTGTTTGAGTTTTCATATCTGTTGCTTTGACTTCATGCCATCATTGTGCGTCTTTTATTGAGCCGAATGTTTCCTATGCTTTTATGATTTTGTTCTTTTTTTTGTGTTTTCTTTGATGTGAAACCAATGAACCTTTTCTTCTGTTTGAAACCCTTCTCTTACACCATTTCTTTCCAGTTTATCATTCATGTTTTTTTTTTTGTCCGACTGGGATTTAGTTACTCAGTGCAGTTATTTTTTTTCTCCCTTGGTAATAAAATGTCTCATTGAGGTTCAATAGTGACTGTCACAGGAATGTGTTAATTAAATGATTGACATGTAACTGTTTCAGCTGGGTGGCATATCAGATAAAGGACAGTTATATAGTTCAAACCTCAGCGAAGTGGTTATTAGAGTATAGTTCATTTTTACTTGCAGGGAATTCTTGACAGGTCACAATAAGAATACAAAGATAAGCTTTATTTTGTGTAAAACCGCTTGAAAGGAGAACACACGTGGCCAAAGAGGTGAAATTGTGGCGTTTCTCTTATTCCGCACATTTGGTGATGTATATGCGCATGTTCTTTTAATTGCTCTTTCTTTAATCGGTGTGACCTGTCTATGACATAGGAGTACTTACCCCATGTCCTTCTGTCTCCTCCTCGGTGGGCAGGCCGGCGGAGGACACGGGTACATCGCCCACGTTCACCGATATTTGAGGAGAAGGAGATCCCTCCTCTGGAGCTTCCCAAAAGCTCTGAGGACCTCATGGTGCCCAGTGAACAGCTGCTCAACGTGGCCGCCATTTACGAGGTGCTGCGCAACTTTGGCACCGTTCTGCGTCTGTCGCCCTTCCGCTTTGAGGACTTCTGTGCCGCACTGGCTTGCCAGGAGCAGTGTACGCTGCTGGCAGAGACTCACATCTCCCTCTTGAAGGCCATCCTTCGTGAGGAGGACACTTCTAATACCACCTTCGGCCCGGCTGACTTGAAGGACAGCGTCAACTCCACACTGTACTTCATCGACGGCATGACTTGGCCGGAGGTGGTGCGCGCCTACTGCGAAAGCGATAGCGAGTACCACCACGTTCTGCCATTCCAGGAGGGTGAGGACTATCCGTTTGGGCCTCTGGAAAGCAAGATCAAGGTTCTCCAGTTCCTGGTGGACCAGTTCCTCACCACCAACATCGCCCGTGAGGAACTGATGTCTGAGGGCGTGGTGCAGTATGACGACCACTGTCGCGTGTGCCACAAGCTGGGCGACCTGCTGTGCTGCGAGACCTGCTCTGCCGTCTACCACCTAGAATGTGTGAAGCCGCCGCTGGAGGAGGTGCCAGAGGACGAGTGGCAGTGCGAGATTTGTGTAGCCCACAAGGTGCCGGGCATCATGGACTCTGTGACCGAGAGCCAAAAAAGCAGGCCTTACATTCGACAGGAGCCCATTGGCTATGACCGGCATCGGCGGAAATACTGGTTCCTAAACAGGAGAATCATAGTGTAAGTAAAGCACCTTTTATGTCATTTTGAGGTAGAGCTGCTTAAGGGCTTATTCTCAGTTACGTTAGATTAATATAGGAAATCAGGTTTGTTACTGGTTCTGGTGGGCACCAATGCCTGGTCCTCCTTGGTATTTTAAGTGTTTGATTAAAATAATTATGCTTATTGAACCTACTTTGACTGCCCCTCCCTGTGCTGAAGCAGGAAGCGGCCCACCAGGACCGGGGGTTGAGTCCTTTTGATGCTGGAGATAGTTGTTTCAGACATGGAACATAGTGTCATTTTAACTGGGATGGCCTTAAATTTCTGGCAGCACCTTCTCTGGCTCTAACTTGCTTTGATGAAGAGGGTGGTTGTTTTGAGGGGGGTGCTGAATTTATCTTTTCTTATAACACTTCCTAAGCTCATAAGTCTTAAGCAGGCATGACATGAAATTTGCAGTGAATTCTTACAGAGGCTGATTCCAGTGTTGGTCCCTCAGTGCTCATTAACAGTGACTAATAACATCACATAGCTTATGTAAATTTTGATTAGGATAAAACTGGCTTGCGGAAATTATTTTGGTTTTTAAGATGCACTTTATCGCCCGTAATATAGCAGTTATTTGCTTGTTTAAGAAAGTTGTTGGTTTCAATAAGCAGGTATTTGTTTCAGCTAAACCTTCTGAATGTTAATGCAAACACATTATGCAACATTAGGCCTTGATATAATGGCATATCATTGTTATTTACATGGGTGAAGAAACCTCATTTGTCATGGCTTTGTACAGTGTAACAAGTTTTTAAATAATCACCATTGGGTTTAAGATGCCCTTTTCGTCTGGTTATGTCTATACAGGAATCTCATTGTATCATATCTAAGTTGTGCAATTTCACAGGTATAATTAGGTGTAATGCTGTGTAATGTAGTCATTTAGTCTGATTTGCGCCCCTGCTTGGCAGCACAAGGAGCTGTCAGGTCGATTGTTCGTACCTCATCTCTTCCACATGCTCAAGGCAGGGGTGTGTTTTAAAAGCCTGGAGTGTTCACATTCTGCATTGTGCTGAGATTTATTTACTCAGAGTTGCTTGTTAATCTGATGACAGTGTGTTTTCTTTTGCCTTATTTAAATTTTTTTTAAATGATGCGTCACAATTGCAAAATCTTTTATGGCTATCTTATTACCACACCGTCATCTCTGAGAAGTGTGACATTGTTGCTGTTTGATCTAGGTATTGTGTGCACCAGTGTATTTCAGCAGTCAAAGCCCACGATGCTGCACGTGTGCACATTTTGGCCTGCGTACATTTTAACACCCACTGCTTGAGAGGAGGATTCACTCACCATCTGTACAGTGCAAACGGCTGCAGTTAACGAAGTTTGTTTGCAGCAGTTGTGTTAAATGTTGAGGCCAAACACAGTGTGATGCTATGGGATTAAAGAGATCATGAAAACCAGGAACTTTCTGTTGTAACTTTGAACATAAGACCAAAACTACTGTTTAAAAACTCATTTGTGCTTTTGAAATGATGTATTTTATTTATTTTCTTTTTGGGAAGTAATGATTGGCTTATTTTGCCATATTACAATTGTCTTTAATCCAGTTCATATGTGCTCCATTTGCTGGTTTGGTTTCATTCCCTCAAAGGAGATGACTGGTTTTATTGTAGGCCACTTTTGAACAGTGAAATGGACAGCTGCATATGCTTAAATATGTAAAGGTGTTTTTTTTTTTTGTTTAAAGTGACAGGAACTGAACCATATTGTCATGATGAAGGGCCAGTATTAGAATCTTTTGTGTTGCTTTGTGTCTGGTGTGAAGCAGAGTTTGTGTGGACAGATCACTTAGTTATATGGCCGTATCCAGCCCTTGTTTTCTTTCCATGATTTTCTTTCCATGTAAAAAGCACTTGGCAGATCAGTCCCTAAGTTCCTCTTTCTCTGCTACCTCTTTGTTGTTCCTGCTATACATTTATATTTAATTAATGTTTTGAAGCTGCAGTTCATCTGTGAAGCTGATCAGTTTAAATAAGGCAAGGTATTTTTATTAGATATGATCATTAACTGGGATTGTATAGCCAGTAAATTTGACAACCTTAGTGTCTCTTAAGATTGGCATAAACCGTCTTTTTCAAATGGTTAATTCATGTTTTTTCATGTTTCACTCATATCAAATTAAACTTATTGGATTTCATTCATTGAACCAGCCAATCATATTGGTTAAATTCAGAGAGGTGGGACAATGATAACTTGGCTAGTTTTTAATTGGCTGGTGGTTTATCATTCTGCTGTCGTACTGTTTCATTGGCTCCCATAAAGTTGGAGAGTAAAGACGGTTTAGTCATAATTGTTCATTGACGCTCAGTGATTTGTTTACTGACAGCCGCATGCTCATCCTGAGACTCTCCATTGGTGAGTCAGAACAGCTGAATCAGGCAGCATATTGAATAAAATCTTTTCACTCTGATGATATGTATTCAGAAAGGAAGTAGTTTGTGACCAGCATTCCTCTAACCCCCATAACCTCTTGAGCAGGTAACATTGTAGCTGTTTTCCACTCTGGTATTTTTTTCTTTGATTTTTGAAATTATGTTATTACGAAAACATTTGCAAAATATAATTTCTTTGTTTTTTGCTGCATATATTGGGAATGTTGTTATATTGGAATTGAGGTTAAAATGCACAATAATTTCTTGTCGTATCGTTCACGCTGTTACAACAATCGATTGTCACATTTGCATACCAGTTACGTCAATCCCTGCTAATTTAAATGGATTGTACAAAAACACAAATTTGTCTGTTGTGACGGGTATTGAGGAGGACCAGACTACACATGGTCCTTCTGTAGTTGTCACTGTAATATTAGAATACTGCTGATCCTTTTGAGGTCAGGCATGTGTGTGCGTAGGTGAGTGTGTTCCCTCATGTTCTAACTATATTCTCCTCTTCATCTAGTGAGGAAGATGGTGAGCATGAGCATAAGGCCATATGGTACTACAGTACCAAGGTCCAACTGGCCGAGCTGATGGACTACTTGGACAAAGAGTACTGGGAGACGGACCTGTATGAGACCCTGGAGGAGATAAGAGAGGAGGTCCATACCCACATGGACATCACAGAAGATCTCACCAACAAAGCACGGGGTAGCAATAAGTGCTTTCTGGCGGCAGCTAATGGTAAGCTGAGCTCTATGCTAGCATCTGGAAAATTCCCTGGGGGAGGCTACACGGCACGGTGTGTGGGGATGCTGGTGCGGGGAACATGAATCGTTCTCAGTCAGCTGTGCAGTCTTTCCTTCTCTCTGTTAACGAGAGAGGTCTTCTACTGTTACTGGGTCACGTGGAAGGATAGGTTAGAAGTGGTAAATCTCTGTACTCTAAAACCAAATGTAACTGGGGGGCATTCAACCCCCATGGCTACATTACCGTTGGTATTTAATCAAAAACATGAAAGCTGAAATGGAAAATAGGTGGATAACCCAGATGAGAACACAGACAGCTGTGTTGTGTGCTAAGATTAATGGGTTTTCAGTTGGTTTCCTAGTACTGTATTGGGGGCAGTCTTTGGGTTGAAGTCAAGTAAACTCAGCCCTAGGTAAAATTCTGTCAGTTCCTGTGTATTAAATACTCAAGCAAAGCCGCCTTGTATTTGTAAGAACTACATTCTATTTGTGTTTTTATGAATGGGACTTGCATCCATTTTTAAATCTTGCAGTGGAATACTATGTTACAGGATGAGAGCGTTTCACGTTGTCTGTCTAGGCACACTCATGGTCTGTCAGCAGAGGGTGGCGTGTGGCCGCCTCCCATTTCACCTGTCTGCCGATGCTTATTTCAAAATCAGGACAGATATGAAGCATCCTGAATTAGCTTGAGAAACAGACAGAGCCATGTGGGGAAAGCCTCTGCGGTCGAGCTCACTTATACGCTGTCTCACAACGAGCATTGTACGCTGCCGGTGACATGTGGCATTTGATCTGTTCCAAGAGCCCCCCCCCCCCCACAAGCTGCTGGAACAGATGCCAGGAGTAACTTCAATAGCCCCCCCCCCAATGCTGCCTGTCTTGTTTCTCTCTCTTTCTGTGACAGGTAGTGGAATATATGGTGATGCTGGTGGTTTAACAGAAAGGAAAAAGATGTCAGTTACCCCTCTGCCTCTCTCTCTCTCTCTCTCTCTCTCTCTCTGTGCCCCTCTTGCACCAAATTGGGGCAACCTGGTCACTCTCTCGCGGCTTTACGGTTGCTGTCGCAGCATATTTATCCAGTCGCACTTGCCATTTCCAGCCACCCACAGCTGCATATCTGTGTTGTCCAGCCCTGTGTTGCTGTCTCTCACTTTGGACTCTACGGTGCTTTGCTTAGATGTACATCCTTCGCCAGGATTGTTAATGGATTTTAGTACTTTGCAGGCCATTTAATCATGATGTTCTTGTAAGTTCTTGATGATGTTTTTACGTATGTTTTTCGCCCTCAAATTGTTTATAGAAGATTTATAGGGATTTTTTTGACCCCTCCAACCCTGTGTACAGTCACTGGTCATATACCATGACATTTCAGCTACTGGGGTACCATCCAGGAGGCTTCCAAGGAAAGGTTTGGTGAGGGGATGGGAGCAAGGTAGCAGAAAATAGGAGGGAGGGACTGCAGGAGGGCGCCTCAGTGCTGCTGCAGCCCCCCCAGTGATGACTGCCAATGCCCAAGCCAAGCCTCAGTGGGCCGTTCTATTGTTGGGCTCCATGGCACCTGTGCACTAATTAGCCCCCTACTGGGTGGGGTTGGGGGGTAGAGCAAAAACATGCAGCTTAGCTACCAGCTCCTATGCACCACACTGGGTTTCACACAGTGAACGCACATCTGTAGTGGAGCAGGAGTGGTCCTCAGCCCTTTGGTCCATAGGTCTCCCTCGCACCAAGTACTGTACTTTTGGTACTTTGAGAAAATACCAGAAGTATGGTACTGCAAGGTTTTAGTTCTCCACTGGTGTAAAATCTGGTACCATGACATCACGACATGAGGCGGGGTGTTTTGTACTGAATTTGAAAAATTGCTGTAGTTTTTTTATACAGCTAGGCGATGTGCAATATCAAGACCAATATCACATGTTATGCACTTAAAATTCTTACAGTGCTAGTCAGCTATATTAAAATAAGGCTTTTTCCTACTTTAAATGCTGTACAGACATTATAGCACAGGGGGTTAATGTTTCGCTAAAATATTTTTACCCTCTTACTCTGTCATAAAAAAAAAAAAAACAACTTGACATGCTTTGCAATTTCAATTATTTGTTTTTTAGATTCTTACAAATTTACAAATCACTTAATGCATGCGCACAGGTAAAACTCTTATTACAGCAAAATCACATTGCTGTATTTATAACAAAATCACATGGCTAGGACAGGCCGCTATATGCGTGCTGTATTAGTATATATATTTTTTCTTTTTTTGTCATGCCTGCAGGATCTTTTGTTGTACGTGTTCTTACGATGATATTCTATTTTTTTTCTTTATCTTTATTTTCTAAACTGTTTTCAAGGTGGGATGTCTATTGCTTTTCAGAGGCAAGCTAATTGCATAATCAATCGACTGAATTTCAAGTCCCCCCTTCCCCCCGAAGTAGTTCCCCAGTTGGTTTGGCATGTTCGGTACTGGAACTTTTGGCACTGGTACTCGACTGGAAGTCAATGGAAAAGCAAAAGTACCGTACTTGGTGCGCTAGAAAAGAGCGCTTAGGGAAGCGGATGAAATGGGTTGGCGTTAGTTAGGCTTGTAGTATGTGGCTGTATGACGTACAGTTGATGGGTGATGCTGGTACTGGTATTTAAGGAATTATCTAGCAGTGATGCTTATATAGAGAATGATGGGTCTGAAATGAAGGTTTCAGTGTGCCCTTTTAGGGTCTGTGTATGCACCATTCTTAGAAAAACCAAGTGACTGCCCTCCTTTTTGGGATGAAAAATGTTAGATGCATGTTTGATAAAGATTTGGGCATTTATCATTGTTACAGCTATGTGTTGTTTGGTTACCGGGGGAACGTGCTGCCACCATGTAGGTTAAGTAGGATTTGGTGATAGTACAGACGCTCCTCTACTTACGAACTTTCAGACATACGAACGAAGAGGACTGTAAGTCCAAATTGTGTTCGTTGGGCTCCGGTTTCCTGTCCACAACATCAAATGATTTTTCTGCGCACCAATTCCGTCTAGTACAACTTCTGCCCGCTACTCCCACCGCACAGCAGCGTAGCGTACGTACTCCTAGCATCCTAGTTCTTTGCACTTGCGTATACCCATAAAATGACGTCGAATAACGACTTACGAAGACTGCCGTTAGGAACATAACTCGTTCATAAGTAGAGGAGCACCTGTACTGTGTGATGGATGGAGGGGGTGTCACCAGGTGGTTAATGCCCCCTTGCCATTTTCTCGCTTTTCCCAAATCGCCTGGCGTGCTGGATCTTGCTGTTGACTGGTGCTGTGTATCTTGCTGCTCCCCCCGTGACACAAACACATGCTTCCATGGGCCCCCCTCCTCCTGTTTTTCATTCATTCATTTATTTATTTATTTATTTTTTAAAAAAAGGTTGTGAGTTTGACTCCCAGTGTGGGTCCAGCATCGGCGCTCTTCAGCAAGCTGTCTCACAGAAGTAGCTCCAGTAAAATGCTGTATATCTCTGTATGACTGTGTTAAACAAAAAACGAAGAGCGAATAAAGGTGTTTGTTTATCATAACGGGTCATTACTCAGTCATGAAGGCCCCGCCACCCACGCTCTCTTTCATTAGCCAGTTTGGGGTTTCCCAGGAAGGAGTAGTGGAATGAATCAGGTTTCCTCCATGAGATTATGACGCATTATGTTGTGAAGTGAAGATTTGTTACCAGAGTGTGCTGCACTGTGTGTGACTTGGACGGTGGTCTGATCTTTTAAGGATTAGACTTTTTGGCCTAAAGCTTGCTGGTGGTGTGTCCATGATGTCATACCCACCGATGAGGTATTTATCCTCAGTGGTTTTAGAAACACTGTATAAATTTGAGGATAAGCTGCTGTAGATTGTTTTCTGCAGCTTTATGGTTGAGGGACAGAACGAACTGCTCTAACTGTTTCCAGCTGTTTGTTCCACATGGTTGAATGGAAGGATGCAAGCACACTGCCTTCTACCCCTGCTTTCGTGGTCAGTGTTTGAATGCATGGGGTGCAGGCTTACTAAACCTGTGCAATTTCTTTTCAGACTTGTAGCTTCACTGTTCCTTCCTTATGATGTCATTTGTCTCTTATTGAGAAATATGCCACTCCCCAGAGAATAAGAAGTGTTGGTGGATGTTTGTGTGGAGCCGCTGTCAAGCAGCGACTGTGCAGCTTTTCCTTTCTTCTGCCTTGGTTCCTATTGATTGGCAGCCCTGTCATACTACCAGAACTAACAGACTAACAGATTTGGCACATGGGCATTAATTCACAAAGCTCTAAGGAGATAAACCTGCTGATTCCATGTCAGGTGGCCCATAGGTAACCCTGTCAATTTTAAATGGCAAATATGTTATCAGCTACCCCCCCTTGTGGGTCATCTTTAATTCATGGCTAATTGTAGAGGAAATTTTATGTGCATAAAAGGTTACTGTCTTAAGGGAATCGTTTAAGATTTCAGTCCTGAAGGTCTGTGGTTCCTTATGCTGGGGAATCCTGATCATGCCTGACCTGCTCTTGGGTTTCCAGCTGTGCCTTCTTTGAACTCTTGGATGGCATGGTTTTCCCAGAACTGGGAGGCCGAACCCAGAAAAATCAGAGCAACTCGTTTGCCAGAAGGGTCTGTGATCAAGGGTTTGTCTTGATTTATATCGACTCGGGAGGGTGGACGGTTGAGTGCTGAAACACATTACATCTACATCAGCTCAGTTTCGTGCTTCTAGGGTGGATTTGGTAGCATTGACCATGACGAAATCATTTGAGTTAATTATTTGCTGACACCTGCTGGTCGTCGTTGGCTGTTGAATGGCTGTTGAATTGAGGTGAATGGCTTAGCTACTGATCTTTAAGTTCTTGCTTTCTAAATATTCTTTGTCAATGACTTTTTGAGTGTTAATCTTGATTTCCCTCCTGACTTTGAATCTATATAACTTTCAGAAGGTTAGTGATCACAGAATCCCCCAAAAGTTACTCAGTGCAGATTTCAGTCTTGGTAGGGTTTTTTTTTTTTATTAAAAAAATAAAAAATAAAAAATTTCTTTTTTCCCTAGAAACTTATTTCCATGTAGAGATTCTTTACAGTTGTATGCAGTTGCATGGGCCTTTCATGATAGAAAAGGTACGAGGGGCCATGGCATTCAGTGGACAGCTCTGTACACGAGTACCCTCCCTGCTACCCCTGAACGGCCCCCTAATCATCTCCCCACAGAGGAGATCCTGGAGCGGCTGAAGGCTAAACAGGAGGCGGAGCTGGAGGAGGTGAAGCGCAAGGCGGCGGAGGAAGCTGAGAAGATGAGACGGGAGTCGGGGTTCACTGGACCGGCCCAGATGGAGAAGACTGAGGAGGCGCATGTCACGGACAAATCCCTCGAGCGGGATGACGAGCACAAGCCCGCAAAGAACCAGGCAGCTATGGAGGAGGTGCCCACACCAGGTAAGGCAGTACGATTGGGTGCTTGTCCTCAGAGATCTATTCCATCTGCTCCTTCTGTCCCATGCTGGGGAACAAAATGTACCTTTCCTTCTAAATATATTGGGGCCACCTCCTGCCTCCCCCCGCCCCCGAAGAACATTGATTTAAATAAAGGAAGCGGAACATGGGAGTATGTTTCACTTTGTCTTTTCATTTTAGAAACGACTTAAAATTGTCGATTATGATTCCAACAAATTGACAGAATATTTATTGTGCAGGTTGGCACAATGGCATTGTATTCACTAACTTGTTTTCACTCTTCTTAACATGTCAGCTTTGTTTCGAATGCTGATGAACTTGCGTGTTATTAGACCGTTTTAAGTAAAAACAAATCGATTGCATTCAGATTGATTAGGGCTGGGTATTGTGACCAAATCGGCGATTCGATTCTTATTTTTATGGTTTCGATTCGAATTCGATTCGATATCGATTAGCTATCAATATTTCATTTAAAATGTTAGTTTTGCAGACATAGGATCCATATTTTGTAATAAATGCTGGTAACTGAAACTCTCCTACTTAAGTTTATTACTGAAATACGCATCTACATTAATAATACGGTGCACACAGTTGTTTATTTTAAACACCTTTTATTTTAAATGAACACTGTAACAAGAAGTCATAAATATGTGCATCCATTGTACACCATGCAAACAAACTGCGA
>JABFEA020000098.1:10204873-10220463 GCA_019775915.2 Cyphomyrus plagiostoma
TGCCGGCTGGTACCGCGGTTGTGCCCCCCGGCATCCCATCTGCCACCCTCGTCCCCCGGCGCTTCTGTCCCCCCCCCCCCCCCTCTTCGGCCCGGGTGGGGGGGGGGGGGGGCTCTTTCGCTGTGCTGTGCCTGTGTGCTTCTCCATCCTGGTCCATTCGGCTCAAGAGTGCTCTGTCCGTTTCCCGGGTGGGAACGGCACCACTGTTAATCAAGAGTCTGTTTTAAACATTGTCTGCAGAGCACTTTTTCACTTTTTGCCAGAATTAGCGGCGAGCTCACATGCACAATCAAATCTGACTTGAATATGGACTGATGCTTGTGTTCCAAGTGTGAAATACAAAAAAACGGTCACTTCTGTGTGCCCAGGGGCATGGCTGTGGGCTCGGTCGCAGTCACCTGCAGCACTGTGCTGGATGCCTGCCTTACAGCTGCAGGACAGAGTGACTTTTCACGGCCAAATGTCTCTCCATCCAAGAACAAGAGACTGCCTCTAATCTGGCACAGGCAGCATTCAGCTCTGTTTAAACTGCCTGCAAATAATTCACATTCTCATGGCATCTCCCTTTTATGTAAAACCCGGCACTGCCACCCTCCATGCTTTCAATGACCCACTTATTCTTGTTTTCATACCAAAAGACACATGATGGTTATTTTATTCTGATATGGACAGATCCTTTTATTTTTCTTGTTTTATTCACATGTGGGCATGTTTTATATTTGTATATTTTGATTCTGCATGCATAGCAAAATGGTTTTCGTGTCATATTTTCTTATGCCTATTTGCATGAGGACATTTATAGAATCCTCTACTTAAAGAATACAGCTCAGGCAGCTAGTTTCCAAGGTTTTTTTTTTGCTTTAAATATGTTGAACTGCCTCTGGTCTTTTGTTGTGTGGCTGACAAATCAGTGGGGTATTGTTTTGTTCCATTGGGCTGTCTCCTCCCACCACTCTGCAAAGGCTCGGGTATCGTTGGCTCTCTGCTTGCTTGGCTTGCTGATGTGCATGTTCATTTCTCAGCTACAGATCTGTCACACCTTCTGTGCAGTCTGCTGATTGCTCACGATATTGTGTATATATATATATATATATATATATATATATCCCTGTGTGTGTGTGAGAGAGATAGAGAGCAAGCATGTTTTTGTTGTGCATGTATGCATATGTGACAACTGTGAATACTGGCTGGATGCTGATCTCACACCTGTGCACTAGAGGGAGCTGTTGTCCATCTAAATGCACTCTCATTCAGCTTTTCCAAAGGAGCTTCATGAGAATTCTTCTGCTCAGTGTAAATTTCATCCCTTTTGCCCCAGTTCCCCATCGTGTCATTATTCTAATATTCTATTTCATGATTTGAGCTGTTCTTGTGTATTTCAAGATGATGCAGCCTCAGAACAATAGAGTATCATTTGTGCAGTGTTGTCTGAAGCTGGCCGACCAAAAGCCTCTCTCTCTTTGATTCATCCTCAGATCAGAATTCGGAGCCTGGGTCCCACAGTGAAGAAGGGGTCCCAACGCTAAGCCAGCCCCCACAGGCTGGAGAGGAGAGCAGCGGCAGTCAGACGTCTGTCTCTGAGGCTTCCAAGGTCCCTGAGGAGCCAGACGTGTCAGACAAATCTTCCCAGTTGTCTGTCACCAGCCAAGATGATATGGGTTAGTCATAATGGGTCAAGTTATCAAGAATACAAACCACATGGTAAATGTGATGCAAAAAGCTGCTTGTTGGATTGACCTGTTTTAGTAAATCTGCCTCGAGTCAGTAGGCTGCCGTTTGCACCTGGCAGTCGTCAGAAGAATCTTACTGGTGGTTTTCCATTTAACAGGTGAGGGAAAAGAGAAGGCCAGCGGTGATGGAGTGGGCGTGGCCCGGGGGGCGTCCGCCGCCACACGCATGGTGACACGGCTGCGCAACCCTGACAGCAAGCTGAGTCAGCTCAAGAGCCAGCAGGTCGCAGCCGCCGTGCACGAGGCCAACAAAGGATTCAGGGAGGGCAAGGAGGTGAGCCGGGCCCGCCAGTCTGCGCTGCTGCCGCTCACTCTTACGGATGCGCAGTCTGCCAGCCATGCTGTTGAAGAGCTAGCTAGCTTTCCCGTTGATGGAAGACGGCCTTTCCTGTTTTGACCTTCGCAGTTATGTGCCGCTAATCCCCTTGCCATAAAGTTGTGTCATCGTGAGAGCGACGTTCTGCAGCCTGTGTGACCGTACCGTTCAGCTCTGTATTGCTGGGTTCAGCCGGTCATCTCAAATCCTCCACCCAGGTCCTGGTGGTGAACACCCTGGGAGACATCTCTCGTCTGAGCACCAAAAAGGAGGTGGTGATGAAGGGAAACCTCAACAATTACTTCAAGCTGGGCCAGGAGGGCAAATATCGCGTCTACCTCAACCAGTACAGCACCAACACCCTGGCACTCAACAAGCACCAGCACAGGGAGGATCACGACAAGCGTCGGCACCTCTCCCACAAGTTCTGCATGACCCCTGCAGGGGAATTCAAGTGGAACGGTTCTGTTCACGGCTCCAAGGTGCTGACCGTCTCCACGCTGAGGCTGACCATCATCCAGTTGGAAAATAACATTCCTGCCCCATTTCTGCACCCCAACTGGGCCTCTCACAGGTATGAGTTTGTCTCTGCTTGGACCCAGAAGTCTGGGCTGTTGGCTTGTGTGCAGTGGTCATGTGATAAGCATTGCCCCTTTCACACAAAGTCTGTGGTGCACCTTAAATGAAATTCTAGGGTATCGCAATGAGAATGGCTACTTTACCAGATGGTTGCAATCTGGTGGTGTTCTGTGTGCGCAGTGAACTTGGTCTAATGTTGTATTGATTGCAGGTCAAACTGGATCAAAGCTGTACAGATGTGCAGCAAGGCGCGGGAGTTCGCCCTGGCTCTGGCCATCCTGGAGTGCGCCATCAAGCCTGTCGCTATGCTGCCCGTGTGGAAGGATGCGCTGGGGCACACGAGGCAAGTGAGGTCACGGATGACGCAGAAGGGCCCCGTTCCTCGCATCCCTGTCTCCATGTTTTGAAATGCGATCGCAACTAAAGACAAATGCAGTGCTAACAGCCGTACAGAGGATGTTTACAGAGTCAGGTTTACGGGGAGGTGATCTGCAGTGGATCAAATGCAATATTGTGTGTAAGAAAATATTTATGCAGGACCACTACCTGCTCTGCTGTTCCTGGAGCCAACCACAGGCCTTGCCACTTAAAGAGTAGTGTGTGCTTTATATATGGGGAGTGGGGGCCTTCCTGCTCCGGGCTGGATTGGGCAGGGGACTGCACGGTAGCCCCCGGCACTCCAGGATGCATGGGCAGGCTGGGGTTTGTGATCTGTGGCTTTGCTCCAAAGAAAGCCAGGGAGTTACCATACCTTTTTGATCTGTTAGCCTTTTCAGCTGTAGCTTTCTAAAGGGGCTTGGCGGCACCCTCCTAATCCCCCCCCCAATTTTTTCCCCCCGTTCTACCCGTTCAGATTACATCGAATGACCTCTATTGAGCGAGAGGAAAAGGAAAAGGTGAAAAAGAGGGAACGAAAGCTGGAGGAGGAAGAAACCATGCAGCAGGCCACCTGGGTGAAATACCCCATTCCCATTAAACACCAGGTCAGTCTGGCCCAGATTCCTCCACTGTGGTCACTTCTGATAGCTACACTGCCTGCTGCTGGTTCAAGCAGAGAGATGATCTGTTATCTGGTTTTCCTTTCGTACAAAGGTGTGGAAGCAAAAAGGAGAGGAGTATAGGGTGACTGGTTATGGTGGATGGGGTTGGGTCAGTAAAACCTATGTGCAGCGCTTTGTCCCAAGGCTGCCCGGAAACACCAACGTCAACTATCGGAAAGACCTCGAGGGTTAGATACGTCTTGTTTTTCTGCTGTTTATTTTTGTTGCCTATGCTCTTCAGATACCATTTGAAACCTTTACCAAGCTTGTCAAGCTTGTTTATTTTTGCGTATTTTATTTGCCAGCTGCCAGAAGCGCAAAGAGAGCCGTGTCATTGGACGTGGACAAAAAGAAAAGCCCAGAAAAAAAAAGTGTGACCACTGAAGCAGAAGCGGAACGGGCTACTGTGGAGTCTTTAAAGCAAGAGAAAGGCCAGGACCTTGTGGCAGATTTGTCTTCTACAGACAGTTCACCTACCGTAGAAGAAGTACAGCAGGAGGAAAAGATGGACGGTACGGTGGAGGATAAAATGGCGATAACTGACATTGAGACACAGAAAAAGATAAATGGCAAACCAGTTGGGATGGAAAAGGAGCAGAATACTGATGAAATGCTTATGGAAGCCAGCCTGCCAGTCTCAGACCGCAATCATGAGGAAGGTACGCATTTCAGTTAAATCAGGTCATCCTTTCATGTTTGTGAGACTTGGGGCCGGAAGATCCCTGTGAACGTGAGAATTTGCGAATCATACTTGGGCCCATTTATTGAAAATGCAAAATTAACGGCACTGAAAAATGCTGTAGTTACCGAGAGAAACACGAGATCCCACTGTCACAAAGGGAGCTGATCTATGAGCCTGGTTGCCAAGACAAAGTTGCCCAGCCTATCCAAGCCAAGATCTGTAGATCCCAACGTTTTGTCTTTTCTTCTTACCAAAAATAACTTTTAATATTAAAAAGATATAGTCTGTACTTACTGGCAATAACACTAACATTTGGCTATATGGTTGTATGTAATCCAAATCATTTACAGTATTGTTTATGTAGTTTTGTTTGGCTCGCGTGTCTGCGAGTTTGTGAGATTATTTTTTTTCTTTCCCGGCAAGGTCTAAAAATATTCCCATTTAATTGTTCACGGCCAACTCACGAATAACAAACCGCGAATGTTAAATTGGCTGACTGTATTGCTGTCTAGCCGTGCTTTTCTAAAAGACCTTTTGTGCATTGATCCTCATTCATGATGTGTTTTCTTTAATAGGGAAAATGGAGAGTCCTGAACCTGGGAACCTTGAAGATGAGGTGAAAGAAGAAAGTAAGCAAGGTGAAGAAGGGAAGAAGGACACACAGGCCGAACCCTTACAGCGACCCTTCAATTATGACGTTGTGAATGTCAGTGAGGGTTTCCTGCAGCGCACAGCATACAAGAAGAAGGTTAAGGCCTCTAAACTGGATGGGTTGCTAGAGCGGAGGGTTAAGCAATTTGCCTTGGAGGAGAAGCAAAGGGTAGAGAGGCTGAAACAGCCGTCCCTCACCAAACCAGCTGGGAAAGGTCTCACTCCGCATTCGGTGCTAAAGCTGAAAGTTGAGGACAAACCTGCTATAGCTACATCGGTACTTACTCCGTCTCCTATACAGGGCAAAGGGCCTGACAAAACGGAGGTTTATACCACCAAAGGGGGTTCTGCTCCCTTGGACAACACACCCAAAGACCCAGAAGGTACCGGAACTCAAAGTTCTGTAACGGCCAGTCTGGAAAACCAAACACACAGTCAGAAGGAAGTTGAACGACCCTCAACAGGTCTGCCAACAGAGGCCATTTTGAAACAGGATGGTGATCAACATTCCACAGTTGATGCTGTAACACACGGACCTTATCTTGGGCTAGAGCAGCCCGTTAACCGGGTTCAGGGATCGGGGGTGTCTGGTAACCTGGATGTAACATTGGACTCAACATGCAAGGACCAGGCTACAGGTATACAGGGCACACATGAGGCTCACGTAGTCCAGGAGCACACTGTGATAGAGGTTGAGGGCACCAATGCAGTCTCCTCTAGTCAGGAGGCAAGCGAGCAGCAAAACACTGGGAACAAAGTCACATCATCCGGTTTATCGGAACCTCTATCTGACGGTAGTTCTCCGACCCGGTCTAAGGAAAGCGAATCACAGGAGGAGAAACCCTCAGTCACACTGGACTCAAATAAATTTAATTCTAATTCTGCAGAAGATGACGCAGAATTCATAGAGCAGCTTTGTCATACTGAATTATTCAAGCAGGAAGAGGAAAAGGGAAAAAGTCCCCAAGACAATATTTCAGAAATAAAATTAAATGAAGACTCTAGAAAGGAGGGTCATGAATCAAAAGAGCAGATGGACATGGATAGTATGGCCACTAAGAGAAAAGATGCCAAGAGTCCTGAAGAAAAAAAAAATAGCTTCTCACCTGCCCATGTCAATGGAAAGGACACAACAGAGAGTAAGCTTATGCTGGACCCCCAAGATGGCTCTGACCTGGGTTTGGCCAACAGTGTTGAGGCAAAGGTAAACAGTCTGGCAAAGGTGAGTGTGGAAGGAGACATCAAAGTTCTGCCCTTGAAGGATGCCTTGAAACCTCTCCTGAATGGTGACTTTGCCACTGATGGCTCAGAGGTGAAAGACAACAGCACGTCTTTAACTTCCCTGCCATCCAGCCCGTCTCCTGTGGTTGACGGAGAGAAGGTCACTGTGGCAGAGCCCAACTACCTTCCACCTCAAAAAGTACCTAGGCTAGACAACAACATTGAGACTGTTGACTCCACAGTAACATCACCACCTTCCATTTTAGGCTCTGCCCCCTCTGGAGACCCGCAAAGGACAGATGAGCACAATAGTGCTGAGGCAGAGCCCATGGAAGCTGAGCGTACTGTGCCCAAGAAAATAATCCCTTCCCCAGTCCTGTCTGCAGAGGAGTCCAGTCTTAGCAGTGATTTTGCAGAGGATGGGGCCTCCTCCGAAGCCAAGCCGGACACCAGCAAGACCATAATCACGCAGGTGATCACCACCACCACCACCACTGTGTCCACCGAGTCTAAAACGGTACAGATCGCAGAGGTCTCCAGCACGCACAACGGCAAACCCACTGCAGTGTCGATGGCGGAAAGCTCGGCCGTTTCCACCCTCACCACCATGACCAAAACCACGGTGACCAAAGTCGGCTCTCCTACACGAGCCAGTCAGGCTGACATGTTGTCTGTGATGGAGGAGAGCAAGACCAGGGTCACCACCACTGTGACAGACTCCTCCTCTGGTCCTGCTGGGTCCTCGGTCAGCACCATGACCGTTAGCACAGAGTACTCTACTAGGGACAGAGTTAAGCTGCTTAAGTTCTCCCGCACTAAGAAGACGCGTTCGGGCACGGCTCTCCCCTCATACCGCAAGTTTGTTACCAAAAGCAGCAGAAAGAGCATTTTTGTTCTGCCTAATGATGACCTGAGGAAGCTGGCGAGGCGAGGGGGAATCCGGGAAGTGCCTGTCTTCAGTTACAGCGCCAAGCCTGCCTTGGATATCTGGCCCTATCCTTCTCCCCGCCCTACCTTTGGCATTACGTGGAGGTAGGAAGGCTTCATTATTTCACGTCTGTTTACTTAATGTTTTTTGCTCAAGCCGCTTGTCATTATACTTTATTTCACTCTCGTTCTGTTTGTCGTCGCCTAGAATAAATGTCTCTCAAGATCTATGGTGGGAATTTGCTGAGGTACCGATTTCAAACTGACAGTGTTTTTCAATTACCACTTACCCTGGAAGGGGAACGTCTTCAGTCTTTTTGTTTTTAAATATTCATCCAACCCTTTGCGTAACTCCAGATGAATGAGGCACTCAAGCTAATCCTGCACGCGCACACAACTGCAGTGGTAGTGCTTTAGAAAAATTCAGTGCTTGTTTTGGGAGAGCGGAGCACGCTGACAGAGATTGGTGGTGCTCCTAGGTACCGACTGCAGACGGTGAAGTCCCTGGCTGGGATCAGTCTGATGCTTCGATTGCTGTGGGCTTGTCTGAGGTGGGATGACATGGCGGTGAAGCCGTCATCTGCAGGTGGCACCACCCGCACAGGTGAGTGTGCGCAAAAGGTTTTTCTCATTCTGCCAAAGAAAAACCTCTTGAATTTTTAACAGAGGTGGTGCTTTCAGGTAAAGAGAGTAGTAATTCCGACCAGTTGAGTCCTCTGTGACTGTGACTCTTTATACTCTACCGGTTGGTTAAAAAAAAATCTTGCCTGGATTTGTACTCTCTGGGCCTGAAATCTCCACCTCTGATGTTTAATGCAATTAAAACACTTATTTCCTGCTCTTGAAGGAATATGTGTTTAAAAGGCTAGAGATGTAATTTGTGTTTTTGAACAGTAGCTTATTCATCTGTAACATGTTCATTAGAGGACCATGATTGTCTGTCTGATCATTCACCGTTTTGTCATGTTGTTTCTTTGCTGTTACATGAAAGTCTGTCCATATGTGTCTCCATAGAAACTTCAGACACTGAGATCACCACGACGGAAATCATCAAGCGCCGAGATGTAGGACCATATGGCATCCGGTCAGAGTACTGTATCAGGAAGATCATCTGCCCAATCGGCGTTCCTGAAACGCCTAAAGGTAGCGCTCTCGCCTTCCTGCTCTCTGTTTGTTCCTGTGATGAGCATCTTTGCCAGCTTTTCTCAGGGGACATTCAAGGTTGTGGCATTTTTAATCTTCCTCTAAAGGATTGCATATGCTAACTCATGGAAACATGAAATCAATGCATTTGAAGACCTTAAATCATTCTCAGCGTTCTCAGTGTCTCCTTCTTGTCTTCTGGTATGTCACCAAATGTATAGACTCTCGTGGTAGGAGATTTGGAGCATCTGGCTTATCTTTTATACAGAAACACCGACACCCCAGAGAAAAGGCCTGCGGTCAAGCGCCCTGAGGCCTAAGAAGCCTGAGACTCCAAAGCAGACAGGGCCCGTGGTGATTGAGACCTGGGTGCCTGAGGAAGAGCTGGATCTTTGGGAGATCAGGGCCTTTTCTGAAAGGTGATGCATTCTTTTGGATCAGAGAGCTCTGTGAAGCTAGCTGACGCTCTTGAGGTATTGAATACCCAGCTTGTGATGCAATGGCAGTTACTGGAGTCGTGCGCTACCGAAAACCCTCTGCGCTAATGATTCTTTCCTTGCATTCACAGGGTTGAGAAGGAAAAAGTCCAGGCTGCAGAGCAAGCAAAGGTTAGTTATGTTAGTTAGCAAAAGAGTGTAGTGGAAAAAATGGAGGATCTCCACAAACCCCTGGGTTTGGCTGCCAGTAGGTGTAAGACAAGGCTGTCTCCACCGCACAGTTAAAATATTATGAAATTGTGAGGAGATGTGGTTTTTTTTGTGCTGGTTTTTAATGTCTGTTTGGGCTTTTTTTGCTGTAGCTGCATCAACATTTTCATTTTGAGAAGTTTTATGTTTCACTGAACAAGTCTGCTTTTACGCTCTGGTGGCTATCCTTGGGTTTTTGATACATACAGATGACACGTCTCGCACAAGAATTGTAGTGGAATTATGAATGCTGTCTGTACCAGCCTGAATGCAATGTCTTCTACATTATATATTAGATTCTATTCTTGCTCAAAAATCATTGTTGTACTACCTGGGCATTATTTTTAGAATAGTTTTGATCTTTCTAACAATTATGATTAGCTATTTTTTTTTTTTTTTTTTTTTTGAGTCTACCTTTTTTTACTGACCAAAATCTGGTATACACTGGCACACAGAAACCCTGGTACCATGACAAGCAGTAGCCCAGAAAAATATGTAGCCCTTACTGTGTAAAATGAGGAAAAACACCTCTGATATACAGTGGCACCTCAGTTCTCGAACTTAATCTGTTCCGGACTCCGGATCGAATCCTAAAAAGTTTGAGTTCTGATTGAATTTTTCCCATAAGAATTAATGGAAAATCAATTAATTGGTTCCTGGCCCCAAAAATTACACCTAAATATGTTGTTTTGTTTTTTTTTAGCATTTAAACACAAAATGAAAAGGATAAAACAAGAAGAGCATTTTTTTCTTAATGGCTTCCAAAACGATAAACATCTTATCCCAACATTACCCCTGTCCTGCCCCGATCGTCTGCTCCTTCCGTGTACCACGCCCCCTTGTTAACCTCGTGTGGGATCCCCATGTGATCAGTTGCTTCTGGTTGTTGTCATTAGTCCTCTGTATGAAGTCCGCGTTTCAGTATGTTCCCCAGTCCGGCTATTGGGTGAGTTCGACTTGTTTACAGCGCTGGCTTAAAGAACGCATTCTGATCCATTACGGTTAGATGCATTGCGACCTCTCAGCCGGCTGCAGAAACTGGAATGCCTCTGTGACGACACACGTTTGCCCTTATTGGCTGAAGAGTTTAGTTACATGCATGGCGTTTGTATCCCAGGCAGTTCCAATGCGTAATCTGCTATTTCTCTCGAATATCACGTAAAGCAGTGAAAACTGGTTTCAAGTAAGAATTGCATTGTAGTATGACTCATTTCCTAGTGCGTACAATTTATATTAGGTCAGCGTTCATGGTTCGACTTCTGATATTCAGATCGTGTTCTAGGTCAAACTGGTTTGTTCGAATTTCAAGAAATTTGACTTCTAGTGCGTTCAGAACCGAGGTACCACTGTATCTGGATTTAACTCCTGCTGTGGAACTTTGCATTATTTTGCATTATGTAGTTTCACGTAACCAATGGGTTAAATTTCTGAACCATGCGTCATAGAAACGTCTGGAGCAGCAGAAGCTGGGAACCAGTGCAACCATCGCATCCACCCCAACCAGCAGCCCCAGCACTCCTGCCAGCACCCCTCAGAAAGTGTTGGGGGGCACCTTCACAAGCCAGATCACTCCTAGCGGAACTAAAGTGGTGCTGGCTACCAAGATGGGTTCTCCTGCAGTAACATTCCAGCAGAACAAAAACTTCCAACAAACATTTGCTTCCTGGGTCAAACAGGGTCAGAGCAACCCAGGTAGGTGACCCCTGAAGAAAGTGGTGTAAGCGCTTGTATTGAAATTGGCATTGCTTCCCATTTTTATTAGAATGGTATATTGCATGAAAAGCGCAAATGTAGCAATTGCTTTTGAAGTTTATTGATAGAAGCACGAATCTAGAGCCACGTTGTCTGCATATTTGCTAAGCTACCTGCTGCTTGGCCTTATGAACTCCCATAATGGACAGCGAGGTGCATTTTTATCTGGCTCTGGAATGTGTCATTTACACAGCTGCTTTTTAAACCACATGTTTTCCCAGCCTCCACCAGCCCTGTGGCCTCGGTGGCTACCAGTGCGACCACGTCCGGGCAGACCTTCCAGCTCACGGCGAGCCCAGTGACAGTGGCTGGCAAAGTCATCACCGCTAAGCTGCCGCTGCCCGCCAACAGCAAGATCGTCACTGTCAACGTGCCAGCCACTCAAGGAGGTATGTGACGTTGGGGGGACGGGGCTCAGGATCTCCGGATCTCCATCGAACACCCTTCCTGAACCTTCAAACGTGTCTCTGTGAATTTGCTGCACTAGTAGTAAGTAAGTTTTGCAGTAGTAAAACCTGGCCCAAACAAAACAGGAAGCCATGCTCAATCAAGAACCACTCGATGTGGATCAGCAGCAAGGCTGGCAGGCACATTGTGTAAGGAAGGAAGTATGGTTGTAATGTACATTCTTACAGTGGTGGCAGATTCAAAACTTTGTAGACAAACTGGTATTATATTCTCATAGCTTACTTCCCTTTGGTGTAACATATGTTTATAGGAATATGTGAATGGTAAGGCTCTGCATTATTAGTAGCTTTTATGCACATTTCCAAAACGAAGACAAATTTTAAAAATTGCCGTGAAAAAATCCCAAGTATTCGTTAGTATAAATTTGAATCTTTCCATCTTTCCAAACCTCGACAGTTGGCCCCTGGCTGCGTGCGAGGACACTTCGCGATATTGGCTGTAGCTGTGTGGAAAAAGGTTAACCCCAAAACGCTGATTGTAAAGCAGCGTTATCACTCATCCATCTTCTAACCACTTACCCAGTAACAGAGTCACGAGCAGATCTCGTGCCAATCCCAGCGTGTGTCACAAGGCACTTCTGCATGCCGGTTTGTCACAGAACAGGTACACACACGTTTCACGCTCAACGGGCAATTTATTACAGACCGCATGAGGAAATCAGGGTACCTAATGGAACCCGTGAAACATGGGAACCGCAGAGGACACGTGTGGGATTTGAACCCCCAGCTTTGGAGGTGTGAGCAAGCAACACAGCCTGCTAAGTCTCCCTGCCTTCCCTCCTGCACGTTATCCTGTTGTTCCTTTAAATAAAGAAAAGAACCGTAACATATTACACGTATTCCTCTCCAAAACGTTCTGCGTGTGTAACTAGTGCATTTTTGGTTTTGGCCCCGAGTAAATGGTTACAATAATTGCTTAAATTGCTTGGAAGAAGATGTTTTAAGCTGTATTTTTCTGATGCCTAGTGGTGGGGGAGAGTACTTCAAAAACATTGAAGCATTTATTCCAATACAGTGATGATACATTTAGCGTGACTAAGGTCTGCCGACCGTGAAGTCATTAGCGCCCCAATTGCTTTTGGCTGTTCCTGTAGTCTGTCACCCCTGTTTGTCCGCCTTCAGGTTTCAAAATCCAGGCTTCCGTTAAGAAGCGGCAGGAGAGTGAGCACTGTAACTCCGTTTATAATGTCTTGGACCCTTCAAACCGCCGTCATGGCGCCTCTGTGGCTTCCTATAAGCATGGTTTCTCAGTCATAATCCGTTGTCCAGAATGGCAGCATCCGTTCGCCTGAGAAACCTTGGCTCTTCTGGTGCTCTCTGCTGGGCAGCTTGTTACCTTGGTCCCTGTGGGGGGGGGCCTGCCTCTCCCCGCACTGCTGGCAGATGGTTCATACAAAATGCAGACTGTTAATGATTAATAATCATTGACTATGTTTGCAGCTTGTCCTTTAGTGTACCGGCCTCAGAAAACATCGGGCTACTTAATTCCATAAACCATGACAGGGAAGAAATATTAACATTTACAGGGAAGGTTGAGTTACTCCACAAACAATCATGGCTCTGGTTCAGCGACGGATGTTGCGCTAGAAAGACTGTATCAGCACCATATATTTCTCCAGTATGACTCTTAAACGTTGTTTGTTTTGGAAATGGTGAGGGTAGTGAATATAAAAAAACAAGTTAATCGTAGTCAGACAGGTACCGTGCTATACATTTTTTTTTTTTTTGCATACCTGTCCATGATCTACTGTGGTCACCGGCAGCTGCCGAGGGGAGAATAAAACCCTGTTTGTGGCCTGGATGGTAGGGCTGGCCGATATCATATCGATCTTATATCTCGCAATGATCACCGGGGCTTCAGATGACGGGGGAAGCCTTGGTCCAGTCGGCCCATTTACGGTACTATACAGATGTATGCCCACAATTTGGTAAGCAGATTAGTACTATGCCTAAAATACTTATGCATTTGGAGTGGTGCTGTAACGGGGAGGCATGGACTGATGACGAGTGATGACTCTCGGTTCTGCATCACCACATATGACCGTCGTGTGTGAGTATGGCGGCACAGGGGGGGCAATCCTGCCAGCGTTGTGGAGAGAGATGCTGGCCGTACTCCCTGAGATCATGGTGACGGCTTCAGGTCGTCTCTGATAGTGATTTGGGGGACCCTGACGGCACAGTGCTACGTCAGTGAGACGACACCCCGGCAGTGTCTTTCAATAAGACGACGCCCATTCCCACACAGCAGGGTGTGTCTATGGACTGACTGCGTCATTCTGAGGTCCCCCCCTCACCAGCCAGGTCCCCTGATCTTTCCATAATCGAACATGTATGAGATCAGCTTGGACGTCAGCTTACAACTCCCTTCCACACTACCACCGCATGTATCCAGGCCTGGGGGGGGGGGCATACTGCCAACTCTGTCGTCCATTTGATCTGATATTATAATCAATCACTGCGATACAGTCACATGACCTTTCACCACATGCAGATTCATTTTCACTCCGTCTGGGTTGCTGAACTTTTTTTCTTGTTTTCTTGTCACTGAGTTTATTTTAACTGCTACTAATCTGCTTACCAAATTGTGGACATAAATAAACGTCCGTATTATGCCAAGAAGCTGGCGTCCAGCCAGATGTCTCGCCCGTCACCTGAAGCCTTGTTGATTATTGCGCCTGGCTAGGTGGGGGTTTTCATTACCGTCCCGGTGACCACTTCTTGAGGAGTCCAGCAATGCAATAGTGGGGCAGAATCCTGTTTTAGCTTTAAAAAAAAAAAAAAAAAAGATTTAAAAATGAAACTAACATGCTGTGGTAAGAAGAACCGTGTGTTTCTGAGGTTCCAGGCCCAGTGGGAATCCCAGTATATACCATGCCAGTAATTAATTCATGGTTTAAAGTTAGGGAATCATGTTAGAGCCTTGGTAACCCTGAAGTAGCTAGCATCCTGCAAAAAGAAATAATTAACCTGGAAGAAAATTAATCAAAGTGAATTCTGGCTGTAAAGCAATCTGTTACCGGCAAAACCAGTGGCCCGTTTATACATGGTCTTAATGTGCGTGTTTTGCCTTTTGTCCTTCTCCCCACAGGTGTTGTGCAGGTCCAGCAAAAGGTTCTGGGTATCATTCCATCCAGCACTGCAGCAGGGAACCAACAAACTTTCACTTCACTCCAGCCCCGGACTACGACCATCAACATCCGCCCCAACACATCGGCCTCTATTGGTGGATCCCCCACTCCACAGCAGGTATGTTCCAGTCATGTCCGCCAGATGGGTTCCCGAGTGCCTACAAGTCTCCCTTTAAGAGCCGAAAATGAACTCTTAATTAGCACTGGGTTGTCCAGGGTAAACCAGTAATTTCTCAAACGATGTTGGGGAAAGAGAGTTTTTTTTGTGTAGGTGTTTTGGCAAGCGTGTCCTTACGCGCTGCCTCACCGGGTTAGGTAATCGCTGCGGGAAGTTCACTCCGGCCTGGGATGACGGTGGTCCGCGGGCCCCTGCAGCAGGCCGGCACTTTGGGCAAGACCATCCTCAGGACACCACTGGTGGTGCAGCAAGGTATCATCCAAGCCAGTAAGTGCCACCGAGTTCCTCCTTCCCCAGTTCTGGCCGTATAGCAACTCTGGATGTAACGGACCTGGGATATAATGGACTGCTTTGCCAGGTCCCTTGAAGTCCGTTATAGCTGGATTTTACTGTGTATGCGGAGTGGAAGGTGCTCCTGACTCGTTATGTTTGTGCCTCGCCGCAGGCCAGACGCAGCAGGTGGTGACTCAGATCATCCGCGGTCAGCCCGCGTCGACGGCCATCTCCAGCCCCAGCACCGTGCAGACGAGCGCCGGCCAGCGCCTCATAAGCACCAGCAGCCCTGCCCCCTCCACCCCGCAGACGCCTTCGGGTCCCCGACCGCAGCAGGGCCAGGTCAAACTCACCCTGGCCCAGCTCACACAGCTCACACAGGGGGCGCAGGTGAGGGGCCGCCCGGGGTGTTCAGCTCGGTTCCGCTCGCCGGAGCCTTGAATCATCGTGTGTACGACGTGATGCGTGTGGTTTCTCTGCACGTCATGTGACGTGTTGAGGGTTAACACACTTTTGCGATATTCTCCCGCGTTCCAGAAGCAGCAAGGACCAGCTGTGGAGAGGCAGCAGGTCAGCACCTCCGTGTGTCCTGGGGAAACGGTCACATGCTCCCTTGGCTCCCTGGGTTCTCCGCGGCGCATCTCACGACCCATCCCTGAAGGCCACGGAATGTTTCGGAACCTCTGGAACCCACGCGAGCTGCCCGCGGCCTCATCAGCGCCGATCAACACTTATTGTTCTGCAAATGAAGCGAGTTTCACGGTTTCAACCTCGGGTCAGCACAGAGACGTTTTTCTAAGAGTGTGGTCTGAGGAAT
>JABFEA020000098.1:10235743-10250743 GCA_019775915.2 Cyphomyrus plagiostoma
GTCTCCCCAGGCCTGTCTCTTCCTGTGACCCCCCCCCCCCCCCATACCTTCTGTGAAACAACCACTCAAAGAAGAAGGACGAGGGACTCCCTGCAGCGGGGACTGCCCCCCTCCCCGTTTTGGGGCGGGCCACTCGCCCCGATTGTTGCCTCAGGTGGCTGGTCCTGCTCGGCCAGCTGCATATTTACCGAACTCGCTGTAGCAGTAATGCTCCTTCTCCTCCTTCTCTTTCCTGCACTCGCTCAGGCACACGGCTTCCTGGGAGAAGTCGGACTCTGGGGGGGGGGGACAGAACAGATGTGACGTTAGGAAACCCCAGCAGCCACTGCAGTATCATTACAGCAGCCGGGGACGGTCGTTGTGGCCTCATTATAAAACCATGGCGTCGCATTCCAGGCTCGGTGGTCTGCAGGCGGAGGCTTTTGATATCTTGCTCCAGCTTCCACTTCATCGCTGCATAATGATCGATCTCACTTAGACATATTTAAGATCTCTCGAGTTCGTGCATTTGAAGATTTATACAACAGATCCATTCTGGAAACCTCAGCTATGCAGAAAATTATGGCCTGAGAAGTATTTACACAAACTGAGTAGTTAGGGCGCGTGCCCGGCGCCGCACTCTGGCGGCACGATGTGAGCCAGCTCTACTGTACCTTTCTTAAGGACATCAAAGTGGTAGAGCAGGCTGGATGACCTGCGGTTGAACAGAACAGAGGGTCTGCTGTTGTTCCTTCCACCCAACTGGTACAGGCTGGATTTTCCAGGCCGGTTCTCTTCGGGGTCCAGTCTCCGGTTCGGTGGGTCTTTGCGAGGGGAGGCAGGCTGGAGAGGACTCCGGGACCTGGAGTTATGGCGGACGTCTGGGTCGTTGAGGGTGTGGCTGTTGGGAAGGGGGTCTGGCACAATCTTCTGTGTGCGATTAGCAGCGGCGACCAGAGGTGTTTTGGGGAACAGTTCGGGGGCTAGGGTCCGCCCCTCCTCCCGAACCTTCTCACTGTTGTGTTCAGTAGGAAGCGTGTCACTCTTGGTCACTTTCTTGCTCTTGTTGTGGTTGCCCGGCCGGAGTAAGGGTGCTAGGTCACTGTGTTTGGGCCATATCCCGGCTGGCAGGGGCTGTAAGACATACTTAGAGTCTCCAGGTTTGATACTCTGTTCCAGCAACTCGTTGACCGGCAGAGAGGGCCCCTTTCCTCCAGCTGTGCTGTGATTGAGTGCCGGTTCTGACGGGTCGCTTATTCCAGCCCCGTGTGTTTTCTGAGAGGCAGTCCCAATCAGAGAAAAGAGTTCTGAAACCACAAAGAAGCGAGGACAATCAGACACCAGAAGGGTTCATTCAGCAGACCATACATTTTATCACCACTTCACAGAATATGGAGAGTGCATAAATGGTTACCTGAATTGCTCAAAAACTACTTCGCAATGTATTTTTGAGGGTTCATCATAATTAGGTTTTTTCACAAGTTTGTGATTGTTATGGAAAAACACTTCACAGTCCATTACAATTTCGTGTTAAAAATCCCCAGTTGCCATAGCCCAATAATCATTCCAAACTCATACCTATCTCTGCGATTACAGTCTTTTGCAATTATAGAAACATCACTTGCGACCGTCCACAGCCACCCAGAGGCTGCAATTGTTTTTCACTGGCGTGTTATGATAATGCTTTATCCCATAAAATTAGAAAAAAAAACACATCAAATTCAACTGAAACACTTCATTCTATTCATAATGCTTTCTTGCCTGCCTTTCAGTCTTGTGTAATTATCTATTATTATATGTAAAATTACCTAAAGCCTCTAAAATCACTGAGAATTCGAAAATCGCGATCGATTTTTTTCGTAGTTATAATATTTCAAATTGAGAAATTTGACATACAATAAGTCACACTGTCAATTTAGCACTTATTGAAATTAAAGATTGCATAAAATATTTTAAACATCCCCGTATGTATAGCCGCGTTAAGCAATGAAGGATAGATTAAACATCAGTTTGTGCACCGTTAATTAAAATTTACGCTGATTTATTCGCAGAAATTGTCTTCCTTTTTTCGCCATCAGTTTAAACTTACAGCAATTAACCGAAAGGCAGGACTCACCATTAACAGCATGTTCTTCTGCTTCGGAGAAGACGAGCGCTACAGAGAGAAGAAGCACAATTCGTGTCATTTTGACGACGCTCTACTATGAAATAAAACTGCCCGCATTAAGCTTCCTTTATAAGTCCCCGGCAGATTTTGGTGTTGAGAGGCGTGTCGTTCAGATTCAACGACCCCTCCTCTTTGGTAAACAAGCAGATCAAAGACATGATTTATGAATGAACTACAGTGGCTATTCACGCGGTTCCTATGCAGAACAGCCAATATAAGTACATCTGTGAATATACAATGTACAGCTATGTTCATGGGAGGTCTACAAGGAGAATACATCACGTATAGGTATTTATTCTCCAAGACAGAATTCGAACGAATTATTATTATTATTATTATTATTATTATTATTATTATTATTATTATTATATGGTTGTTGTTGTTGACTTTTGCTATTCTATTATCCGTCATATCCTCGACTTGATCGCTGTGCCGGGGGATTATAGTTCATGCAAGTAGGCAGAGCGCACATACGCAGCCCGTGCAGAATTATTGGGGAAAATGCAAGATTATACAAATAACGCAAACGCAATTCGAACCCATACCCTACACACGGGAGACATCATGCTGCCCGATGAAACATATAATAACAAGCAAATTCAATTTTTTTTTCTTTTGCAAGACACTGAGCACTGCAGTTATCAAGATGCAAAGGGCGCCACTCTTATTGCGTAAGCTAATCGCTATTGGAAAATGAAAACATGTGAGTCAGATATAGAACACCTAGGATCTATAAGAGATCTTATGTACTGTTATCCCAGTTATCAATAGCATACATAACTATTGTCTGACTCCCTGATACAAGTAACACAGCCTCAGAATTTAATAATAGGAAATAATCGGGGTTTAAATTATACCTGTATGTGCATTTACTCTATGTGCCAACAGCACCAAGCAAATATTTTTTTAATCCTTTTTTATCTTGCAGGAACCCATGGTATTTTTGCCTGAGGTGCGTTTGTAGCACTATCAGAAGGTGCCTATAGTATGAACATGTTACAGTTATGACCTTCAGATGAACAAAGTAACTAATAGTATTTGCACTGTAAAAACTCTGATATCTAAATCCATAAATACATATGATTCATGTGAATGCCGTTTTAACACATCTTAACACCTGTACGCTTGTTGTGTATTTGTTGTGTATTGTTGTGTTGTTGTGTCACGTATTAGGTGCATTTCTTGTATGTCCCTTTGGACGAAGCGATTGCCAAATAAGTACTAATAACTAATATTTTATTGTTCTGTCAGTTGCCATTTTAGACATCCAGATAATATAGGTAATATGTTATGCATATGGAATTATAGTTAAAGATACTTCTTATTTATTCTCTATTTTATGTTTCATTATTGAGCGCGGGTAATTCGCCGATCATTCTATTGTGCAGTGGTTGTGATGCTTAAAACAAATTAACGACACTATTGGATTACTGCCCCCTAATGGACAGAATGTTAAGTGCTTTGGACAGAACTTCAGAGCTTTTAGCATCCTAGATCTAGAAACTGGGTAGTTTGCCTTGTGCCGTGCCTGAGCACTACTGTCCCCTTCCCCGCTCCCCGCTCCTCGACTGGTCTGCGCTCGCATTGCGCCTAACGTTCCGAGCCCGAGAAGCCTTCGTCATCACCATGCGACCTTTGTGTTGAAAAAAGCCCCGCAAAGTGGAAATCATGATCAAATGTCCTTATTTTAATCTTACCTTATACAGTATGTAGTTACTGAATGATAGTAGTGCAGGACACATTAGTCAGTCTTGAATATTTAGCAAATCGCATCACTAATTAGTCAGCCGCAAATTGCATTACACTGATCATTTCCAGCTTTATACTTCAATATAAGTCTTAACCAGTTTTCTATTAGCATAGGCGGCACGACAGCGTTGCATACATGCATAAGTTAGTGTTCAATATTTATTTCATGTTGGTATGTTGCTCACTGAATCATATAAACATTGGAAATACTGCAATACTGTAAGCCTATGAACGGCTTACAAATAATTTATTTGCTTATTATATATGTTAATATACAAGAAATGCCAGATATTAAGAGGGTAGTACCAAAATTACATCGTTAAGTAAAAAATAAGAGATGATCGACCCAGATGGGACTCGAACCCACAATCCCCAGCTCCGGAGGCTGATGCCTTATCCATTAGGCCACTGGGTCATCACGTTATTGACGCTTCCAAGCTTAGCTTTTAATGAATAATAAAGAGGCATTAGAATTTGTATTATATGTATTGTCTGTGGTATTGTTTTATTTTTTATTATTATGTGCAACTATGTACATATGTAACGACAATGTACTCGTAAGAAACAACGTTGAAGGACATAGACATAGTGGTTTTAGGAAACGTTGAAAAGGTTAACAATGGGCAATGTATTCATCTCGCGATAGCAGAACATATCTTTTGACGATCTGTTCAGCGAATAATGTGATTTTTTTTTAAACCCAGCCAATAGGAAACACATTTCGCTCGAACGGCCCAATCACAACTCGCCAGTACCGGGAATTTAAAGAGCGGTATCTTCTCTATACGTCATTGCATCTGGCTAAGGAATTGGTAAGTATATGTTTGTGAGCTAGTGATTTTTTTCTACCTGCAAATACATGCATGTCTCTCGACAAATGCAATGTTTGTGTTTTTGTCATTTTTTTAATGTAGTACATATTTCGGCACTTAGATCGTTTTACATGATCATATACGATCACGATCGTGTGCTTCCATGCTAGCCCGGCTGCCACATGTCTTTGCTAGCTTGTGTTCTGTATGGCGGAAGAAAATGGAAATCGTTAACTATAGTTTTATTTAACGTTCTTGTATATTCCCTCCTCTCTACATCTAAGGTGAACATTTGACATCACTTATCCCCGGTTTTGCTGGAAGCATGTCCTCTGCTGGGAACGAGAACGCCGTTCGTCTTAGCAAGTTCAAAAACAAGGGAAAAGATGCCAACGTATGTGACCAGATCCCACCAAAAGATGCCGCCCATGTTGCAGCCTTTCTCGCTTGTCAGGTTATTGGGTATCTGATTAGCTACGCTTTCTGCCGCCCTCATTATGTAGGAGCTGAGGCGAAGGAGGATCGAAGTCAACGTCGAGCTTCGGAAGGCAAAGAAGGACGAGCAAATCCTTAAAAGGAGGAATGTCAGCAGCTTCCCCGAAGAGGCGACTTCACCGCTTCAAGAGAAGAACCAGAACTCGCAGGTAAGCCAAAGATAGTGCACCTGCCGTATGCATGACCTTAGCGAAATATTTCCTGGCTGTCGTGAGTTTTTAGTTACAGATTATGCTAATTCGTTCACCATATCCGGAGTTGTCAAAGTATAAACTTTGTTTGGATCAAAGCTCATTAAGTGCTGCTTATATCCCAGCGAAATCCGCGAAAATCATGGCCGACGTCTTGATGTTTGCTTTTATGTTAAACTGTGTATTGCAGCCTACCCAGCACTGGACAGTGGAGGAGATTGTCACAGGGGTTAGCAGCAATAACCTTGACATGCAGCTGCAAGCAACGCAGGCTGCTAGGTAAAGTGGCCTCAGTGGGTTGTACATGTTTTGAAGGTCCCAAGATGGTTGTCCTACCTACTAGTGGTTACTGATTTGGTGACACCCCTGCCCCCAACTTTGTTGCCCTGCAGAAAGCTGCTCTCGCGGGAGCGACAACCTCCCATTGACAGCATCATTGGTGCTGGGCTAATCACAAAGCTTGTGGACTTTCTGGGTGTGGGAGAGTGTCCCCCCATCCAGTTTGAGGCAGCTTGGGCTCTGACCAACATTGCCTCTGGGACCTCGGATCAGACCCGAGCTGTGGTAGAGGGGGGTGCTATCCCAGCCTTTATCAGCCTGGTGACATCCCCGCATCCTCATATCAGTGAGCAAGCCATCTGGGCCTTGGGAAACATTGCAGGTAAAGGGTCTTTGCTTTTGTTTTGCGCATTAAGGTATCGGCACCCCAGACAATGCATTGAGAAACGATACGCAGAATTTGCTTCATTTTAGGTGATGGTTCTGCCTATCGAGACAAGGTCATCAAACACGGAGCCATTGACCCTCTCCTCAGTCTGCTGGCTGTCCCTGACCTTTCTACGTTCTCTGTAAGTATCGTTTCACTCTTTCTAATGGCCCTGTTATCCTTCGATCTTAACTTAAGAGATCCCAGTTTCAGATTTTGGTTTTTTTTTTGGCCACTAGATGGCGTATTGAGCACAAGTCAGTTTCTGTCCTTGTGCCTGACTGCTTTAGGAATGCGTGTTGGTCTTCTGCATCCTAAGTGCTGCATGCGTGTGTGTGACTTCCTTCCTAAAGTCTGGCTACCTGAGGAATGTTGCGTGGACCCTGTCGAACCTCTGCCGCAACAAGAACCCACCTCCCCCTCTGACGGCCGTGCAGCAGCTGCTTCCTGCACTGGTGCATCTGCTGCATCATGATGACAAGGAAGTGCTGGCTGACACCTGTTGGGCCGTGTCCTACCTGACGGACGGGCCCAACGACCGCATAGAGGTGGTGGTGCAGGCCGGCTTGGTACCCCGCATGGTCCAGCTGCTGGGTTCCGGGGAGCTCTCCATCGTGGTATGGCTTTGCGTTATTGTGGGACACTGGTTGGGTTAGGCTTAGGGGGACTGACCGGCTTGGCTGGTTTTGAGTTTGCCGAAATTGACAAGTTGGTGGCAGGGAGATTTGAATGGATGTTAAGCTTGAAATCTTAAAATGGAGTCTGTCTGAATGACTGCTATAGATTGAGCCCTATATTTTTATCGTATTGTGGATTCCTTGGATACGTGTAGTATTAATGCAATTGGCAAGTGAGGGAACATATTGTCACTAAAGGACAGTGTAGTGTTGCTTGTAGTGAAATCTGTCCACCGAAATGGTTAATTGGACAAAAGATGCTTTTCAGTAAATGTTTTTGTTTTGGCTCGCTGTTTTAAGCTCTGGGTTGTTCACCCTTTGAACCCTGTTCTCCTTGCCAGACTCCATCGCTGCGTTCAATAGGAAACATAGTTACCGGCACAGACGAGCAGACTCAGAAGGTGCTGGATGCCGGTGCTCTGGCAACGTTCCCTGATCTGCTTCGTCATCACAAGAACAATATTCAGAAGGAGGCTGCATGGACACTGTCCAACGTCACTGCGGGGAAAGAGACTCAGATCCAGGAGGTCGTCAATGCGGGCCTGGTGCCCTTGCTGGTGGAGGTGCTCCAACTGGTAAGGCACCACCCTCTCTTTGGGTGGAAAGATCTTCTGTGCTTCGTGGAACTCAAACTCCACCTTGGCGCACTGTTGTTGGAAGGAAGTCTGGGATCATCGTGCTGCTAAAATGCAGTTTTGGTCCATTGCAGATTTGTTTGTTTGTTCCTAGGGTGACTACAAGACTCAGAAAGAAGCAGTGTGGGCTATAACAAACTACACCAGCGGTGGCACTGTTCAGCAAGTGGTGTACCTTGTCCAAGCCAACGTGCTGGAACCTCTACTGGATCTGCTGTCTACCAAGGATAGCAAAACCATTCTGGTTATCCTGGATGCCATCTCGAACATCTTCCTGGTATGTTACCCACCCACATGAGAGAGGCAGTTTTAAACGCGCTGTGGTATAAGCCACGTTTTGCCATGTCTCCCAGTGTCAACCATGTCTTTGCTCGCAGGCAGGAGAAAAGATTGGGGAAGCTGAGAAGCTCTGCCTGATGATCGAGGAATGCGGGGGCCTGGATAAGATCGAGGCCCTGCAGGCTCATGAGAATGAGATGGTATATAAGGCGTCGCTCGGCCTGATTGAGAAGTACTTCTCAGGCGAGGTAAGCCGTATTCCAAGCTTGAGCAAGAACTGGTCTTGCTTGAACGGTCTCACCAGGAGTGCTTGATGTTTAAGTCTTCGGGTTCTCTTCCCATGCAGGAAGTGGAAGACGAGTCTGTTGCCCCAGGCACCACAGCTGATGGATATGACTTTCAGATCACCGATAACCAAAGCGCTTTCAACTTCTGAGTCCTAATATTTATGTGGCTTCTTTCTATGTGTATATATATACCTGTCTGACTTTCTTTTTTTTTTTTATGAACTGTAAATAAAGTATCTGGATTGGATTCTCAATGGCCTTTTGCATTGAAGCACTGCGGTCAATGTCCCGCCATGGCACAGGATGGACATCCAGTCGTGCCAACGACTGTATTACACAGCTCTGTCTTGTCAGGTTTATAAGGCTGTACAAGGACCTCTGCATTGGTGGACAGTTCTTTTATCGAATATATTCATTTTCCAATATACAGCTGCTGAAAAACAGACCACTGTAGATCTTAAATCTGAATCTTTAAATCCCTGTTTGATCGTGATTCTGCTGGTATAGAAGCCTGTGCTGAGCAGCATGTTTCCTCCGGGTTCAAGTTTCTAGGATAGAAGTGCACTAGCATGAGGTGAGGCAGGAAACACTGGGAACAGCCGTAGACCAGCCAGATAAAGGGCAGAAGTGACTTGACTTATCTGAACCTTCTCATGAATCAGAGGATGACATCAAGTCACCTTGAAAAGAAATGAAGTCCACTGCTCGGACAGTTCATGTCAGGCTCTTGGAAGCAGGACTGAAACCTCACAAAACAAGGAAGGAGTCCTTCATCAATGAGAAACTGAAGAACCAGGCCGCAGTTTGCAAAAGAAGTATTTTATTGTTCATGCACGCACACTTAAAACTTTGGTTAGCTAATTTCTTTTTTTTCTGCGGCTGTATAACTAAGTGTTGGGTCAAAACACATGTTGAGTGTCATCCTGCATATAGCCAAAGACCAGTTTTTTGTTACAGGAATCTGTATGGAAGTGCTTATTGCATTCCTTTAATGCTGAATAAATGCAAGGTGGTGTCATCCTGTGAAGGTTTTCAAGTTTGTCAGGTACTTTTCATCTTTGAATCATTTCTATTCCTGATTGTAAGTGTGGATTTAAGAGTGAGGTGTGTCTCAAAATGTGTCGCTTCAGAAGATTTAGGATGTAAGTTAATGCTCTCCCATTATTTAAAAAGGTCAGTTGGTACTGAGATACGTCTGCATATGAACTTAGTCACGGACTAGTATTTATAAGGTTTCCTGTATATTGTCATGCCCGTACCTACCGTTGAGGACACCGAGGTCAAGTCCTCAGTACTCCAATGACCACAATCCATTACAGGGCCCATCGGGGAAGTGTTAACACTTTGACCTCGGTATATAAAAAATCATGCTTGCCTGCTGCATTGGGTATAATGGCGTTTTTCCACAAGAACATTTATGGTCTGCATTTTGAAATCCGTGTGCTTTACGAGAATCTGCTTAGGTGCCCATACTGAAATATATTGTGAAATGCAAAGAAATCTAGTTTTGTCCAATTTCTGTAACGTCAGGGGCGTGTGTTGCGGAATTATTGGAAGAATAGGTTTTTTATGAGATAAACACAAGCGCACTTACGTCAGTAAGGTTTCAACTTAATTATTTAATTACTTAGTTGCATTCTGTTTTTTCCGTATACACAATGGTAATAAAACAGTTTTAATCATCATTCTCACCAGTTTTGATACCTTATAAGTAAACTCTTTCCCTGAACGTCATTCTCCATTCTACGTTTGTCTTCTGCAAAGAGATTACGGCATAGTTTTCGTTTAAAAATGTTAGACTATAACAATTTCCCCAGGAATGTAACTCTTTAAGGAGGAGCCAGAATAGCTTAAAATGTATCAAGCAGTCATGTTGAATGTTGAGCACGTGTATATAGTAGTACGGTTTAATTTGTTGTTTGCCTCTATACATAATATGTTGAAATTTAACAGGAAAGGGTAAGACTGCTCTTACTACTCGTTTTCCATATTTATTCTGTGGACAGTATATCGTTCCCCAACATTTCCTTAGAGAAAGTTTCTCAATCTGTCAGAGCATTATTCTGTAAAACGACTATAAGCATTCGACTGTATTATTAAACTAGGTTATATTATGAATCTCATTCATAGATTATAGTCTCTCATTTTATTAAAAGTAAGACTTAAATATATGAATGTCGATTGTTCTCGTAGCGCCAAATGCACACGAACGTATCTGCAAAATATCATCAAATAGGGGCATTTAGACATAATATATTAAACTAATATTTCATCTTCAGTTTTTCGTGCATCTAGTTCTAGAAAGCAACGCATTGTAAATCGTATATATATGCACACACATGCTTGACTGTTTGTAGGTAGGCTTTTTGTTTCTCGTAGCTTTCAGTCGGGTGATGTCACCAGCCCCGGCGGAGGAGCTGCGGGGGGAGAGACTCTTCAACACCCGTCAACTTCGCAGCGACTCGCATTGCGATGCCGCCGCCGTCGCAGCAATAGGCTCCGGTCAGCCTGCGCTCCTTAACGCTGGTAGACGTGCGGGAACTTGCCTTTTTTAATGCCTCTTTCAGACTTGGATTTCGGGCGCCCGTCCTTATTGACCTGCGGTGTAGGATTAACGTTTACCCTGCATTAGACATCCTTTTTTGTTGTCCCGTGTTCGCGGTATGGTGTAATGGCAGTGTTGTGTACATCCGGGCCACAATGCCGTGACTCCATTATTGTTCATTCACTGTGAACTGGAGAGAGGAGAAGGAGGGATTTATTTTATTTATATTTATCTTTATAAATATAAATAAAATAAATCGATATACAACCCTGCACATATTTCTTGTAATTGCAAGTCAAGCTGGACCGTAAAAGGACATGTCTAACCAAGGGGTGAGGAGAAACGGCCCAGTGAAACTGCGTTTGACAGGTAAGATTTTAAAACCCAAAACCGTCTCGCTAAGTAGTTTGCCAGCGATCGCTTGGGATTTTCATCCACCTTCTCTACAAAATGATTAACTTCTTTAAAGTATGTGTTTGAATGCCGTCAAAATATATTTGTGCTGCAGTCATGCAACATCGACAGAGACTTACTCAACTAAAGAGAGTAATTGTGTAATGTTGGGGGAAGCCCTAAAACATTAATATCATGTCTGCTTATCAGCTTGTTTATATGAATATATCTCTGGCTGAAAACCGAATACGCCATCCTGAAGTGTTTTATTCATTCAGATCTTATTTTTTATTTATATGAAGTCGATTTAGTGAGCAGTCGTTTCTCATCGGACCTAAATAATTTGGTGAAAGAACTTTGTTAGTTTTTCGTTCAAGAATATGATATTGCCAACTACAGCTTTCCAGAAAGAAGGGGGGAAATAGGTTTACATTAAAAGTATTCATTGAGCTAACTCCTAGCTTTGCTTTTAAGTACTCTGGTTGCTTATTTACATGGTATTTAACTTAAGGCATGAAGTAGCTGGCAAGCTGTTTTATATAGTCAATCACGGATAACTGGTTAAAAAACAATGTTATGGTTATTTTTTAAAAAACATCACGACTTTTCAATTTATAGAAATAAACCAGTATTTGTCTGTATTACATTTTTAATTTCAAAATTAGGTGGGGGAATATCGTTTTTTTTTTTTTTGAGAATTAGCAGGATTACTGGATATACGAGGCTTTACAAATGGTCCTTGTAATTAGAAAGTAAAGGATCCACGTATCCTCGTCGTGCCTACACGCCGCACAGCATACAGCAAAGTTCCGTCCACAGCCTTCCTAGGGGCTTTTAACACTAGGCCTATTACACCCCCCCCCACCACCACCCCCCCCCCGTTATAACCCCCGTCATGGCTTGTGGTCGTCATTCAGGTTTTTTGTAATATGTGATAAAGTAATTTCCAAGTTAAAAAAAGGGAAGTAGTTAGTTCTAATGTAGAGAGCTGAAAATGACCTAATAACAATTAAATAATAATGATTATTAGTCCTATTATCAGAAGTATAATGATCGCTTGTTCGTTGTTCAATTACAGATGTATGGCGTAATATGAGTGGTATTCTAAGATAAAGTTAAACGATTTTGTTCGTCTGATGTTGCGGAAGAAGAGTGGAAGCGTTAAATGATTTAGCACTTCTTTCTGAGAAAAAGACGCAGAATGTTGTATTAATTTTAAGTAATTCCTTTGAGTGCTTGTTTATCGTTTTGCGTGGAATATTGAATTGAAAGAGTACTTTCATATTGGGTAGTGCTATCGTAAACGTAATGACCCATAAATGCTTCTTTTGTCAAAAATAAATGGCTAAATAGGATGTAGCAAATTAATGAATTTTCGCTTCGAATAAAGTTCCCCTTATGAATAAACTAATTCTATGCCTTTGCAATGACTAAATATATAGGTGATATGTTTATAACACGTCATTCTGTCCGCGAAGTGCTGAGTCGTGAAGTCCGCTCGTTAAAACTGGCTGTGTGATAAATTACCTTTGTGGTTGAGAAGGGTCCAGAAATGGCTTCCCTTGCAGGAATTAGGCAAATTTGGAAAGGAATGATGTTACAAATGGACGGCTTGTTTTTTCTTTACTAGCCTTTGGATGCTGTTGAATTATTGAAGAATTGTGCACAAGAACACTGCGACATATTAGAATATGTTCTTCATGTATTTGAATACTTACGCCATGTTTTCCAGGTATTCATATAATAAATCAGTAATGACGTATGTGTGATAGTTATTGTGTAAACGATGCCTTCCAAACTTAATAGTAATAGTATGGGTATCTCTGAGTTGCCCTTAGTGTGTACTTGAGCGTATGTCTTGCAGTGGACTGACATCGTTGTCTCCTGCCTTATGCTTCTGGGATCGACTCCGGGTAATTCACAACCATGCACTGGATAAGCAATTCTGGGAACGAATGGGCAGTTTTGAGTCTTCTTGTACTGGAAAGTGGCATTATAAGCTCCAGTTTTAAGTGCAAGATAACTTTGATGCATTCATTGATATATATGGCATCAAAACCATGAATTCATACAATTAAATGACCATGTTAGCCTAATATTATTGTCCTTGTGTTTGCCAGGTCGTTGAATGTTATTGAAGGACCTGAGACAGCGTTGTATTTTTATGCTGTGAAGTTAAATACAGAAGTCGTAGTTTTTGTTTCGGGTTTTTTAAAGAAATGATACACGTCAGATTTTGGCTTTTGTCATGCAGCTAAAATGAAAATCTGTCTGCTACTGACAACTTTAAGTTCATGCTTGCTCCCCTGTAGATTCTAGAAAATAATACTAGACATCTTGCGCCTTGTTTTTTTTCTAAAATATACTGGTATGTTTTGTCTAATTAGTGGAATGTGTACAACTGTTACAAATATTTGCTGTCTTGTGGCGTCTGTCTACAGGGGGTCGTTGTTCTCATAATTCATGGCATAAATGTTTTGCAAACCTCAGTGGTGCTTTGGACACGATGCTGTTTGCTTGGGGCTTTTTTTTAAAAAAATGTATTATAATTTTTTTGTCACTTGACAATGTTGTGTTTGTCTGACCTTTGTTTTGATGCCACACTCCAGCCGTCGCGTTTGCCTGTGTTATTAGAGCGAGGATCTCAGGTTTGATGTCAGTGAAGGTATCGCACAAGGTTGTGAACTTGTTAAAAAAAAAAAAAAAAAAAAAAAGAAGAAAGTGGAAAAAATTGCATGCTTCTGCTCTGATGTAAGAAGATAAAATTGATGCTGGTTATTAGGAGAGTGGTTTTTGACTTGCTAATAAATTCTCCCATATGAACTTGCACACAACTTTTTTTTTTTTTGCCAACAAAAAGCTTTGCATAAAAAATAGTGAATGATTGTAGTTGTATGTAATCCTGTCTGGCGCGTCATTTGCTCATGACCCATCTTGCATGGAAACGCTGTGTGACTGACAGACCTGTTGTTTCCCGTAATACAAAGAGATCGTCGCAAAGGTCTGTGTGTGGCATTATTTCTGCTTACGGCTTGGCACCAGCGTCAAGCCAGAACAATCCCAAAGTGGCTCTGTGGTAACTTAACCTTGGGTTCATCTTCTTTGAGAGGTCAGCCGATTGAAAGCTAAGATGTCCAAGGATTCTTCTAGAATGCTGTATTCAAGATGACTTGCTTGTTTGGGGGGGGTGTTACTCCGGGGCGTGTAAACCAGCAGTAGTCTGTTAACTTGGGGGAATACATCTATATTTTATTCTTCATGGCAGTGCTGAAGGCCTTTGAAATGCACTGAAGTACAAAACTACTGCCCGTGGCCTGTTGTGCCGGCATAAATATTTGGACATCAAGGTGGAAATCATTTTGTGTCAGATTCCTGGACGCCGCACTTCCACCTCTTTGCGTTGTGCCGTTCTCCATTTCTCCAGTTGCTAAATGTGAGAGCTTCCCGGTCTACAGATGTTGTTGAAGGAAATGGACCAGGCGAATGAGATCTGTGACCAAAATCTTGCTGGTTTAGCTCTCAGTGGGATTTGGTTGGGGGGCGGGGGGTGTTGCTGTCATACACACAAAACTCCTGTAACTGCTTTAGTTCAAGTCTCTGATAAAGTAACCCTCTTTGTTGGGTTTTGAAGGGCAATGTTGTTTATGTTGTCATTGATGTATAATTGGGAATGGAGTTGAGTGGTTGTATGTGGCACGCTGGCATGGACAGCTGCCTGTGCTGCGAGGCCGTGTGCCCAAACGGGCTAGAGCGACACAGACCCCCTCACAGGTCCTCCGGTTCCCGCTTGGTTTTGCACTTTCTTGCAAAACAAACATTTAAAATGTTTACATGGGGATACATTGTTTTGACTGGAAGGGGGAGATGACAGCCGCCCGCTTTTGATCAGCCTCCAGGATCAGGTCGAGGCAAATTCCAGGCCCTTCTGTGTTCCAGGAAGAGCCAAATTAAATATTTAAACGAGCACCATTTCTGAGGGAATGGGGTAGGGAAAGAGGAGGAGGGGGGAGAGAGGGTTTTTGGGGCCGGAGCGAATGTTTCCGGAAAACCAGAAATGTTCCCGACGCCATTTCAGGTGCGTTTCT
>JABFEA020000098.1:10286689-10334390 GCA_019775915.2 Cyphomyrus plagiostoma
GTTTCTGCCTGCCATCTCCCTGGAATTAAACCCCGTGTTCCCCGCTTCCTGGCTCCGAGTGATTCTATCTACGCTCCAGGCGCCCGCACCCCTATAACAACACAAATATATAATATGAATTTATCGGTATCAGCAATGACAAGGACTTAATTATCGGTTATCGGTTTACATTTTTGATATCGTGCATCCCTAATTTTTATTAATCTTTATGCAGAGACCAGATGACTGAATATTAAGGGATATTTTAGTTAATGCTATACGTACGTTCCTCAGGGTATTCTGGGCCTCTTTTGACAGGTCAGGGGACGTGATCAGAAACACACCAAGAACAGACAAACCTCCTGGTAACATCCGTGAAACCTGTAGGGGGAGAGCGTTACTATTAGTGATGGCCAAATGAAGCTTTATGAACCATTTGCTGTATCTTGGTTTGCTTTGGGGCATAAATTGAGCCCTTTTTTTAAATAGAGGGCACCATCTAATAGTGTCAGAAAATACAGCAAATGGTTCACAAAGCTTCAATTGGTCATCACTATAGTTACTGTATGTCTAAATACACTGTGACGTTTACAAATATATAGCAAAAAGCCAAGTTAAGTATTTTTACAGATATTTACAATATCGTGAAAAGTTGTTTGAGCACTGGAAAAAAAAATCTGGAGTGTGGTATGACTTGAGCTGGCGCTGTCATTTAGGCTGCCAGTGCCACTCACCTGCCGGCCATGCTCTGTGACCCAATCAGCATCAAGGTCACTAAGCGAGCACCCGCGCACCGCCCAGCCTTCTTTCTGCGGCGTCTGTGCCGCCAGCAATATGTAGTCCCTCTGAGACGAACACTTTGCAGGGAGACCCATAGTACACCATTTGACACCACTAACATCACATTCACAGCTACATGTCAGTATATTTGGACAGTGGGAAATACATCTTCAGTCTTTTATGACATAACCACATCTTTTCATCAAATATTTACATGCACAGGAAAATAACACAAACTGTACCTGTCCAATCAATATTCCACTAATACAAGACACATCCGCAGTCTGGAGGTTGACCAGGTATTGTTCTACCAAAGCCTCCACAATGTAGCCTCTTCCCATGGTGAAGGTACACTGAAAATAACTTAGATATATTAGTGTTTGCTTTAAGAAACTCGGTGACAGCTTTATTTGCATCTAAATTATATATGCATATACAGGAAGGACATGACAATAATAAAGTACCTTAGCAAAGCTAAATTACTGAGTTGTATTTTTGTTGAGATAAGTTGCCAAATGGTTCCGTTTAAAGAGTCTTGACTGTACATACCGTTGCCTGTACTGGCCACAAACTTTTCCAGTGGACTTCCAGTCCCTCGGATGTTAAATTTCACTGTATCAACACGCGTAAACTTCAGTTAGCTAGACAACTAACAAGCCGAACTAAAAGCATGAACACGTAACCGCATGGATTTTTTCATGTCGGCTAACTGGGTTACCAGCATACAAACACATATCAACCCAGTAAGAAAACACTATTTTCATTTTGATAGCCTAATGAATGTAGCTGCTTCAAAATGTGGAGGCAAATAAATGGTTTAATAGCAAACTTACAACTGTACATACAATGACAGTGAGACTACACAATAAAAATCTTGAGTAGCGGCTGGTCACTCTATTTATTGATTTAATTCTTTCAGTATTTACAGGAAAATTCACATACCTGTTTTAACCAATATTAGCAGTAACGAGGCGTTTAAACAAAACACGTGAGCACTGGTTAAAGTTCTCGCAGAAAAGAAACGTCAATGGCCCTTTTACGACGCGATTGGGCCAAAAAAACTCCATTTTCCATAATGCGGCGCGGTCGCTTCCGTCGCTTGCGGAAGTCGTATCAGTTTCGGGTCCGCTACATTTCTCGCCCGTGAAAGTAGAATTCGGCGGTATTTTTCCAACAAGAAGCTAGTGACCCATCGCTCGGACCGACAACCGGGCGAAGATGGCGGCGGTCCTACTGCAAATTCTCGAACGATCTGAGATTTCGAAGCTCCCCAAGACTGTTCAGAATAAACTGGAAAAGTTTTTCACTGACCAGCAGTCTGAAATAGACTCCCTCAAATCATGCCATGAGCGATTTAAAGTAGACAGTGGTAAGTCGCTGTTTTGGCTAGGAGGCAAAGTATTATTCAATAACGTATTAATAGGTTGTACGTTGGAAATGAATTAATTAGCCAGACTGCATGCTGTATTGAAATGATTTTCTTGTGAAATTTGCATATGATATCTGGCGAGAAGATAGACAAACATGCAGGCCTCGACCATCTCCCGAATTATCTTTTCTGGTTTGTCCTTCTGCCTGTAACTAAGAAAAACAACGTTTTACTCTTGTGTTTCACTCGGCACCCTGTAAAACAAGCCGAATTTCTTTCTAATGCTTGTATCTGTGTGTCTGGTGAATGTTAGATGACCATCTAAGGAAAAGCATAATTAGGAACTTTATGCAGCAGTGGTTTCGTAACCGGTATTTCCAACGTTGATGATCGTTTGCAGGACTCATTAACTTGAGCACTGAATGAATGATCGGTCATAAGACATGGTTAAAGTTATACCTGGTTACCAGTTTCACATGTTATGTCAGTTTCTAACATAAGATATAGTGAATAATATTAGAACAAGTATCCTTCTGGTGATAGCGTTTAGCTTGAGTAATGTGGAGAACTTGTCCATACTTCAGCTCTGTGCGCTGTCTGCATGGCGCCATTAATTTTGGATATGTTGTCACACCCACAGAGCAGCAGTATTTCGAAGTTGATAAGCGACTGTCGCAGAATCAGGAGCGCCTGGTGTTACAGACTCAGGAATACAACAAACTCAAAGATGACCTCACCAAACTTTGTAAGTGTCTGCGTAGCTGATCGTGGGACTTGATGCCATCTGAAATATGGCTTCAGCTGTATAAACTCTTCTGTTTTTTGCAGCTGAGGAATTGAAAACTTTGAAAGATAAAAACAAGGAGCATGAGACGTCAGAAGAGAAACTTTCATCAGAGCAGGTGAAGATATGAAAGGGCTTTTTGCTATCTGTCCATTCAGGACAGATTAGTAACATGCACTCAAATGTGGGATGTATGTGATGAAGATTAAGAATCTGGAACTAATCAAGGCAATTTCCACCATTGACTTTTCTTTTCTAGAATGCCATGTCGAAGGCTATGTATGAGCTGGAGGCAGAAAAACGAGAACTGGTCCGAACCCTTGAGAAGAGATCGCAAGAAGTGGAACATCTCAGTGGTGTGTTATCACATCTTAAGTGAAGTGGGCATTTCAGGTCCAGAACGTAAAAATTCAGGCAAAGATTGTTTCGTTTAACCACCTGAGTATAGTTTCAGAGTACTCAAGCAGTTGGTTGAAACAAAATCTTGGTCTGGATGTTTATATGTTAACATCCAGACCAAGATTGTGTGTGTGTGTGTGTGTGTATATATATCTCATCAATGATTACTCTTTGTGTGATTATCAGGTTTTGTATAATGACCATTTGTTATTGGATGCCAGTTTTTTTTTTTTTTTTTTTGTTGAAACTGCTGTTTACATCTGAGGGCTGGAACATTGTTGGTGTTATTGGCTCCATGTTTCACAGAGGACCTGAAGCGTCTCAATGACAAGCTTGTGGAAACCAATGCAGAGAAGATGAATCTCCAGCTGAAGTTGGATGAGCTCCAGTCCTCTGAAGTATCGATCAAGGTGAGTTTATGGTCCTCCCTGTGCTTCTCCGAATTCCCCGGGCAAAGACTTTTAACTGAGAGCTCTCATTTGTGATTGTGCCAAAGTACCGTGAGAAGCGGTTGGAGCAGGAGAAAGAACTTCTCCAGAACCAGACCACCTGGCTGAACTCTGAGCTCAAGGCTAAAACTGAGGAGCTCCTTTCCATCTCCCGGGAGAAGGGCAACGAGATTCTCGAGCTCAAGTGTACCCTGGAGGACAAGAAGGATGAGGTGTCTTAGCTTCTCATGAGGAGCCTTTGAAGTCTCTCTTGACTTTGGATAAAAGTAAGAGCTTCTTCCTGGATATATTACTTGAGCAATCACGTATGTCGTGGTTTGTCCTTTCAGGTGAACAGACTTCAAGACCAAGTCACAAGCTTAAAAAATTCCAACGAGAACTTCCAGAAACAAGCTGAGGACTTGATGATGAAGTTGAAAGAGGTAGATGCTCTGCACTGTTGCTTCATGGCTGCATGCAAGTTGATCTGAATATGCACTGCTCAGCAAGTCCACTTTTGTCACTAGGTGAAAGACCAGCAGTCCTCCATGGAGGAGAAGTTCAGGAATGAGTTAAATGCACACATAAAGCTCACCACTTTATACAAGGTAAGATGCCTGGAGTGAATTGGAAGACCACCCCATTTATGTGTTGGCATGCCCTAATTTATGAAGTGATTTCTCCTGCATGGTGGTGCCTTTTCCAGTGCAGTTGCTACCCTTTGAAGGTCTATTTATGCAATATGTTCTTGAGCACTGTTTGGGGGCATTCCTCTTTATAGGGTGCAGCATCTGATTCTGAGTCCAAGAGTGTGGAGCTGAGTCGTGCTGTAGAGGAGCTCCACAAGTTGCTAAAGGAGGCAGGAGAGGGTAAGTGGGATGTCCGCCATCTTTACCCAGATGCTGTGACGTGAATACCTGACTCTCGCCCAACTTTTCATCCGACAGCCAACAAAGCCACGGAGGGCTGCCTGGCTGAGGCTGTGGCTTCCAAGGAGAGGATGGAGGCAGAGCTAAAGGAGAAGATCTTCAGCTTGGAGAAGGAGCTGGAGAATGCCAACACACTGCTCTCGGACTCCAAGCGTAAAGGTGAACGGTTCCCGCTGGGCATTTTGACTGAGTGGCAATGGTAGCCGACACGTCACGCCCCCGTCCCATGGTAGACAACTATTTTTGCGCGTGGCTTTTTCTAGCGGGTGTCGCCGCGCTCACTGAGGAGGAGCTAACTACTATGTCTCCCACCGCTGCTGCCGTGGCCAAGATAGTGAAGCCTGGCATGAAATTTACAGAGGTAGGAATCTGATCTTTACCAGCTGAGGTCACTATGTTTTCTTTTTTAAATGTGGGAATCGTTGCTTTCCAAGTGAATTAAGCTCTTATGGATGCCCCTAGCTATATAATGCCTACGTGGAGGCCCAGGACCAGCTGCAGCTGGAGAGGCTGGAGAACAAGCGCGTGAACCAGTACCTGGACGAGATTGTGCAGGAGGTGGAGGCCAAGGCGCCCATCTTGAAGAGACAGCGCGAGGAGTACGAGCGTGTGCAGAAGTCTGTGGCCAACCTGTCCGCCAAGCTGGAGCAAGCCATGAAGGTGAGCGGCTTCCTCTGGTACCGCGGTCACCTGTGCTACTGGCCTTTTCTACCTCGTTTCTGGAGGAATAAAGTATGACAAACCCTGTAAAATGCCATCCCATTACAAGGCACATATAGAGAAGCACTCTCAAACACGTTCATACACTGTAAGTGACTTGTCGATGCCTGCTAATGCCTGTCTTTGGACTGAGGGAGGAGACTCAGACAACACAAGGAGAATATGCAATCTCTACCCACACGGTGGAGGTGGAATTCGAACCTACAGCCCTGAAGGTGTGAAGTCACAGTGTCACCCACTGTGCCACCCTGAGGGTTTTTATTTAATCAGTGTAGATACACCAACTTGGCTGAGCTTATCGTCTTAACAGTGTTGGGGTTTTAAGGAGTGAAACCTGCTTATGTCTTGGAAGAGTTCCTGTCAGAAACTGTTCCTGTCTCAGTTCTGCAACATGAGTTGGACCTTTTTAATGTTCGCAGGAGGTGCATCGCCTGCAGAAGGAGACTGACGAGGCTAACAAGCGTTCCTCTGTGCTGGAGAGAGAGAACCAGAGATTCGAGCTGCAGGTCACCGACCTGTCTCAGCAGGTGGGTTAATGCGCACCTCCATCTTGCCAAAAATGCAGTGTCTATATTTCTAAGGTTATTGAACCCGAGTCCGCCATGCCGCAGATCCGCGTACTCCTGATCGAGCTGGAGGAGGCACGGGGCAACCACGTAGTCCGTGAGCACACAGACATCAGCTCTGCTGACATCAGCAGCAGCTCCGAGGTCATCACCCAGCGCTTGGTCACCTTCCGCAGTGTAGAGGAGCTGCAGCAGCAGAACCAGCGCCTCCTAGGGGCACTGCGGGACCTGGGTGAAGCGCGAGAGAAGGAGGAGCAGGAAGCCACAACTTCGAGGTATGGGGGTGGAAGTTAGTAAATCAGGGTTTCTCACCCCCTTGCCCAAGGGTTTCTGTTTAGGCCAACGAGCGCTCTGCCGCCCCCTGCAGGAAGACAGAATTGGAGCAAAGTCTGGAGAAAGCGCAGCGGGAGCTGGAGCATATCCGCGAGCAGCGGAGCCACCACATGCAGTTGACGGAGTCCATCGTGCGCCAGCGGGACATGTATCGCATCCTGCTGGCCCAGACTACGGGGGTCAGCTTCCCGGTGCAGGGTGAGGGCGATTCCCACTGACCTTTACTTGTCGTGTGCAGTGAGCACAGGAGGACGTTTCTGTAGGTATAGTGTAGATTCTGCGACATTCACTTGCTGCGTTTCAGGCCCCGGCCCAGAGGTGCCCCCGGTGACCTCCACCCCCCGCCGCTCTCCGAGTGTCACTGCCATCCGCCCAGCGCCAGCGAAGGCAGCCGCTGCGGAGCCCACGGAGGCAGTGGAGGCCAAGGCTGCACTCAAACAGGTATCTCTACCTCAAATTTGTGCTTCTGCATTGAACGTACGCAAGTGGCATTTATACTTGTGCACTGGTGTGTCTTGCTCGGTGATTACGCCGCAAAAATGCTAGGTGATACATAGTTTTGGATCTCTGGGGAGGTGCACGTCAGGCTGTGGCCTAGGCTGTGGTGTAGCATCCACTGTTATGCTGAACACATGCTGTTGATTTGAGACAGAAATCAGCTTTAACTTATCAAAATCCCAGCTGGTATTTTATGTGCAGTTCCAGTGTGTACAACTTGAGGGCAGTATTCACTTTCTGTAATGTTGGCCACTGTGTTTTATTTATCCTGATAACGATGCTTAGGTATAGTATGCATATTGCTTTTTTGTATTACGGTTGGGTTTTACAGATAAATATTGTAGGGATACTGATAGTTAATGTGTCCTAATGTAGCTGCAGGAGGTTTTCAACACCTACAAGAAGGAAAAAGCTGAAAATGACAAGATCCTCAATGAGCAGAATGAGAAGCTCCAAGAGCAGGTGTCAGAGCTCCGCTCCCAGAACGCCAAGATATCTACACAGCTGGAGTTTGCTTCCAAGCGGTAAGATGACAGCTGGGTCTTGGGGTGCCTGGTGCAGTCCAGGTGTTGCCATGGCTCATCAGGATCTCCAGTTGTGTATTTAGGTAGTTGGTGTCCTGTATGAAGATGGTTTTGTTTATGCCGGTTTGGTTCTTGCCCCGGCTCTTCGTCTGTGGAGCATGTTCACCCCGTGTTTGTGTGGGTTTCCTTTCACAGTCCAATGACATCAGTTTAGGTTGGTTAATATTTTTGGATTGTGATCAGTTGGTGCTGCATCCGGGGTTATTCCCTGCCTTGCAGCCGTAGCTTCCAGGATAGGTGCTGGAGCCCCCTAACCACGCTTAGGACAAGTGGGTTCAGGGGAAGGATGAATGGTGTCCCTGGATTACCTCCGGCTACTGCTTGTGTGATTAACTGGCTTCCTGGAAGAGGAAGGTCGTGATTCACTTTCTCTCCCCCCCAAGTTATGAAATGCTGCAGGACAATGTGGATGGCTATCGGCGCGAAATCGCATCGCTGCGGGAGAAGATCCAGAAGATGAGCACCACTGCGCAGAAGCATGAGCAGATCATCCACACCATGACACAGGACCTGCGTGTGGCCAATGAGAAGCTGGCTGTGACCGAGGTGAGGTCCCAGGCAGCATTGTGGTTGGGCAGCGTGGCATGGCGCTCTGTCCGGAGTAGGTGTGGAGAATTCTGCTGCTTCCCGCCTTCATTCTAGGTTCGTGGGGAGAACCTGAGAAAGGAGCGAGACATGCTGAAGATGGTGGAGTCCAGGCTGACACAGGAGAAGGAGTCCATCCTCACTGAACAGCGAGGCCAGAACCTACTGCTGACCAACCTGAAGTCCATCCAGGTACGTAGCTGCTGTTGAGGATCGCATGGGTTGGATCAGTGGTTAGAGGTGTACAGTCCAACGGCAGGGAGTCGTCTTCTCTTCCTCAGCTGATACTTCTGCACTCCAAGTTAATGTACTTATACCTTTTGACAGCTGAACTTTTTTTTTTGTGATTTTTGGATGGAGGCTGTACTTCTGGTTTTATGGGACTTGACCAAACTCCATCCCTACTGTTGAGCCCACAGGCCTTAATCGCAATGCTGTCATGCCGCTGAGCCAAGGGACTTTTATGGGCGGCAAAATCAACTTGATCACTTAACCAAGGTTAAGTGGGTACATGCATCAACTGCTTAACCTCAAGGCTGTGGAGTTTGCAAAGTACTGGGCGTGGCTGCTTTATGATGCGAGCCTCTCCCCCGTGCCCCTGGAAGCTGACCTTGGAGCGTGCGGAGACTGAGACGAAGCAGCGCCTCAGCGGCCAGATCGAGCGTTTGGAGCGTGAGGTGGCTCAGCTGAAGAAGAAGCTGGAGCAAGAGGTGGAGCAGCGGCACACGCTGGGCCGCAGTCAGGATGTAGGTGTTCCATCCGCCGCCCCCGTGGCCATGGGCCGGTCCACCAGTCCCGCTCACCGCGCCTATCCCCCACACAGATGCAGCTCCTCGATGCCCGGAAGCAGCTGGAGGCCCAGAACGCGATGCACCAACAGACCAAGGAGCTGCTGAAGACGGCCGAGCAGCAGATCAGCACCCTGAGACAGCAGCTGAGCAACGCCGAGAGTCAGATGGCATCCAGGCCGCCTCAGGGGGCGGGCCTTAAAGGTGAGCGCCGGCGGGCCTTAAAGGAAGGCGGGCGCCGGCGGGCCTTAAAGGAAGGCGGGCGCCGGCGGGCCTTAAAGGAAGGCGGGCGCCGGCGGGCCTTAAAGTAGGTATTCGTCTTGTTTGGCTTGGATGCAAGTAATGCATCCTTGATTTTTGGGGTGGGGCAAAAACATCCAGGGATTTTTTCCATTCTCTGCACTTCTGTTCTTGAGTATCGGAACTGTTCTTTGGCAGTGGAAGGTGAGAACATAAGTAAGCATTTTGGGAAACCTCTTTGGCCTGAAAGAAACCCCGCAGCTTTAAATGAGTTTTAAAGCATCTTTTCCAAATTACAGTCACTAACACGCATTTTTGTTTGTTCAGCAGCGCTTCTTTCATAAATGCTTTCACCTGCTCACTTCAGGTGTGAAAGTAGGCCAGTCTCTACTCCTGCAAGAATAGGATGTTACTGTTTGGAAAAACTAATAAAAACCAAGTTTCCGAGTGCCATGTGGTTCCGATCTTGCGCTGTCACTGCAGGTTTCACAGCAGCACTCGCATGAGGTTTGTTCTCTCACGGTTCCCAGGCCCCGATGGGTCGGACCAGGATGCGGAGGAACTGCGGATCGGCCTCCGGCAGGCTGAGGAGCAGGTGGGCGACCTGACGGAGCGTCTGGAGAACACCACCAGCAACGTGGAGCAGTACCGGGCTATGGTTCTCAGCTTGGAGGAGTCCCTCAGCAAGGAGAAACAGGTATATACGTCCTCTAGCGCTCTTCTGATCAATGAAATCTTGGCCCTCATGCCCCACTATAGTTTTTGAGATTTAGTGCTGAAATTTTTTTTTAAATAATTCAGTTTGCTGATTTTATTCCACTGGTATGCATTCTTAGTGCTATCTATCAAGAGTCCCGTTTGTGTGCCTTTGAAAGATACATGGGCCCTGTTTGAGATCAAGGTGGCTCAGGTTAGCAGAAGTTAGTTTCAAGATGTTGACGAAGTGGCTTGGCGCGCACTACCGCCCTCCTGTGTCTGACAGGTGACGGAACAGGCGCGCTCGGTGATGGAGGGCCGCCTAAAAGAGGCCCAGGAATATCACAAGCAGCTGGAGAAGAGGCTCATGGAGGCGGAGAAGGAAAAGCAGGAGCTGCAGGAGGAGAAGCACAAGGCCGTCGAGGCCATCGAACAGCAGGTGATGCTCTCACCCTCGTCCACCCCGACCCAGTGTCTGTTTAGAACGGATGTATCACTCCCGTGAGGACATTATAAATTTACTCTTGATGAACTTTACTGTAACTAATAGTGGTATTTTGAACTGCCATAATCACTTGACAGATGTTTAGTTATCTTCCTCATTGTCCATCAGATGAACGAGCTGAAGAAGAACTTGCGGAACATCCAATCTGAGCTCCAGGACGCCCTCCAGAGGGCAGCGCTGGCGGCCTCCCAGGAGCATCAGGCCACACAAGATAGTCAGCAGCAGGTATGGTGGTCCATGGGGAGGTGGCTGGTCTGGAGTTGCGTGTGACATGAGCTGTCGCCATGACGACCACGTTGGGCCTCAGGGCAAGCTGGCGGCGGAGGCCCAGAACAAGTACGAGCGGGAGCTGATGCTGCACGCGGCCGACGTGGAGGCTCTCCAGGCCGCCAAGAAGCAGGCCATGCAGGTCACCCAGATGCGGCAGCAGTTGGAGGAGAGGGCCCAGCGGGCCAGCGCACAGCTCCTGGAGGCACGCATCTCCTGGGAGGAGCAGGAGAAGATGCTCAAGGTACCTGACGGGCCAGGGGAAGGGGACCTTCCGCGGAACTCGGACCCCCAACACCATGCCTGTTGTAACATGGACTCGTTCACTCGCTCAGGAAGAGGTGGTCAAGCTCTCGGGCCGAGCGGAGGACCTGCAGAAGCAAAACAACCTTCTCCACGAGCAGATTGAGAGTCTAAGCAGCAAAATGGTGGCGTCAGCCCAGCAGGCGGCAACTGAGAGCCCCCTGAACGTGTCCCTTACTGAGGAAGGGAAGTCCCAGGAGCAGATCCTGGAAATTCTCAGGTAAGTGGAATTCCGAGTTTACCATGGTCGTGTTCTTCTCTGGTGTGCTTCAGAGGAAGTGTAGCTGTGCTTTTTACCTGTCAGGTTCGTGCGTCGGGAGAAAGAGATTGCAGAGACGCGGTTTGAGGTGGCCCAGGTGGAAAGCCTGCGGTACCGGCAGAGGGTGGAGCACCTGGAGCGGGAGCTGAAGGAGCTGCAGGGCAGCCTGAACGCCGAGCGGGAAAAGCTTCAGGTGAGGCAGCCAGATCGTTCTGCTGGTTGACGACACAGCTAGGACCTTGACATTCACCTCAATGTCTGTATGACAGGTGACGGCCAAGACTTTGGCTCAGCATGACGAACTGATGAAGAAGACGGAGACCATGAACGTTCTGGTGGAGACCAACAAGATGCTGCGTGAGGAGAAGGACAGGGTAGAGCAGGAGCTGCAGCAGACCCAGGCCAAGGCAAGACTCTTTGTAAAGTCTTGGTGTTTCTCAATATGCGTACTTGACCGTACTTGTGATCTCGCGTACCGTTTTTACGCCACCCTCCATTGCAGAGGACCAGTCCCAGTACTAGGAATAGAAATTCAGAGGACAGTAAACGTCAACCGCTTTGATCTAAAACTCTACAAAATAGTTTTTCCCAGTGCTAACCCTAGTCAATGTTTTTTCAGGTGCGTAAACTGGAGGCTGACATCATGCCCCTGCAGGAGTCTAACGCAGAGCTGAGCGAGAAGAGCGGCATGCTCCAGGCCGAGAAGAAGCTGTTGGAGGAGGACATCAAGCGCTGGAAGGACAGAACTCAGGTGAGAGTCCCTCAGAGTCTCCGGCATCGACAGGACCTCCCCTATTGCCTGGTGTGCTTGGCCTGAGCTGCAGCTGTCTTGCAGCACCTGGTGAGTCAACAGAAGGACACAGATCCAGAGGAGTACAAGAAGCTTCACTCCGAGAGGGAAGCCCACCTGAAGCGCATCCAGCAGCTGACGGAGGAGATCGGGAAGCTGAAGACTGAGGTTGCCAGGTCAGCTAGGAACTTGTATCATATGTTATAAAGCACATGCGCAATAATCACTAGGGCTCCGGATGATGGGCGATGCATTTGCCCAGACGTTGGTGGTGTAGCTGTGCGTTTTGCAGTTTGAAGTTCCTGCTAGCCGTCTACAAACGTTCTGTCATCTTATAGAACCCATGCCTCCGTGACCACTGGGCAGAGCCAGGTGAAAACCCTGCAGGAGAACCTGGGGAAGATGACCTCCGAAAGGGACAACCTGAAAAAGGAGCTGCAGGTTAAAGTCTTGGACATCCAAGAGAAGGCGAAGACCATCACACAGGTCAAGAAGATCGGCCGCAGATACAAGACCCAGTATGAGGAGCTGAGGGTTCAGCACGATAAGGTAGGTTTCCGGGTTCCGTGTCCTGGCTGCTGATTTTGGCAACGCTTCACGTTTCCTCTGAAATAAAGTTTTCAGATGTCCAGTAAAAGATAGACGCTAATGTGCTTTGCAGATGGTGGCTGACACCGCAGCCAAACCAGCGGAGGAGGCGGAAGCTCATCAGGCATCTGCTCAAGAGATTCAGGCCCTAAAAAACTCCCTCAACCAGGCAGAGGCCAAGAGCAGAGAGCTGGAGGGCCAGGTTGGAGGCCTGCAGAAGGTAAGCACCCCACCCCGTCGTCCCGAAGCCTGTCATGTTTGTCACCTGGCACTTTGTGTTTCCAAGCTCAGCTAAAAGGGGGCGCGTTGGTTATAAATACGCTGTTCTGCTTCAGCTTTTGCTATTCTGTGGTATGTCCTGCTGTCTGATACTGAGAGCTGCACTGGCAAAGTGAAGCGGCAGTAAGGTGCTGTCTAATTTTGGGGGAAAATGTAAATGCGGTTAGTATATAACCAAGTGTAAATAGTGTGTGTGTGTGTGTGTGTGTGTGTGTGTGTGTGTGTGTAAGCTGTGGTATTTTAAATGTTATGCCTTAAATTGTGCATATGAGCAAAATATACATGAGTCCAGCATAAGGTACAGTCAGCAAGTACAGAGTGAATTTGCTAAAAGTGATGGTATGCAAAGGTACACATGCAAGCTGCATATATAAATTATGCAAAAATTAAGTTTATACAGTAACTTTATACTCTTAGTGGGTTGTTACTCCGGAAAATGGCGGTATGGGTTCTACCCAGGAATTTGACCAATAGCAGCACCCAGGTGGGTCCCCCCCCCCACCCTGGATAATGCGGTCGTCTGTGCCAGGTGGCCGGGGAGCGAGAGGGGGAGCTGCACGCTCTGCAGGAGCAGCTGGCCAAGCTGCAGGCCGAGCTGGGCCGCCTGCGGCAGGAGCTACAGGAGAAGTCTGGGCAGGAGGAACAGCTGCGGCAGCAGATGACCGAGAAGGAGGAGAAGACCAAGAAGGTCATCATGGGGGCCAAGCAGAAAATCAGTCAGCTGAACGGTAAGCATGGTCGCCCCCTGGCTGCTAGGTGGGTGTATTACACGCACTGGGCTACATCACTCAGTCTGTCTCCTCTCCGAAACCATCCCCTGCCCGCTTCAGCCACCAAGGAGCAGTTCCAGAAGGAGGCGGAGGAGCTAAAGCAGCAGCGGGAAGAGCTGGAGGTGCGCATGAGCGCGTTGAAGTCGCAGTACGAGGGCCGCCTGTGCCGGCAGGAGCGGGAGCTGCGGGAGCTGCGTGGCCAGCAGGAGAGGCACAGCGAGCAGCGGGATGAGCCTCCGGAGCAGGGCCCCAGCAAGGTGCGTGGGGGAGGGTAGAGGAGCACCCCAGGGCTCCTGCCGCCCAATGATCTGACAGCCAGGTCGTCTCCTCCCAGGTTCAGGAGCAGCAGCGGCCAGCGGAGCAGAGACAGATCTCTCTGAAGAGCACGCCTGCTGCTGATAGGGGGAGGTCAGCTCCGGCGCGGCGGAAAGGGGGCGGGGTTTCCAGCAAAACCGTAAGGAGGCATTGACCATTCTTTTCCCCCTCGTCCAATCAAGCGCAAGTACCTCTGAGCCACCTACGGCCAACATCAAGCCCACCCCGGTGGCGGCCACCCCCAGCAAGCCGTCCGCCATCCCCGGCAACAAGTCCACCCCCAGGGCCAGCATCCGGCCCATCTTCACGCCGGCATCCGTCTCTACACCGACGCCCACTGCCACCGTCATGCCCACCACTCAAGTGGAGACGCAGGAAGGTGGGTCCCGCCAGAGGGTGCTGGTGAAGAGGAGGGGGCCCGTCGGGCGTCACAGTGCTGACAGCGCCTCCCCCTTCTCCCCACCGATAGCCTTGCAGCCAGCGGAGGGCCCAGTGGAGCACGTGACTGTGTTCGGCAGCGCCAGTGGATCGGTGCGCTCCACCAGCCCCAACGTGCAGACCACCCTGGCACAGCCCATGCTCGCCGTGCAGCAGCAGCCACCCGCACAAGCCACGGCGTTCGTGCAGCCCACCCAGCAGACCCCGCAGCTGGAGAGCACCACCCAGGAGCCCATGCCAAGCACGCAGGTGGAGAGGCCCTCCACCTCCACCGCTGTCTTCGGCACAGGTGCGCATTTTGCAGAGGAAAGTAAAAATGATGCCTATGGTTTTGTTTCAACCAACCGGTTGAGTCCTCACTGACTTTCGGCCTTTATGTCCAACTGGTTGGTTGGTTAACTAAATTGTGGTTTGGGTTTTCACTTTCTGGACCAGAATTGTCCACCTGTGGTAGTTTGGGAAGCGTGTCTGGGTCACAGTGCCTGTAAGTGTGTCTTTTGGCCTGTATAAGAACTATCAAAACATACCACGTTAATTTGCTTCGTATTAGAGTCTGTGTAAAGCAAAGGGTTAACATAGCTTGAGCTTAACATAGACAGCAGTGAACTCAATGGTCAGCGTAGTATTATCATGGCAGGGAAAAGCAACAGCAGATACACATGCCCCCTTTTAGCTTTGCATAGTAAGCGGAGGCTAGATTTTGTAGCTCTAAACTGGACAGTGGAGTGAACGGTTAGCGTAGCATTGTCTTAGCATACAGACCAGGGAATAGCTATAGGAGTTCCACACACCTCTGTTTTTTGTCAGCCTCGCTCTGTTGGTTAACCGTGTTTCCCCGCTCAGTGTCTGCTACCCCGGGCACCTCCATGTCCAAACGGCCTCGCGAGGAGGAGCAAGAGGGACAGGCGGACGCCGCAGAAACCACTCAGGAGGAATCCAGTGATGTGCCCCTGTCCAAGAAGGTTCGGATCATCCAGAGGGTTGGCCCAGAGCTCGAGGTGAGCCTCCCCCTGCCCTCAGGACATGACCATACCCAGTTTGTAGCCCAGCTATTTCCTGTATGGCTCCATGGCTGTCTGGTGCTCTTCTGCAGGAAGAGGTGATGACCGAGGATGTCGCTGAGGGTGAGGGTGAGGTGCCAGGGGAGGCTCAGGAAGATCCCGATGCCAGTCAGGTAGGGGGTGTGGAGGCGACGGGGCTGATGGCGTCGTCTTGGCGATGGTGCGGTCGATGACTGACCTTGTGGGCGCATGCAGCTGCCAGCAGAAGAGGAGTACAGCCCCGGCCTTGATGACGGGGATAGGGAGTCTGCGCCCTGCCCGGCCGAGCCCGTGCCACAGGTCTCCGAGTCTCAGCTCAGCTCCCACGACTCGCCGGACGAGCAGCGTCCACGCGAAGTCATCATCATCCACTCAGACTCTGACAGTGAGGAGGAGGAGGAGGAAGAGGAGGGTGACCAGGTAGGCTTGACGTGGAAGCCTAGCAGCTAAGGGGGCGGGGTGCTGTTTCTTGCTGTGGGAATGGGTCTATTTACGTTGATTCTGTGGTTCCTCTGCAGCACCTACCCCCCCCCCCCCCGACTCGCCCCAGGTCTTAAACCCCTGCTCTTTGTGCTTTTGTTTGACATGTCTTACTATGATTCTGTGGTGTTTTTATATAAAAAATTTATTTGATTCTTCCACCCCCCATTCTTGTGGAGTATGAGGAGGAAGAGGAGGAGGAGGGGGACGAAGATGACGTGGCAGGCATTGGTGATGAGAGCAATGAGGGTAGCTGCAGCGGGGGTGCCAACGAGCCGTACGAGGGTGATGCAGAGGTGAGCTGGTCAGACTGGGACCCGCGGGTGCCGAAAACCATCACCATGGCGATTTAGGGTCTCTGATCGACATCTTTGGTGGGAAGCAGACCTTCTGGGTCTATGGAGCAATGGGGTTGGGGATTGTGGGGGGGAAAACGTTTTTCAGGTGTTGACAAGGTAGTTGGCTGGATCTTAAGTGTGGACACGGCTGCCCTCTCAGTGGCATTTTGAGGGCCTTTGTATGAGGAAGCAGTTGTTGGTAGCCGGTCTAAAAATAACACAAAACAAAAAATGCACATTCAGCAAATGTGTTTAAAAACCTTTTGCTTGGCTGGCCAAGTTCAGTTCGCATGTTGGCTGAAACAGCTGTCACCCTGTCGTTTAAACAATTTAAACGATTCGCAACAAAATGCCCACTGCAGGGGTGTCAAACTGCAGTCCTGGGGGGCCAGAGCCCTGTGTAACACAGTTCTTTCCCTGTTCCACCACAAATGATCAGCTCAAGAGCTCTGCGGTAATTGGCACAAGGAGTAAAATTATGTGTGTTAAACAAGGGGAAACCCAAAAATGCACAGGGCTCCAGCCCTCCAGGACTGAAATTTGATACCCCTAATGTATTGAATCTGATTGGTCTCTTGGGTGTCACATGGTGCTACGTGGACAAATGAGCGACGCCTTAAGGGTGCCAGCTTCACGTGTCAGGCTTGCATTAGTTCCCACGAAGTGGTCTTATGGTCACGGCTGTGGGCGTCGCTCACCTTGCAGGCCGCCGAGGTTTCGGACCCAGCAACCGAGCAGGAGGAGAGCTTGGGGACGTCCGACTCGAACCCGAAGCAGGCCGACTCCCAGACGAGCGGTAAGAGTGTCTGTCGCCCACGATCTACTGCTACATTTTTTGTGCGGTCAAAAAACAGCAACCCCCCCCCCCGGCCTTGCAATCTCCTGTAAGGTGAGGGCAGCAGTAGCACCACAGAGTTGTTCCCTGCGGAACCCCCCCGTGAGCAGCAGCCAGCCCCCAGCACCACCACGCCTGATCGTCAGGCACCCCGGCCGCCTCAGTCACCGCGGCGACCGCCCCACCCTCTGCCCCCCCGGCTTTACATTCAGCCCCCAGCCCAGGAGTTGGGACCTCCTCTAGGCCAGGTAACTGCCTCCATCCTTCATCCCTGTAGCCGACATGCTGTTGTCCTTTTCGGTGTGTTCACCTCCCTGTTCCTCCTCCCCAGCGACAGACCACGGGCCCAAACCGTCGCCAGTCGGTGAGCCGCGGTCAGCTAACCCCTGGGATCAGCAGCATGGTAAGTGCTCAGGCCATCGGCACTGGCGCTTCCTGGGGAAACAGCACCCAACCCACCTATTACTCCCTGCCTCCCCACAGCAAAACTTCTTTGACGACGACGACAGGATGGTTCCCAGCACGCCAACCCTGGTGGTGCCACTTCGTACAGATGGGTTCGCCGAGGCCATCCAGTAAGCATACTTCCTGCTTCATTACCATTTTTCTTCTCCCCTCTTGTTTGTTTGAGTGCTGACCATGACCTAAGCGACTCCCCACTGTTCCCAGTTCTCCCCAGGTGGCTGGGGTTTCCCGTTTCCGCTTCGGCCTGTCTGAAGACGTCCCGCAGTCTAGCTCCTCCAACTCTGACCTGAGTCAACTAGCATCACAAGGAGGTGAAACCACTGCTCCACAAATCCTGACTCCGAAATGACATTGTCTGCAGCCTACTGTGTCAAAGCATATTTATTACTGTCAGTTACACCAGCTTGTGGGAGAACTCCGCGCTGAAATGTAAGATGTTGTAGGAGCATCGTCAGATCAAAGGGTTTTTAAGTCATTGGAGTATAAGTTTAGTTGTGTGAAGTTAGGGAATCGGTCACATTGATTTCCTCTACAGACAGGAAGTGCTTAAGCGGATGTGCATTAGTGGGGTGCTCAGAACCTGGCTGGCTTTCTGCACTTGGCTTTTTTGCACTCTGGCCTGTCGAACTGTGCACTGAGAGAGATGTCACCTGGACCCAAATCCGCTCTATAGGTCTAGGAATGTACGAAAGTCCCCTGTTCCTTGCAGCACACGAAGAGGACTCTGGGGGGCGTAGCGTCCCCACCACGCCGCTGCAGGTGGCTGCCCCAGGTGAGTCAAACTGTCAGTCCTGAAAGTGATCATGTTCTTATCCAGTGTTTCCCAATGCGATCCTCAGGAACCCATAGCCGGTCCACATTTTTGCTCTCTGAGCTCCCGTTTCACCCCATCCCAGCTCCCGCAAACATGTGGACCCTCTGTGGGCCCCCGAGGGCCCGATTGGGAAACACTGATCTTATCAGTACTTTTAGATCAATGACCATCCGTTACAGAAGATTACTGCCTTGCCTTGTCTTCCAAACTGCACATATGAGTGTGACTAAATATGGCTAATTTACAAGCATTTGGTCTTTTCCTATAGGCTGGGAGCTTAGAACTGTGGTGTGATTGAAGTGTATTTCTGTCACTGTAAAATATTTTGATCGATGCTTAATTTGAGGACAGTCACCCCCTACCTAGCGGGTGATGTGTGTCACAGAGACCTGAGTGGCATGTCAGTCTCTCCGTCCCCCTGAGCAAAGCCGTGTGCTCTGGTGTTTTTCAGTGACCGTCTTCACGGAAAGCCATTCGTCAGACGCGGCAGAGAACGCCTCCCAGTCGGTTCCCATGGTGACCACGTCCTCAGCCGGACCGTCCGGAGCGGAGGCGGTCACCGGGGACGACGGTGACGAGGTCTTCATGGAGGCGGAGAGTGAGGGGTGAGCGGATGGCCCTGCAGGTTGGTGGGTCTGGTAGGTGGCGCCATGCTTCCGGCTAAGTTTACATGCTGTTACTCCATTAGAGCTGCTGGGCCCGAAGTGTCCCTGGAGAGCCAGGCAGAGATGGACTCGGCGCAACCCTCTGATGAGGGCAACCTCCCATCCACCAGTCAGGAGCCCACCTCCAGCTCTGCAGGTACTTTCCATTCATTTACTTCATTTATGGGATTTGAACCTTCAGGACATGGAATCCTCTCCCTTGGACAGATACGCCATTATATATAAATGCGTATGCATCTTCACCACAGCCTTCCTCTTAGCCACTGCTGCACTGTGTGGCAGATTAGCTGCATCAGGCTCTCGTATTCATCCAGATCTCATTTACCCTTTTCACTGGCAGCTTTGTCTGGTTCTCTGTGCGCAAAGTGCTGCGGTCAGCTCTGATAAACCGAAAGCTTCCTTGGGTGGAGCTGAGTTGATATAAGAGGGATGCGCTTGTGATGGGGCTGTGTCCAGGTTTACAGGCCCTACGTGGATCTCCGGCTTTTGAAGGCCCCTGGGAGCCTGTTCTCCATGCCTACATGGACCAGAACACCTTGGCTCTTCTGTGTGGGAAGGAGCTTTGGTGCGGCAGCCCGCCCACACCTCCGCGTGTCTCTGCTCGCTTCCTGTTTTTTAATTTAACTTTCCCTCCACCCCTCCCCCGATATTCCCACATCCCAGACACGAGCAGCAGCGCCAGCGGTGGGCAGCTGCGGCATTCTGGGCGTCCCGTGCCTCAGCACCAGCTCCCCCCGCGACCCGCACCCCGAGGCAGGCAGCTTATCCGGAGAGGCGAGTGCCACCCTTCCTGCTCTCTCTATCCCCCTCCATTCTGTTGACTCACCGTCTGGGCATAGATATCCACACTTTATCCTCCCTGACTCCAGCCTCTTGCCTGAGGGAATCACTGCCTTCGGTCCTAAAGTCGGCTGATTTGCCCTCCGATTTCAGGCCATTAATAAGACGGCAGACGGATTTGAAAGCGTTAAGTTTATTGGAACAGGAGGCACATGAGGGGAAAAAAAACCCACAAGCGTAGCCTTAGTGCGAACATTTTACTCTCATATCTAGTAAGGATCTTCTTGCAGCAATAAGGATTGCCAGTGCAGCATTCCAGCAACTATCCCATTCAAATGGCTGCTCTCTGTCCCACAGGCATGACCTATCCACGAGGCGGGTGGGGGCAGTTTACCAGAGGAAATATGCGTTAACATCTCGGCCCTGCGCTGAAGAACCACATCAGTCTAGAACTCCAATCGTGCTTGAAGCTTTCATTACAGATCTTTCGTTTGTTGTTGTTTTTTTTTGTTTGTTTTTTTTTAATCAGCAAAATTATGCTTAAAGCATTTTTTTTTTTTTTTTTTTTTTTACTTTTGTTTGCGTAATCCTTACAAAGCGGATGAAGCCAAGTTTAATTTTATTAATAAAACTGAGAATGATGGATGCAGCTGTTTCTTCTGGTCATTCTTCAGTGCCATCTACAGACATCTCAGCCAGTGGCGTTCCGTGTTCTTGGCACCACGGGGCAGAGGAGAGACCGGTGCCAGCCGATCTCCGACGACTTTAATGTTGTGGTACTTGTCTGGAAAGCATGTGCATTTCATGGGTTAAAATGTGGCTTCCTGGCATAATGATGACATCTACAAAGTACAGAGTCACCCAGTGCTGATAGACCAATCAGATCTCTTTGAATCCAATGCCAATATCGGTAATGGGATACCTTTTGCTTCTGGTTTCTTACCATTAGAGAAGATATAGTAGTCGTATCCCTCAGATTTGCGTGGATTCGATGTGGACACAGCAGCGGTTACGGGGCACGGGAATCCTTTCCATGTCAGCTTTATGTTGATCTCGTTACCCAGGCCGGTCTCTGTGGGCAGTAAGCGGTTAGCCTTCTATTGACGGCTCTTTTGCTGATTTTTTTTTTTTTTTTTTTTTTTTTTTTTTATGGTGATGGCAGCACAGATCCTTGCAGGGTACTTCAACTTTACAACGGATAAATGTTCATTTTCAGTACATTATTTAAGGAATATATCAGATATTCAATACTTTATAAATTAGGCTTTGTATTAATGATTTTGCCCAGCTGTCACGTATCGTAAATGTTTAAGGCTAGCTAGGCTAAGCTAGCCTAGGCTATGGTGTTTAAGTTTGGTGTACGGTGTTATATTGCACTTGTGCCTTATAATAGGTTTGTCGGGACATAACCCCATTGTAACCGGGGCAGAGCCTGTAATTTGTTTGTTCTCAGTACTGGCCTCTCAAGTTGTGTTTATCCCTCTGAGTGCCTTTTAATTATGTGTTTTAATGTGGCAGGGCATTCAGCCAAAGAAAGAGCGGAGGCTTTTTAACACCCTTAAACACTTTTACAGAAGTGGTTGTGCTTTAGCATCCTGCTGCAGGATGTGCGACACGCTGGCTTTGAACTGGCTGCCTTTTCCACGCTCTGTGTGTGTGTGTGTGTGTGTGTGTGTGTGTGTGTGTGTGTGTGTGTGTGTGTGTGTGTGTGTGTGTGTGTTTGCCACCTCTGAGGGGCAGTCCTGCTGACTCAGTGTTTGCCTTTGGCTCACAGGAGCGGCTGGACCGCGACTCTTCACCATCCACCAGATCGACGCCAGCACCAACAACCTGCCCAAAGCCCACACATGGTGAGTCTCCCGCCAAGCCCCCGCGCCACACTGGGCAGAAGGCCTGCCTCCGAGGCCTCTGTGCAGGCCGCCGTTTCCGGAGCTTGTGCTCTGGGGGACAAACGAGAAATGTGATCGAATGAAATCGCATGTTAACTTGCGTATGTCGTCCCCCCCCCCCCCCCCAGCTTTAACCGGATCGACATCCCGGCGTATGAGCACTACGAGCGGCTCTACGACAAGCTGCTGACCGCCATTGAGGAGACGTGCGGCTTCGCGGTGGAGTGACCGCCAGGAGATGGTGGGGCACGGCAGGGGCACACAGTCCAACTCCCTCAGTGATTATGGCACAAACACTCAGTGAGGACCAGCAGGCGGGGGGGGCCAGCCACCGTGCGGTGAAAACCCCGCCCCTTACACTCTGCCCCGCCCCTTACACTCTGCCCCGCCCCTTACACTCTACCCCGCCCCTTACACTCTGCCCCACCTCCCATCTGCCCTGCCTTTCCTCTCTTCTGTCGTTTCTGTTTTCAGCTGCTAAAGACTCATCGACTTCCTTGTCAGGTATCCAGCACAGAAGGCTGGTAATTGGCTTTTCTTTGGGTCTGCTTGTATTGAAAACACTGGTCTGTCTCGTGTTTTCACATTAACAAACGCAAAGTAGCGTGGTGGGGGAGTGGGTGATAGCACAAGTAAGACTACTAGTAAGAGAGTCCCTTTACTAGGAGGATACAGCATCTGGCCAGGTCTGCTGGGAAACAGGTTCCTCGTGGCGAGGTGGTTCTGGGTTGGAGGTGCAATCTTCAGACCTCAGCTTGGTGTGCAATGCGTCCTGCATGCACAGGCCCCGCTGAGGCCGTTTACCCCCACCTCTAACGCTTCCCTCCCAGATATGTGTAGAATTGGTCAGGCAGCTGTTAGCTTCAGAAATAATCGCTTCACTTATTTTTCTGCACGTTTAAATTAAAACACACAAACAACTCACTTCCATGCCAATTCTTCCAGAATCTAAAACTTATTTGTGAAATTTCCTTTTTTTTTTTTTTTAATTAAATGCTCAGAGTATTAATGTTTAAATTATACACTTATTTTGTGAAATGGTTAAGCTTGAATGAAGTTCATGGATTCCTGGTGTATGACCCCGAAAGCCCTGACGTGAGAGATTAAAACACCACTGTTTTCCCACACTGCCCCCTGGTGCCAGAACACCCCTCAGCTTCATTAACAGCTCACTCCCGGTTAAGCAGAGCTGCCATATAAATGAAGTTTCTTGGGTGGATCCCCTCGACTGGCCCCGCCGAGCAGGGATGAGAGACAGAGGGCTTTTCTCATTACATACCACTGATCCAGCAGCGCACTGCCAAGCCACACAATTCGATCCTGAAAACCAACATCTGTTTGGGAAGAAACAAGTGTGCAATACTAAGCAGCCAAGACGTGCTGATGATCACAGGAGGGAGGAAGATTCCAGTGTCTTAAAGCGACAACGTCTGCGTCAGAAGACGGGAAACTAAAGCGCACTTTACAAACTCGGGGGTGGGAGGTGCTTTTGTCTTAGTAATTTCAAATGACGTACCACATTCTGCTCCAACCATACTGCATTGGAAACATATACCTGTAATTTTGAGTATGTATGTATAAATATATATATTTTGTATATGGCTTGTTATTGCTGTTCTCTACCCAAGGGTATCACACCAATTGCGCCATGTTCTCAGGTGATTTTTTTTCCATTATTTTGAACACTTAAAGCTGACAAAATATATATATTCTTCCCACTGAAAGGTGTCTTACACGAATACGGAGTTGCCATTGTGTAGTCTGACCTGTGACCCTTTAAGAGAGGGAGCAGATTCACTTGTTCCTGTTAAATGTCCTTGGAGTTGGGGGGGGGGGGGGTGCTGAGGTTAAGATTTAAGCACCCCTTCACGTTCCGCATAAATGGATTTTTAGAAACTGTATTTATTCTTTATTTCCTCTGTAAATTTGTGTTTAATCTTCTGAAGCTGCCTGTCTCCTTATGGCCGTGGACTGTTCTTAAAGTTTGCATACACACAAAGCAGGCAGAACCTTTTTTGTGTGCACATAACATTTTGAATATTTAGCCTCTGGAAAATTTGAGAATCCTGAGATGGTGCTTTGTACAGTGTGGAATATTGTTCATAGGCAGATAACAGAACCTTTAATTTATCTAATTTAAATTTTTAAAAATGCAACAAAAAAAGCTGTGCAAATACATGCAGACATAGGTTGCTCTAAATGATTTAGCAACTTTTCCAACCAATTAAAACCAAATAGTTTACGGATTGAGCTGAGTTTTGTAACCAGTCAAATCCGTGTCCAGTGTACACACTGCTTCCAGTTAAGTCTCTCTCACTACATTACTGTGTATTAATTACTCATAGTCTGAAGCCTCAAGATTAATGTTAGACGTGAGGAGACCCTCTGTTACTCGTACCAGGAGCCGATCTGGAACAGTCTCGCTTTTCATAGCCTGTCCCACAAGCAGGAGTGTATCCCTATCGCCGACTGGTGCAATCTGTTGTACGTAACACACTATTATTTTATTAACTTTAATTTTAAGGTATCGTCTGATTAAATTTGCCACTCAAAGCTCCCGCGTTTAGCCTTTCATTTCCATCGTGTGCGTTTATCAGTGTGTGTTGCATCACACTGTTATGTGAGCTTAAACTTGCACCTGTATAAAAAAGATATTAGAAAATTACTTGTATCCATGCAGAAGATGAGCAATAAACTCTATGCTGTTTGCACCATGCAGCATAATGTTTCATAATCCTGTGTCTTTGTCCTTATTCCAAATATTTACTTAAATGGTTGAAGTGAAAAAGTCTCAGGCCTTTTTAAATAAGGGAAAATTGCAGTTGGGGGGGGTGGTGGTCACTAAATTTTTATGAGGTTCAAAAGTGCAATATGTAAAACGAGCCTTATTCACAAAGCATCCAGACCAAATAAATATTACAACCTTAAATCCTTTCCACTGAGTGACAGGGTGGATGCTTACTGGAGTGAAAATTAGCGCCCCCTGCTGATCAAAATGCACAGCACAATGGAGCAGTTCAATTTAATAAATAATTTTAAAAACCTATCATCTTGCTATCTGCAACCTTAACAGTCACTTATGACAGTGATGTAAAAACCAAGTATGAAGTTACATCCAGAAAAGTAGTTTTTTTTCTTCTTCATTTTTTTTAGGTAGAGTTAGAAGTTGTTCACTTACTGGTCACTTAACAGTGTTATCAAAAACTGCAGAAAAGTGCAAACTGTACACAAAAAATGTCCCAAAACCATAAGAAGTGTCGTGACATGGCATCTAGCAGCAGAGGGGTGGGGTGGGGGCGCCGGGGTTCAGCGCCCAGCTCCTCAGGTCCGGTGGCCGGTCCGGTACTGGAATGAGGTCATCTGCAGCCGCTCGCGCAGTCGCTCCACCTCCAGCTCCCGGAAGAAGGCGTCGTCGTCGTTCTGGATGATGATCTTCTGTAGCTCGCCGATCTCGCGCTCCATCTTGGCTCGCAGCTCTCGCCTCATCTTCTGCAGAGCCTGCGGGTACCACGTTACGTGAGCTGGGGGGGGTGGGGTGGGGGAGCCACACCCTAAAGCCCCCGCCTAGAGGGGCCCATGGCGAATGAGTGGTAAATATGTGCGGGACGATTACTTGCCTTTTCCTGGGCCTCCTTCCGCACCTGGATCTCATGCCGTTCTTGTGCGAGAGTTTCAGCCAACAGCGAGAACTGGAATTGGAATAGCAGTGGGAACAGGATTTCGACATGGAGTCACCACAAATTTCGAAGAAGCCCTGCAGATGTTGGCTTGGCCTTCAGCTCCAGCTACCTGGTCCTTGTAATAGTTCTCCATGGACTCCAGCTCGTCTCGGTGCCGCCGCTGGTGCTCCTGCCTCTTCTCCTTGGCATGGGCACGCTGTTCTCTCAGCTGCGCCTTCTGTAGCTCTAGGCCCTCCTCCAAGATCTGCTTGAACATCTGCATGGACCACGGCACACAAGACGATCAGCCGGGGCTGGCGGCGGCCGGCCCACCCTTCCCAGCAGCTCTGCCAGCACTCACCCTCTCCTCCCGGGAGCGGGCCCGCATTAGGCGGGCGCGGAACTGCACGTGGTAGTCACTGTGGTACTTCCTGGCACGAGCCACCTGCTGCCTCTGCTCACGCAGCTTGTTCTGGGCCGACTTCTGCTGTTGGATGCGCTCCTTGAAGTCGCGCTGGTGGCGTGGGAATCAGACGGGGGTGGAGGACATGGGTGAGCGCGAGCACAGCCGAGCACAGCCGACGCCGGGGCCTGGGCACTCACCAGCCGCTGGTTGTGCTCCTGCTCTTTGCGGATGATCTCCGCCAGCAGGTCGTGCCTCCTTTGCGCCTCCTCTATCTACGAGAGGAGCACAGCATGGGCCCAGTCAGACATAAATATGACAGCCAGAGCCAGGTCACAGAGGCCTGAAGAGACCGGAAGGACCAGAACAGGTTGATCACAGCGTGCAGGGCGCCCCCACCTGGTTAGCTTGTTTATTGCGACTTCGATGGTCCGGCTGAGGGGCCAGCCGGTTCACCTGCTTCACCTGCTGCTTCCACATGCGAGTAAGGGTGTGTGGGGAGAGCTGGAGGTGGGGAAGCTCCTCCAGGAGGATGGGCAGCAGGTCATTGTCCTTCACCTTCACTGAGACAGACGGGGCAGATCCATCACGTATGTGACAAGGCCACTGAAGACCAAATGTCATCGGGCAGCTTTGTCCAAAACAGAAACTGGTGCTTAACAGCACATTTATCAGTTTATCATTTATCAAATTAATATTACATGCTAACTCCTCCTCTCCTCCAAGGAGGTGAAAGACGACAGTGGTGGTCACACAACGGGGATCTGAATTGATGGATGGTATCCGGTTCCTGATCCACAGCCTAAGTACAATCCCGTTTGGCTGCCAACCGGTTTGCCATAATGATCTTATGGAGACAAGAGAACCTTGGAACTCAAACGCCTCTTAACTCGACCAATTTGGATGAATTTTTTTCAACTTGCACCTTGACCAAAGTCTTAGAACTCGACTTTTCCTGATAAAACTTGTATGGGTGGAGACACGTTCAACCAACAATTCCGAAGAAAAATTTTGCCGCATCTTGACCGAAACCTCGCAATGGGACAAAACAAAACAGAGCTGCTGAGACTCGTACGGACCGAGACGCGCCTCCCCTTCTACACAATGACCCCTCCGTTCTTCCTCCTCTCCATCTGCCACTTCCAGTATGCCACAGGTAAATTTCTCATAAATTGTCATTTATTTCATGTTTACTGCTTTTGTATGTGTGCTATTTCCTGTGTGCGTGTTATTTTGATTGTTCATTAGTAATTTTTACTAGTTACTTATTGTTGTTTCATTAGTTAGGTTTAAATACGTAATCGTTTGGGGGAATGAAATAGTTCAATTTCATTTACATTTATTTAATCTCAACTTTTCCAGCCTTATGGAACAAATTAAGTTCCTGTTCCAAGGTACCACTGTATATAAATGTTACTCATCCACCTCATAATATTCATTACTTGACCCCCTGCACACAAGGTCTTACTGGGGGCAGCTTTCAGAGGAAGTGCTCTCCCTCTGCCGTGGGTCGAGTGGCGTGCCCTGGCTGTCCGGTGCTGGGGAGTCACTTTGGGGTTGTGTGTCCGCGACGGTTTTCGGGGGTGGGGCACCTCTCGCAGTATGGCTTCCCGGTATGCTCTCTCCTGCTGGACGAACGGCGGGGTAAAAAAACAAGTGTTAAACATGGACCTAAAGACAAACCAAAAGAATGGAAATGGGAGCTGTCAAAGCTGTCTGTACAGCACTGTGCCAACAAGGCAAAGGGTTGAGAGTTTGTTTTTCCAGGGAGCACATGGTGACACCCTTCTCCCTACTGTACGGTTTGATTACTTTGGGTATCAGTCAACTTGTGGAATGTTTGCACCATAAAAATGGGGCAGTAATGTGCCCAGAAACCAGCCAATTAAAGCTGCCCCCGGTCCCCCCCTCACCGCCTCCCGGGCCTGCCCCCGGGTCTCCTCGATATCCGCCCTCTTCCTCTCCTCAAACTGCTTCAGCTCTTCCTCATAGGCATTTCCCACCACCTACAGCAAAATGATCTGATCAGTACCTATGGAGCATTGGACCTGCTTGTCAAAGTGTGACAGTGACTGCCTGGTAGTGATGGAGGAAAGGGTGAGACCCACAAAATTCTTGCGACCATTATCAAAGGTAAAAACCCCAACAAGGATGTGCTGCTCTAGTGATGTCATCATACTGCCACCCACAGTACCCCGTGAACAATGGACAGCCCCTCCCCTCACCTTGCCAAGCCGCTGGCTCTGTGGCTCCAGCTGTCGCTCATGAGACCCGTATTGCTGCAAGTCTTTGGCAAGAGTGCCCTCTAGCGGGGCCTCCAGGAAATGGTGTATCGGTGGGGGCGACGGGGAGAGCGAGCGTGTGCGGGGTGACTTTGGGGTGGGTGCTGTATCTGTGAAATTGAGAAGACAGGTGAGATCAAGAAACACTCACACAGATGCAAATATTTACCTAAATCTGCCAGAATCATTCACGGAACCACAGTCACATGGAAACGTGCAGCTAGGCATGAAGAGGATTTTAGAGGGTTAGGGTATTGCTACAAAAATAAATACAAAGCATCCGAAATCAGCAGGGTTAACTTCTCTCAGGGCCCTAGGCTGACGTGAATGTGACCCGCTTGCCAGCTGGGGCCCCTGATTTTGCCTGGGTACAAGGCTTTACCCAAAGATTGGCACCCCTGAGAACCAGCTTCCTGGATGGGGCAGACTGAAGAAAGTCTATGAGGCAGCTTGGGCAAGATGGAGGAACAGAGTGACTACTCTGCTCGGTTATAAGGTTTTAGTTGGTTTCATATGAGAAATGCAGCTAAAAGCAGCCCAGGGGATAATGATCGGCACGTCATCCTGACCGCCGTGCCTCTGGGTCCCTCGGCGCTCCATGACGCTGTCGCTGTGATGGGACCGCTTGTCCTCCTCCCTGGTGCCGGAAGTCTCCAGGGACGTCTCCAGGGCCCTCTTCAGCATCTGCGGGGACAAAAGCAGGCCGTTCTGGGCAGAGAGTTTGGCCGTCAGGGAGGTCCACCCGCCATCTACGCTCGCTCCCCGTCCCCAGCGTCCTCATCCGGCCATTCACAGTCAGAATCGGGAAGAGGGGATCGGCACCAGGTTAAGCATTCATCGGCTACCGTTCATGGTCAGGTGACGCGGGTCGCACGGCGGTCGCACACTCACCGAGTCGAGCTCCTCCAGCCTCCGCGACAGCTTCTCCGACATCTGGTGCAGCTCGCGCTCCGCCTGGCGGTTGCGTCGCGTGCGCTGGGACAGGGGCTCCTCCTGAGCCTCCGTGGGCCTCCCGCTGCAGATGACCAGCACTGTGAGCGCGACCCGCGGCTGGACTCGGCGGGGCGGCGGGCAAGACCCACCCACCTGAGAGGGGTGCGGCGCGGACGGCCCTTGGGATGCTGCCGTGGGGGGAGGGGGCGTGGCTCGGCATACGGCTCGCTGTCGCTCATTCCAGTCACATCAGCCAGTGTCATCGGGGCGACTGCAGGCTGGGTGTGAAACAGCACCCTCCTGGGCCCGAGCCTACAGGCCTGGGAGGAGACAGGACAAGTGCTAGATAAGGCTACCAACTCGCTTTATGAATGATGCTGTGTTTGCCATCTGCTGGAGTGCAGCTGCATATCCCATCATGCTCTTCTTTGACACACATACACAGACATACGTTCAGCTGAGAGTGGAGGTCAGAATGAAATCGGCAGCCATTTATCTGACACCCCTTGAGCATTCCAGGGGGTTAGGGGACTTGCTCAAAGGCCCAACGGACATGTGACTATTCTGCAGAGGATGGGATTCAAACCAGCGACCTTCCAGTCACAACCAAAGAGGCCTGGCCTGCTCCCATCTGTTTATGATAGATAAGAGTTACTTCTCGCAGCCTGTCCCCTCATTTTTCTGAAGCTCTAGTTTTCTATCATTTCTATATCCATTTATATGAAAATGCAATAGTTCCAGGCTGGAGGGGCCTCACCTCAGGCGGCTCCCCGCCCACCTCTGCACTGCCTCTCCTTTGACTGGACATAGAAGCCTCGCTCCTATCTGGAGAGCCAGTCAGATCCAGTCAGACATCAAGACAAATTCAAATGAGTGCATTATAAAAACAAAACAACAATAATAATAATAGCATCTTAATGTATTATGCATTTAAAATGTACATTTTAAAATCATCTTTCTGCATGTTTGCATCAAGAAACCAGTAAGAGATTAAACATAAAATACACAAGGGCACATTGACAAATGCAAAATACTGCATGCAATAAATTAAAGGGAGCTGCACACAGCATCTGGTGATGCCAGCACCCTTTGAAAGGATGACCTCATTGCATTACCATTTTTCTGAAATACACCAAAGAAAGTTGGCAATTACGGTCTGAATTGAATCTTTGTCATTGTCCCCAAAGGATGTCACCCCCACGGGCCACTGCACAAACTCACCGGGGGACAGTCGGGGAGAGGGAATCCCATTAGCAGGAAGGCTGTCAGACTGGGACCTGGGGGACTGGCATTTCTGTGGGCATGGGGAGGAGACAGGAAGGTCAGAGTAACACACACATACACACACACAGCAGACAGTGAAAAATGCCCCCCCCCCAGGACCTGCAGGCAATGCCAATGCCACCAGGAAGAAGGAGGATGATGTATAACAGAGCAATAATTTACTCTGCATTATACATCATTCTCTCGTAATTATTTAATGGCAAACATACTGCAGTCATCATAGAGAGGCATGAAGAAAAAATATACTGTGATGAATATGCAAATAACCACCCACAGAAACGTGCGCCTACTGTGCACTTTTAGGGAACACACAGTAGGTAATGGGGAAATTCTCTCCATTAGTGGAAAAAACAGGCGTGAAGAATTTGCTGAAAGGGCCTGGATTTCTGGGAAATTACTTGTAATAACTGAATTTAAATTTCGGCACTAAGACTGCTCTGTTGTACCCTTCCTGAAAAATAATGCATCATTGACAAAACTGCTGTAGAAAAAAAAAATCAGACAGGAGAAAAGAGGAATAAAATAGTTTCAGTTCTCATTCTGATTTTATGTTTTTTGTTTTTACTAATCTCTGGCAACATGGCAGCTGTTTTCCCCAAACATCTTAAACTCACTGCGGGCTGGTGATACGGGCATCACGTCATGGGATTAAAGCTCGCGGGAAGGACACAGGGTAGCGAGAAGGCACAATGCCTTAATCCGCAACTCGTCTGTCAACGTCAGCGTAGCATTTATCAAGGTCTTGTTTATTACTTCTTACTGGGAGTTTGGCTTTACCGAACAAGAGCCGTATCTATTGCCATGACGTCCTATAATGTTCCGCTAAACGCTTCATCAAACGCCGGCCGGCAAAATCTGCATAGCATTAGGAGGGTGATGAAGAGCTTACAGAAGAGGCGGCGGGGGGCTCCTCCTCCTCCACCTCGGTCCGTCTCCGGCTGGGCATGCTGGCTGGAGACGGGACACCGGAGTCGGCCAGCCGATCCAGTCGACGAGGGGTGGTCTGGTAAGGGGGCTGCAGGGCGACGGCCGAATGCAGGGCCTCCTTCAGTAGGGAGGAGTCGGGAAAGGAGGCACCTGTGGAGACCAGCCCCACAGGCAAACCGGCCAGCTCTGCCAGAAGATGGGCACCGGGGGTTAGACTGTGACACGAGGCCCTCGCCTTCTAATTGCCATAAAAACTTATTGTTAGCTGTATCCCTATCCAACTCACCTTGCACTCTATCCTGAGCTGCTTCCACCCTCGACCTGGACCAGGAGATGTCTGCATGATGGACACCATTGATCCTTTCTGTAAAAGAGCACTCTGTCTTTAAGTGTCTTCCGCTGCCGACAAAACAGATGGAGTGATGCACATCTCTGAAGAGAAGACAGCTTTGTATAACTAAAAAAAAAAGTTTAATACATTTTCCAGAATGCTCGTTGACAGACGTTTCTGTACAAATCCTTCAAAACGGTCATCCATCAAAACGGTAGAGAAAAGCACAAGGGAAGATTAGTCCCTCTGAGAGAGCCCTGCCTCGTCAGGCCAGGCCCAACACAAAGGGGGCGTCCCCACAGCCGCCCCAGCATCACCGGGCGATCAGGCCGCTGGGATCCCGGACCAACCCACCTTCCTGACTGGCCATGAACGTGCGAGCAGAGTCTCCCAGGCGGATGAGCTCGGCCGTCGACTCCGAGCCGTCCGAGTGTTTGCTGGAATAGGTGGTAGACCTGCAAATCGGAGAGAGGTGGCACGCTGATGGGGTGAGTGGCCGAAACACGCTGCTCTTTCTTAGGGCTTCATTTGAAACTGTACAGCCACTCCATAGAATTTTAACACCCAGTGCCGTAACTGTCAACAAAAGCATGTCCCATTAGTCAAAACTGTGTTGACTCAGTTACAGTATCCAGCATATGAATAAGTCATGCGGGAGCAACACTGAACAGTGGTGGCTAAAAGATGCAAAACCAGTCTGGGCTGCTAATTATGGCAGCTGTAAAGAGTGCAAACTGTCCTAAAGGTTCTGTGGAACATTCTCTGTAAACAGTGACGATTCACCAAGCAGCTAAAGTAAATAACAATATCAAAAACAGAAATGTATTGATTCGCACAGCACAAAATTCTAGACAAACTTGTGACCATTCAATGGGTAAATGTGTGATGTCCTGAAGGAACTCAGCCCTCATGATCCCTGTTATATACTGGCAAGCACATCGCCCTAAAGCAGTCAGCCATGCCCTGGGAGGGGACACGTCCTCAATAATGAACCGCACACTGTCATCACTGCATCACAGGAAGGCGGGGCAAGAGAGCAGTCACACGTACGGCATGCTTGACGTCTGCGACAGGCGCTCCAGCTGCTCCAGCTGCCGCTCGGTGGATGTCCCCACCTTGCCGGCCGTGAGGTCCGGCCCACCTGGAGGCCGATAGAAAGGGGGACTACTCAACGTCAGACGAAAGAAACATGGCTGTGAATGACCAGGGCTGGAGGATGATCTGGAGGATGAAAAGCGGGGCTGCCACTGGCATCAAACTCAAACAGCAAAATCCAATTCGAGGGAATACCAAGGGCTCATCAACCCTGCCACCAAAGCAAAACCTACCCTCCCATTTCGAAGACTATTTTACAACACTGCCAACTCGTGGGGATATTTACTGACATCGAGGCAAAGTGACACCCACATAGGAAGTTTTTAAACTTCACTGCAAACATGGCATCCTTACACATATCGCAGCATAATTTCCCACTGTTATGATGGAATCCAAGTCTGACTAGCTTCCAATTGTGTTAAACTACAATCAGAAACAAATTGTTTTTGAACCCTATAAACAGCTGCAGATTAAAGGGACAGACTTTTTATACACGGTGTAATGATTAAAAAAAAAATGTAACCATCTCACTGAGGAAAACATTTAACACTACCGGTCTTGTCAAGTCCACATGCCAGTGCTCTTTATAACCAAACTGCCAGCAAAAACATGTCGTGTTCACTGTGTGTTGGGATGACTTCATCAAAAGAAAATCTTGCAACCGTCATCCATGCAAGCCCTGGCTTTCAGAAACATGGCACCTCAGCAGGAAATGGGCGACAGGTTACTGGGTTTCGGCACCAGAAAGCAACGCCGAATTAAAGCAGAATCTGCAAAAAAAACACCTGTACCTTCATCTGCCAATTCCTCTTCGCTTACTTGCTCGGTAAGATATTCCAGCAGGCCATCAAAAATTTCCAGCAGATTCTTGATGGATTCTTTGTCCCCTCTCACAACATTTTCACCTTTGAAAAGGAAAGCGTAAAAGACTAGGATTCAGGCTGATTTATCTTTTTAGACGGTTTAAAGGCATCGCATTCCGCCGACATGCATCTCTCTACATCAGCGCCCGGTGGACGACAGAGTCCGAACGCCCAGTAAAACAAAAATTGTCTGCTCTTGAACGACAGCGCAGACACCAGCAGAGGAACGGGCAGCTCACCTGTGATGTGAGACAAGCTTATCTGGAGGTAGTCCAAAGCCAGAGAATCAATCACAGACTGCACGTTGTGAACATCATCCTCCTGACTTCTTGGCGCAGCAATGTAATCTGCAGACGGAACCATTTAACAAAATAACTAGGTCTACTTTCATGGGGTTTTACAATAGTCACTCTCACACGTCTTAAAGAGGGCAGCTGTGTTTCAACAGGCACGGTGAATTCCAAAGTGGAAGAGGTTACCCAAAAACGGTCACTTGACAATCCTTACTATATAATTACAACGTGGAAAAAATAAATCTTAATGAAAGGTCACGTGTTTCCTGTTCAGTGTACATTCTTGTGACAAGTATAAATTAAAAATAATTATAACAATTACTGGAATCTTAAAACGAGCTGTATTTGAAACAAGCTGCAAGTATTTAAATGTGTTAAATATAGTAATAACCTGCGTGTAATTACCTGGAACCTTTTCCCCTAATATTGCTTGATAAAGGGCTACAAAAACATTGGCGCCGCAGTCCGTCACCTTCGCCAGCCTCAGGCTGATGTGACATTTGCTGAGAAGATCATTGGCCACGTCCACCCAGTCTACGAAAGAAATGCATTACCGTTAGGAAATGTAAATATTAAATGTCATTGTGCTAACAGAGTTCTGGTATAGAAGAGGGAGAAGTGCGCATAGCAAGATAAAAGTTTGAGATGACACTCAGCATCCCATCAACCTCAGCATATCAGTCATGTGGAGCATCCGATACCTGTCCCGACTCCCTTTTCCGCTGATCGCTCTTTACAAATAGTGCAGCCAGATGAAAATGGAAGGAGTTCCCTATTCCTTTCAACAACGCGTCTAGTCAGTCAGTCATGGGCAAACAAGCGACGTCGCCAGCGGACCGCAGTCAGCGCTCCCTCCATTCATTGCGAGCCCGCCGTGCGCGGCCAGGCGGCGCCGCCCCGTTGGCGCTCTCAGCCGTGAAAACGGGCGCCAGAGTCGGAGCCGTTCTAGTAACGGCCGGCCCGGCAACACGGGGCAAAACAAGCCTGTCACAGCATCGACCAGGGCGTTATCAAGAGGCTCAAGGGCAACTCCTGCGCGTTCCGTGTCAGCACCACAACACACATGCCGTTACGTTACTGGGGGCCAGGCAGCCTTATGGGAATCGGGAAACAGCAATAGACAATATAATCGGCGATTAAAGCGAATGCCCATAATGACTAAAATCCCAAAGTTACACTATTTGCACCCCGGAGAGATAATCGTAGAGCAGGTGCCAGCAAACCCATTAACACCCAGGGGCTCCCGGCGTGTCTTTGTTTACTGGGGACGCTATGAGCCGCATTCCGTGTAATTCAACTAAGCAGACAACTAACAGCATCAACCTTCGCATCTAGCTAGAGCCGTCTTTCTAAAAGTACGTAGTCGACCATGGCTGTCGTTAAGTGACCAAAACTATCAACTGGTAAACATAACCAACCCATCCGACTACCGGCTCAGTTTATTTCTTTAGGGGTGAAGTACTGACTTAGATGAAGCAACCTGAATAACCATGTTATACAGCTATCAATTCATAAAAAGCATATAAACAACAGCTATGGACTACATACGGCTCTACAGACGCCGCATAATTCAGCGATGATGGTACTAACCTCTCTCCTCTTGGCTTCCCATGAATGTGTTTACCTGGCTCTAGCGAGAACACTAACTTGGCCAGTTTGAGCGCTGAAAGCAGCGGTACTTCGCCCCAAGGTAGCGAGTTGACGTCAGGGTCCCTCCCGACCCTAGTTGGCACGTTTAAGCAGGAAGTCGCTTCTGATTGGCTGCGTGAACGACCCCTCCCCCTTCTTCCCAGAAATCGTGCAACTGAACTTACTGTGGTTTTTCTTGTTTTTCTTACCTAACAGTCAGGAAACTAATAAGTGAAGCAGGCGTTTTATGGCCACGCGCACAGATTATCACTAGGTCCGCTTGATGCCAGCTTTGACGTTCGCGATTATCCAGCGGTTGTTCAAAATGCTTGTCATGTTCAAATGGGTGACGTCATGCGCCCGTGGAGGAAGCGCCTAAGGCGCATCTGTTGATATTATGCGCCGTGTTTGTAGAAAATAGTCCCTTGTAACTAGGCTGTAAAGAGTGCATTATATTTCGGAACAGTGAACGAAACACCTGAAATGTTTGTTTGTCGCGTGGCTGTCGTTTGTTTTTGCACCAGAATTATTTATTTATATGGAAACAAACACGACTGAAGTTCGACACTACGTTTTGGGACAATGGCAGTTCGATATAGGTCATTTTACATAAGATTTACAGGAAATTAACGGTAATATTGAAATAAATATTTATGATACGTGATGATGGATTGTGTTGCTGTACAACCGCCAAAGTTACATATCTAGTCCATTTGGTGAGTAGTATATATTCAAAAAAAAGAATCTTATAGATTACATATTTTACAATTAGACACCTTACTGGAGTAATTAAGATACATTATTTTGTACATTATAAAAGTCAAACTATTATTATTTTGCCTTGCGTTACACAACTTACACGAATATCTTTGTCATGTTGTACTTTAGTTGGGCCAGTTTATTTATTTGTTCGCAGAATAAACCATTTTGATTTATGACTGATCTTACCTACAACTCGTACACTAAATATTACAAAAACATATAACATATGTAGCTATACCAAGTGACACAAGGACTGCTACTAAGCTATTTTGTGGAGAATTTTCTGCCGTTCTTCAACAAACGCTTTATGCCAAATCTGTATTTTGTACATACCTCATGAAGTTCGTGTTTTGCCACAAAAGTTTGAGAAAGAACTGACGACTTCCCTAGGTCAATATTTAATGGCTGTTTTCCAGGATCTATTTATAGTATTTTTTACTTATCTATACAAAGAAACTGTTTCAGATCATCATATTAGTTTACCATACAGTAAACCACCATTAATGCATATTATTTAGTACAAATTCATGCACGTCCCTTAATAAATAAAGCCTCCTACATGCTGGTAATGCTGCAGAAGCGAGTATTCTTCTTGCCAACTTCGTGCCGCATAAACCGAACTTGCAGTGCCCCTTTTCTGGGCGTCTGAAAGTAGTCCCGTCCGCATGCGGAAGGATATACCTACCGGTGTCTCGTGAGGCTTTCTGCTGAAATATAAACTAGCTTTTCCCGAAAAGGAAACCGGCATTTTCCTCGCCTTTGTCAGCAGAGATAAAAAAAAGTTGTGACCGTTGACATTTCATATACAGTTCATTGTCTCTTTATTTTACGACATGCCTGGATTTTCCGACAGAGATCGAGGCCGAGACAGAAGGTAAATTGTGAGAATTTGGTTTGTTAGATAATAGCTGTCGAGTGATGTAAAACCCGGTTGCTTGTGATCTTTAGGTATGTGCCTGGAATATATTTATTTGAATTGGTTTGGTACGTGTAGTTCTCCATGCGTCATCTTAACTGTTCCACCAGGGTGACTTGTAAAAAAAATGTTATAAATGATTAAATTGATTCTTAAAATGGGCGAAAACCTGAATCTTTATTTAAACTGTAGATGCACATAACGGAAACAAGACACTTTTCCTCATCATTCAGCTAGCGTGTTTAATTAGGCAATTTGGCTCCTTGTCTCGGGGTGTCTGATATACCTTAATGAATACAAAATGCCGGCCGGTTTTTCTTTGTTCCTACGCTGGTCTGAATTAAAATGGCAGCGGCTTAAAATATGACGCAGGACTGGAGGAATCCGACCCCGTCTGCGGGGCGCAGTCATATAATAATGCCATGTTACTGTACATTACCACCACATACGGTACGGAGAAGCCGTGCCTTACACCTTCTCGTCTGCTATGTTTGCCTGCGCGTCAAGTATGTGACTTTGCTTAATCGCCCCCCTCAGTTTACGCCTAACCTAAAGGCTAGGAAGAATAACGGTCTTATGTATTAAATCGTTTAAATGGACCGATGTCCCTTGTCCGCTCCTGTTATCACAGCTATGGAGGTGCTCCTCGCTTTGGTGGTAGCCGCTGTGGTCCCCCCCCGGGGAAGTTTGGAAACCCGGGTGAAAGGCTACGCAAGAAACACTGGAATCTGGACGAGCTTCCAAAATTTGAGAAGAATTTTTATAAGGAGCATCCCGATGTCGCGCGGCGGACAGCGGTGAGTGTCATCCTGTTGCTCCAATGGATGCCCTTGCTCCTGCAGGTCTGCACAATGGCTTCTTTCGCCTGGTCAAAGGAGTGTCATTGTTTTGCCCGTGTGCAAAGGTTTGGCTCCCGTTTGGAGGAGCGTGCCAATGATACCCGTTTCTGCCTTGCAGCAAGAAGTTGAGCAATACAGGAGAAGCAAGGAAGTTACAGTTAAGGGCAGAGACTGTCCGAACCCCATAATGAAGTTCCATGAGGCCAATTTTCCCAGTTAGTATTTATACATGTAAATTCATTGGGTCACCCTGGTTTCACAACTGCCTACAACATATGCTCTCCCCTTTCCTCTAGATTACGTAATGGATGTGATTACCAAACAAAACTTTACAGAACCCACCCCCATTCAAGCCCAGGGCTGGCCCTTGGCCTTGAGTGGAAAAGACATGGTTGGTATTGCACAGACTGGTTCTGGGAAAACACTTTCGGTAAGTAATCATGCCACTAAGCCTGCCTTTGTGTATAAAAATGAGTATCACCTTTACTATGCTAGCTGCTTTGATCTTACAAATGTGTCTGAGATTCATCTGAACCATCTTTTCTCTTTGGCATCTTTGCAGTATCTCTTACCAGCAATTGTGCATATTAATCACCAGCCATTCCTGGAGCCTGGTGATGGCCCAATTGTAAGTATTTAACAATGGCCTACTAAAAATGCCCTAATCTTGCTTGAAATGGGCACTTTATGTACTGCACCCATATCTTCCAGTGTTTGGTGCTTGCCCCTACCCGTGAGCTGGCACAGCAGGTACAGCAAGTTGCTGCTGAGTACGGACGAGCATCTCGCTTGAAGTCCACTTGCATTTATGGAGGAGCGCCCAAAGGACCACAGATTCGGGACCTCGAAAGAGGTACGTCCTAGACTGCTGCATGAAGAGGTGGATAATTCAGGTCCAGAGAGTAAAAGTCCAGACCGGGATTTTGTTTCAACCAACCAGTTGAGCATAGTCACATTTTGTTGGTTGAAACAAAATCTCGGTCTGGACTTAAATTAGTTTACTTTGACTGCATGTACAAGTGCCCTGTAGCTGCAGTAGGATGCCACTTGGATGGTGTAGACCTGGGTCATTGTTTTCCAGGTGTTGAGATATGCATTGCAACGCCTGGAAGGCTTATCGATTTCCTTGAGGCTGGGAAGACAAATTTACGCCGATGCACTTACCTGGTTCTCGATGAAGCTGACCGAATGCTTGACATGGGCTTTGAGCCACAGATCCGAAAAATTGTGGACCAGATTAGAGTAAGTTTTTAAGTGATGTTTAAGGCTTTCCAATATCTTTAGTACCTTAAACCAGGAGCCTTATTAAGAGTCGGTGTTAATTAGCTTTTCTCATACAAAGCCTGACAGGCAGACACTCATGTGGAGTGCCACATGGCCCAAGGAGGTACGCCAGTTGGCTGAGGACTTCCTGAAGGAGTACGTGCAGATTAATGTGGGGGCTCTGCAGCTGAGTGCCAACCACAACATCCTTCAGATTGTGGATGTGTGCAACGATGGTGAGAAGGACGACAAGTAAGTACACTGCCAGATCCAGTGGTGAAATAGGTGGTTTTTGAAATCGTGAGCAGTATAAGAATTTAGAATTTTCGAATTTGGTGACATACCACAGCACACAGTGCACAACAACGAAATGTATTCTCTACATTTAACCCTTATGTGACATCGTGACATAGCAGGGGGCAGCTAATTCAGTGCCCGGGGAGTAGTGCTTAGGGGCGGTACCTTGCTCAGGATACCTCAGTGGTGCCTTGCTGGTGTTTCAATTACAAGTGTGCTTCTTTAACCATTAAGACACCTCTGTCCACATAATTACACAGGCAGAATTTAATTCTGGCCTTAAAGTTTGCAAAGTTCCTGGAAGTGACGTGCTCATTTCTCCTATAAGGCTCCTTCGGCTGCTTGAAGAAATCATGAGTGAAAAGGAAAACAAGACCATTATCTTTGTTGAGACCAAGCGACGTTGCGATGATCTCACAAGGAGAATGAGAAGAGATGGGTTGGTATCTCGTGTTGTTCTTTTGGAACTTTAAGTTTGGAGGTTTTTCATAACTTTTTTTTTTTTCTTTGCAGTTGGCCAGCAATGGGTATCCATGGCGATAAGAGTCAACAGGAAAGAGACTGGGTTCTGAATGGTATATTGCATTGATATGTGTATATTTTACATGGCTTACTTGTTTAGCAGTCTCTTGAAGGTTTTTCTCTTTTCAGAATTCAAGTTTGGGAAGGCACCCATACTCATTGCAACAGATGTAGCCTCCAGAGGTTTAGGTTAGTACTCTTTATGATTCCTTTCTGATCCACTTCTTAAAATGTTTTACATTAAAGAAAGTGTATTGCTTTCTTTAACTTCTGTGCATTTTCTGAGTTTTTCTCACCTAAAGGTGCAGTCTTTGTGGCAGGGCCTAGGCATGACAAGTCCCAGGCCTCGAGAGGGGGATGGAGGACTATTGGAAGTGACCGACTGGCTGCCACCCAGTCGGGTAGAGAGGTGAAAGGCTGAGTTCAGCATTGTGTGCCAGTAATCTTCAAAAGGCAGTGTGGCTAAGCCTTGCTCTAATACCATCTGTTCTCTGTCCATGGATTTACCTGAGATGCCATTCACCCAGCTCTGCTCCAACTCAAACATGGCTTTGTGCTTGTGACCTTGCCTTGCATTCCTGTTGTAGAACAATGTATGGCAAGTCAGTTTGAGAATTGGATGTTTCTCTCTTGCAAACTTGTCAAAGCATGGGTGTCGCTGAATGGTGCATAGCTTACAGAAAGAGAGGGTGGAAATCTTGTATTCTTGCTATGGAGAGAGCAGTTTCAACACACCTCAGTATCAAAATTGAACTGGCACATCTAGTGACGGTGGGACATCTAGTAAGAAGTGGGAAATCTAGAAGCTTCTACCAAATTCAAGTTCCTCCCTCGCCTGTGTTTTTAAGTCATGTCGAGACCTGCCAATGAGAGACTTTTTCTCAAGTGAACACTGGCTTCTGGGAAGATCTTGCCTAGACGAATCACGTGGGGGGATGCTTTTTGTGTAGTTTCGGGGTTGGCTTGGACCTGTTTTTTTTATTTATTTTTTTTTCTTCTTATGGGTCCCCCCCAGACTAGAGCTGGTCTATATGGTCTTGGCAAGACATGCAGTGTGGCCTTTATAGCAAGTTTCTTATGAGTGTTTAAGAGGAAAGGACCTTCAATGCCTTTCCCAGTGAGAGGTCGTATATTGGCACATGAGGAGACAACAGTGCACATAGTGGCCCTACTGCGTAGAAGCACCTGGATGTCACTTGACAATTATTGGGGAGTTCGCTGCATTGGGAAAGGACTAGTGAATGCATACTCCTTTGTGGTAAGATTTTTAAAACCAGTCTTTTGTTTTTAGAAGGGAGGGTGGATGCATTAGGATGTTTTTGTTTTAATTTTTTTGATCTTGGCTGAAGGAAATGGAGTGTGCATCGTTTTTCTCTTCCCACAGTAGTATTCCCATGGATTTGGAATGTTTTATTTGTAATAACAAAGTTCTTTGCAGCCCGGAGTCTCTTCTATTTTTTTTTTTCTTTCGTTGTGATCTTGCTAATGTGGTGTTTTTGGTCTGGCTGTTGTGGTGTGCAAAACCTTGTACGCTTCTTTTGCCACACTGCAACACTTTACAGATGTGGAAGATGTGAAATTTGTCATCAATTATGACTACCCTAACTCCTCTGAGGACTATATCCACCGCATTGGAAGAACTGCCCGTAGTCAAAAAACGGGCACGGCCTACACCTTCTTTACGCCTGGCAACATGAAACAGGCAAATGACCTCATCTCTGTGCTTCGTGAAGCCAATCAGGCCATCAACCCTAAGCTCATCCAAATGGCAGAAGACAGAGGAGGTAAATTGTTGGTAACTAACTAATCTGTAAATATGAGTTTTGCTTTAAGAAAGCTCTCATTTCTTTGTGCATGCCTTAGTTTAAGGCCTAGCAATTCAAAAGACTTTGCTGACCAGCAAAAGCCCTAATGATGAATCCCTGTCTATAGATCATGAATGGTTTCCATGCAACTTGCTAAGTACTCTGATACAAGATGGTTGTGCCATTGGTTATTGCAGTGTGTAATCCTTCTCGTGATGTTTTATTCTTCTTTTTCAGGTCGTTCAAGGGGGGGACGAGGTACTTATAAGGATGACCGCCGTGATAGGTATTCCGGTGGCAGGCGAGATTTTGGTGGCTTTAGGGATAAAGATAATGACAGGAGTTTTGGCACAAAGATCCAGAATGGAACCTATGGAGCAGGTAGTTATGACACTACTACCACCACCTCCACCAGCAGCAGTGGTTTTGGAAATGGTTATGTTAATAATGGACAGTCCAACTTTGGTACTGCGCCCCCTGCTGGTGGGTTTGGTAATCCAAACTTCCAGAACCAGCAGTTTGGAGGAAACCAGGGGCCTGCCCAGAACGGCATAAGCCACCCACCCTTTCCATACAACCCGCAGCAGCCTCAGCAGCCGCCACCACCCATGGTACCATATCCTATGCCCCCAGCTTTTCCACAGTAAAAATGCACAAGACCTGTAGCGATAAATTATTTTAAGTACAGTTATTTCACTGTATTTCTTTTCCACAACAGGGTTGAAATGACTCTGAACTTGAAACCGTTCCCATTGGTGTCTGAGTTAATCATAACTTTTTTTTCTTGTAGGTAATGCAAATGATTTGAATGTGTATAAGTTATGTTACTCTTAAAAGAAGGCAGTGCATGGCTTGTCAAGTTGAATAAAAGACAAAAAATATGGCATGGTTTGTGTGACTCAATTAATAGGTGATGGCTGATGCTCAGTTACAAGCATCCAGCATAACATCGCTAATCACATGTGATTTAAAAAGACATAAATATATGTAGACGTCGTCGCACACAACTCAAATTATTGCAACTTGTATATATTTAACACAATACATTTTGGAATCATCTTCAAATCCGCAAAGTTATGGTAGAAAGTCCATAACGATGCTTCTGGTTGGAGACCACGTGCAAAAGGGCAATCCGGCTGCACGCGCACGTTTTGCCCTTAAAGCGGAAGTGACCCCGGGAAGATCCGACGCTGTTCGCGGTTCGACATTCAAACAGCTCCCGATCTGACGAAGGGACTTCTGCGTGGCGAAGTATTACACCGGAACATATATAAACGTATAATTCTTTGAAAATGAATTTCAAAATTGTCCAGAACTAATAACGTCTCTGGTCACGGAGTCTTTTTTTTTTTTACATAACTAGGATCGAGGAATGATTCCTGTTTTACATCCTAAAGGTGATCTTTTTCGTCAGCCATTTCCAGAAATGATCAGTATAATTGTATCATATGATAATACGTTGACTCTGTGCTCTGACTGTATATCCATGCCGGTGAGCTAGGCGAATTGGTTCCGGTTTAAGTCGGGGAGGATGCTGACGTCTCGGGCTCCTTTCGGAATCATGTGTGTTTGTGGGCTGAACCGTTTGTCTATTTTTGTTTATCAAGGCTGTGGTTTCAGTCAATTGCATTAATATTATTATTATGGACATCGTAGGTAAATTCAATACTTATTTGAACTTTTCGTGACCTAAGAATTTTTTTGTGACTAGGAACACTAATTCATACGTTATAATGATACGTATGTTGATCAGAGCCTTACCGTGGAGAAATATTTCACATAATTAAGATGTGAACCATGTATGAAGCTTGAGTTTTGATAATTTTCTCGTTCATGTTTTGTCTTTCTTTCTTATGAATGAGTCCCTGAGTAAAAATGGTTACATTTTGTGGGAGAAGGCAGCTTTTGCTTAGGAAGGAGCGGACGGTATGGTTAGAGTTATTGCAGTGTAGAGGCTGCACTAACGCGGGTGGTGCCTTTGATGAAACCGATCACATGGGCACTCTGATGAAACTGTGCTCCGATCGTCATTACATAGCCCATGACCATCATACCCCCAAGCGTATTCGTCGTGGCATCAGCTGTGTTTATGGACCCTTGGGAATGGAGCTCAGGAAGAACATATTGGATCAGTGGTGGAGTTCAATGGTTACGACCAGGCCGCAGGTTTTTGGTATCAACACTCTCCATGGCTTTAGGGGCGGATCTGTTGCCCCAGAAAGAACTCTGAAACTCATAGACACTGAAGCTTTGCACCAGGCTCTTCACCAGGGGGAGATGACTGGAAAGTCAAAAGGAGATGCTTTACAGAAACTTCTGCAGGGCAGTGTGTCCATGCGGACCAGTCTGCTGCAAGGTAATAATTTTAATGTGGTTGTCAAATAGTTTTATTCGGGGTTGTGAAATGCTCGATGGCCCTTTAACGTGCTTCTGTGCTCCAGGTGCACTGGAGCAGTATGTTGTCTCTCTGGAACTGGTGAACAGGAAGCTACCCTTTGGCCTGGCAGAGACAGGCTTGTGCTACCAGCTGCCTGAGGACCAACCTGGTGAGCTTGATTGGTGAGAAATGCATCATCTTCCATTTCATGGTAAACTATGAAATTTCCATCATATGAAATATGAACATTTGAAAGAGTCTTTTCATGAGGTATTGTTAGGTGGGTAGCGTTAGCAGTGACCTGTGTGTTTTTCCCCAGCTGCCCATCTGAGGTTATGCAGGCCTCCCTTGTCTGGTTCTGCTCACCACGCACTTCTTCCCAGTGGCTGGACTACTGGGCTCGTCAGCGTCTCCAGTGGTGGAGGAAGGTAGGAAGCTTCATGGAACATGAAGAGAGGTTAGCTGAGCTGATTCTGTTTAGCCTTGAGCAAAGGAGACTAACGGGGGACATGATCCAGGCATATGAGATTCTAACAAGTCTGGATGGTGCTCAGCCAAATGGTTACTTCAGTATTAGATTAAATACTAGATATCCTGGCCATAACTGGAAATTAGCGGGAGAACATTTTAAAATGAACTTGAGAAAGCACTTCTTTACACAGCGTGTAGTTAGAGTATGGAATAGTCTTCCTGTTAGCGTAGCACAAGCTAAAACCCTGGGTTCCTTTAAATCAGAGCTATATAAGATTTTAACAACTCTGAGCTATTAGTTAAGTTCTCCCCAAATGAGCTTGATGGGCTGAATGGCCTCCTCTCATTTGTAAATTTATGTTCGTATGAGAAGTTCTAGTTTCCTTATTAGAATTTCTCTGATGAGATTTGCATTTGGGTATTTGCTAATTTTGTAATACACTTGACTTGGGTGAATATATTTACATATGTAGTGGCTGCTTTTGTCCAAAGTGACAAACAGGTGGGGCATAGGTTATACATGCCTGCCCAATCTATAGCTGGATCTTCATGTTCAGCTTTAATTCTTACTATATGGTCTGTTTTTTTTTTTTTTTTTTTTACCCCTCTAGTTTGCTTTGGGCCCATCTAGTTTCAGCTGTAGTGATTCCACAGTTGGGGATGAGGGGGGAAATGTGAAAAGGGGTATTAAGGTGTTGTACCAGTTCCCCTGGGGTTCGGAAGCTTTGGAGACGCTGTGGAACTTGGGGACCACAGAGCTGCTGGAGACGCACATGGGCAGTCAGGCCAAGCTGCAGGTTTGCCGTCTCTTCATTCATCTGCTCACCTCACCCAAGCTGACTGCTCTGCTTGTGGCTCAGTATTTATCATCCAGGGTCACCAACTCTCATGCATCTGGGGTGACACGCTTTCTAACTCTCACGCTCACCAAAGAAATCTTACGGCAAATCTATATTATTCCACTATTAACCTAAAATTAGTTACATCGCAAGCACTGGGGTAGTTTGCAAACCATACAAACCATTTACAAGGTAATGAAATATATTTGTAAGTGGGTGTGCAGACTTGTCTTGAATTGAAAATCTCATGCCAGCCATCTTGCCAAAGTTCAGATCATCTAATCTTTACTGTTGGGGACAAGGTTTTATTGTCCTCAGATCCAGATGAATGGCATTGCCTGTAATACTCAAGTCATTCAGTATCAATCATGTGAAAGTGTAACACCAGATGCCCATCTCTAAACCTTTTTATTCCACAGTGTAGAGATGGGAAGAGGTCTGTAGTCCCTCATGTGATTTCTGTGAGTGGAAACATAGACCGAGGCATGCTGGCCTACCTCCATAACTCTCTGCAGGAGATTAAGAAGGTGGACAATAGGCAGAGACAGCATATGAGAAAGGTGATGTCTCTCTCTTTCATTTTTCCTTGAGTCTCTCAGGATTTAGATAAACAGAACATCTTGGAACACAGTAAAAAAAAAAAATGCTAATGGTTGACCAATATTGGGTTTTCTAGGGTTGATCCCAACACCATAATTTAATTTGGCCAATGGTCTGTACAAGGTTAATACTGACATCTACTTAAGTGCAAGCCATTAAGAAATCAAAAGTAACAATACAGTTATGGAACTTCTCAACTTTTCAGTGGAGAGCTCACTAAGAATCTTTACCTTATCCTTAAATACAACCTTAGATGGGTGGTCAGCCCATCGCAGGGCACATTCACACATCAACCACTCACACATGCACACCTACGGGCAATTTAGAAACTCCAATTAGCCTCAGCATGTCTTTGGACCGTGGGGGGAAACCGGAGTACCCGGAGGAAACCCCACACACGTAACCCAGGCAGAGACTCGAACCCAGATCCCAGAGGAGTGAGGTAACAGTGCTAACCACTGCACCACCATGCCACCCCTTATTCTTAAATATAGTAATGAAATGTACAAATGCATAAATAATAGACCTCAAACAAAAAACTAATTCACACTTGAAATACAAAATGAAGATAGCACTTCAGAACTGCTAATCACTGTTATGATTAGGCCTACATATCAGTTCACCACTAACATTTACAACTTTTGAAGCAGAACTTTTCATTTGCTCTGTATTGCTGTCTATAGTTCTCTTGTATGGTTATTTCCAAGTGTTGTTAAAGTTTCTCTTTTTTAAAAGATTATATACTCTTTCTAGGTGTTGAAGTTGCATCCCAGTTTGACCCCTGTCAAAGTGGCAGTGAACATGGGTAAAGGTGCCACTTCAGATCTGCGACAGGTAAAAGGAACTGCGTTGGGTAGGTTCTGTGTGAACCTTCAGTACATACCCCAGGCAAAAGTGACAGTCATAAAAGTGACTTGCAGAACATAAGTATGATTTTAAAAAAAACAATCCAGATACAGCCAGTTCACAGGCTTGTCTTGAGCAGATTGGTTCTGTGGATTCCAGTGCTGTTATTTCTCTTTAGGTTTGTGAGGGCTTGCTGCAAGAATTACTGGATGGTGGGATATCGTCATGGCCAGGACACCTGGAGAGCACGTCGCCGTCATCGGAGCAACTCAAGTAATTGTCTCTTGTTGATTTTAAGCAGTGCAGTTTGTTGGCATTTGCTTCCAGTCCTGTGTCTTTGAAAGCGTGTTTGTGTGTCTGCAGGTACGATGAGATGGGTGTTCTGTTCACTGTGGTGATCAGTGACAGCACCCTTGAGAGCGGACTAGTACAGCTGAGGAGCCGAGACACCACCATCAAGGAGACCATGCACATCTCTGAGGTCAAGAACTTTCTGGCGAAATACATCGCAGCTGCTGAAAATGTTTGAGTGGGGCAGCTCCACATGAATGGAGGATGTGTCATAAATGGAATCCAGTGTGTTTTTGTATTTATTTTGTAAGCCTTGTGATTTTCTCTCTCACATGCTAATAAAAGGTACATGTGTTTTTTTTCCTCTTCATTGGCCCAAATACAGCAAATGGACAAATTGAAGAATGTGAAAAAGAATAAAGGGATCAAATGTTAAAAAATAGGTCAACTAGGTTTAATTCTTACCTCTTGAATGTGGTTTCATTTAACTTGGTTGAAAACATGCGATAGTAACACAAATTTTCCCCTAGATTTCATCCAGAGTAAACTTTCCTTATCAGTAATTTCAATATACAACACATTTATTAAAATTATGACTTAAGATTCAAGATTCAAGATTCAAAGAACTTTATTAATCCCAGAGGGAAATTGCTTGTGCTTGGTTACAGGTGCTCTC